>JACXSJ010000442.1:174834-332856 GCA_014851325.1 Pentalonia nigronervosa | reverse complement strand
CTATACAATATCGGATAGTAGATACATGTGTATCATACTTATACTCGATACACCATTTGTCAAGGTTACTTAGCGCATACGACACTGGTGCTGAGGATTGGGGATTTAGGTTTTTATGGCGGGTACGACGCTTATGCGCAACCACTCTCTCGGTGAACAAAGTGGTGAAAATCTAAAAGTAATGTAATTGATGGACAAAATTGAATAATGCATTTGTGTACCTATTTTGCCTATATTTTACGCCAGACAACACTTAATATTTGCGCAAAGTATTTAAAACGATATAATATTAATATTATTTTATATTAAATAGACAGTAAACACCTGATTTTTATCATTATTCAAACCGATTTTTAGCGTAGTTCATACCCTAGATCATCGTTATCCAACCGGTATACCGCGAAGCCTCCATAAGTGTGACATGTTTGATTTAATATAACAAATTTAATATTAGTAATAAATTAAAATATGTTTTTAGATGGGTTTTTCTAACTTATATAAATACAACATTTAACTTATTCACTTTTAATTTATTGATATAAATATTTTTGTACTAATATGATAAAAGCCTAATATTAATAATAAAAATATTAGTCACTGACAATTGTAACACTGTTAGGTAAGAATTAGTGTACTCTTTCTTAATATTTATATTATTAATATATTTTGTTATTTACCTAAACTTAAACTTATACTATTATTTAAATTATGTTTATTTCCTAAAGTTATTATTTATTATACTACCTATTATACTAAAAAAACTGTATAGGGTTATTGTTAATAAAAATTAAATAAAATATTACTATTATGATAAGTAAAAATACTGCATGTCTGCTTTTTTTTTTAAAAATATATTTCTAAAATAGACAAATCTTTGGCATGGGGGCAATGCCGGGTGAAACTAATGTTATATAAATTTTAACTCTAAAAGCAGTAATCCCATTTATTTATTTTATAACATTTTTATTTATTGATTCATAAAAAGAATATTCTTATGCATCTATGATCTATACACCATCTTAATCAATACTGTTGAGAATAGATAACCAATAATAATCTAAATAAAAATAAAAACGATTTTATTAAATAATTATCAAATAAATTAATGTTTAATTTTGCACATTTTCAGTGATACGTGTATTTTGTAAAATGTAAAAAAATCAATGTATCATTTAAACCTTTTAAAAATAAACTATTTACAGTATACTTTATACTACAATATACATAAATCCTTATGTAGTCATGAATGCTAATTTATTTTCATTGGTTCAAAAAGAAATACTTATTATTATTGATAATTTGTTAATACTTTATACACAATTCTATGACGCAGGAAAATACACCATCAATTTTTATCTTGATAACTTATCTAGATATTTTCCAACACTGTTAATCAATAATCAGCTATTCAGTTGCATTCGAATTGATTCCCAATATTCTATAGGCGGCACACATCCAAATTGGTCCTCGATAAAGACTTTTGAAAAAGGTGAAATGCAATCTAATAATAATATTAATTCAACATTTTTTTCATCATTATGTACGAGAGTAGTTGTGTAAACTGCCATTTAGATAAAAACAATATGACACGATAACCAGTGTCACAAGTCAAAAAGCAAAGAAATATAAGTAAAAACAGAAATGGACTAATTAAAAAAAAATGAAATAAATAGATTGGAATTTTAACTAATGCTTTTTAAACATTTTTATCTCTATAAAATAAAATGTCGAAAAAAAACAAAAGAAACATATTATTATTTATTTTATATTTTTTTATTATGTAATAATATTATGACCTACTTAATTTGAAACAAAAAACACAATTTTTAACCATACCTGCATGATACATAAACGGTAGACAATCCTAAGTTTGTATAAAAAAAGAAGGAAAATTAAAAATATTTTTAAAATAATTCGAAACCAATTCGGATACACCGCAATAATCAAAATAATAAATAAAAAAAAGGTGAATATGGTGGTACCGCTCTGCTGTACATTAGATGACGTGTGGGTCTCTGTAAATGATTTGTTAAATTTGAATTCAATTGTAACATGATAATATATATATATGTGTGTGTGTATGTATAGGTATAATTATATGTAATAATGGTGGTGACAATAGATAGTTATATTAATATGACCGTGTCAGTTTTAATTTGTAATGCACAGCAGTTCTCTTCGGACATTGGTCAAGTGAACTCTGCGTGTGCCTACGAGACAGGCCTAGTTGTAAGTACGTATACCGTTTGTAACTATTTATTTAATATTAAAACTATAATATATCTGTTGACTAGCAACTGAAGTTACTTATTTACGATCTTAGTATCTATCTACCCCTGTACTACGGTTATTATATCTATAGAGTCTAGTGACATTCCCTGGATATTGTATAATTAACTGGTCACCCCTTGGCCACTTTACATAGTGATACCTATATAATTATTGTGCGAGTATATGAAAAATGATTTTTAGCAATGATGGGATTTTGATGAATTTTACCAATATTTAAAATTTAAATTCTTAGAAAAAACAAAATAATACCTTTGTATCTTTGATATTTTTGAGCTGCTATTAAAGAAAATTATGAAGAGCCTTGTATTAAACTTCCAAGTTTTTGAACCCAGTAAAAAAATATTTATTGATATTTTTAGAAAAAAAATTGAAAATTATATATAGATAGATAATATATATATAAATATATCATATAAGTAAAATTTATAAAAATAAAGTAACATTTTTGTAATTACAAATAGATTATATTTGACGATATATTATCATCTGCTTTGATTCTTAAATAATGATTTTATATAATTTTAAACTGTTAATTAGCATTAGTGTTTATATATCAATGACAACTTAAATATTAAGCTCCATTGATATTTTTTAAAATAAAAATTAGGAGTACCTAACTTTAATTATTGTAATGAAGTTATTTTTTTAATTCAAAAGTAATGAAACTTGACCAAATAAAAAAGTAACTTAAGAATAATTTAATTTCAATTTTGAAAGATAATTCATAATATTATTTAGTTAGGTACCAAAATAAGAAACTTCCCCAGCTCTAAGTATACCTTAAACTAGTATGATCATGGTATATTGTCCATTTTTTTTATCATCATGCCCCGTTGTCCCGATAAACTTCAAGCGGGACCCATTTTGTCTGTCTCGTTTTTAAAAGATAGTCCCGTTTTAATTCCGTTATATCCATATGTGTGTAAAAGAAAAATTCAATTTATGAAACAAGCATATAAAACAATATAATATACTTATTTATATATCTAACAATTTTATGTTACAATTTGAAACACCAGTTATAACGGCGTGTGTGGCAATGTTTTCAATCAAGCACGAAGGTCGTTAAAATATAAGCTAATAAAAAATTAATTTAACTGTTACTGTAAAATATAAAGATATTAAAAAAATATAGGCGATTATTTTCTTAGAGTTAACCTAATACTAGTTTTTTTGCATAAAAAAGGTTACCCTACTGTAAACGATAATTGATGTAATAGCTTGAATACGAACATTAACACCAGTGACGTCATTGCAGTTTTTAATAAAAGGTGGAAAAAGTTTTGACCAGCCCACGTTTGAGGCAAAAATAGTCTAATTTTATGTTAAAGAAGATACGAAAGAGCTAAATAAATATGGTACCTACCTCGGTGACGTTATTTTATACTTTTCTAGAAGGGTCGAACAAATTAAATTACAATATAAAACTGCTGAAACGTAATTAAAAATATCGAAAATTTTTAAACTTATTTAAGTGGTTCTTAAACCACTTCTATTATAAAGATTTTTTAAATCCTGGATCATCTTAAGAGGTTTTTTTATAATTTATATATAATGCTTAGTATCTGTGTCTGTTTACTTTTTAGAATTAGAAAACTATAAATATCAATTATTATCGTGATAATAATTTTCTAATACTTACACAATTATATTATATTTTCCCAAAAATGTAGTATGTACATAATATCATAATAATAATAAAGCTGTAGGTGTATAATATTATAATAATTAGTAACATATATAGGCAGTGGCATCATTTCATTTTTTTATAGAAGGGACAAACGTTTTAACTAGCTCATATAACTGAACAAAAAAAATATATATATATATAACAGAACGCTTCGCTCCCAAGATAATTTCCTCTTAAATTTTCATCTAGGTACAATTCCCATTGGCCATTTTACATAACTTTAAAAGTGTACGAGGCAAAAATAGCCTCATTTTATAACAAAAAAGACGTAGAGATTCTAAATAATTATGATACCTACCTCAGTAACGTCCTTTTATATTTTTCTAGAGAGACTGAACAAATTAAATAACAATATTATATGAAATACGAATACTTAATTGAAAAATCGAAAAATGTTAGCTAATAATGTTGTTAAATTTAACAAAAAATGTTTTTTCCTTCTATTATGGAGGTTTTTTTCGAAATCTTGGATAAATTTAAGAGTAATTATTTTGTTTTTAGAATTTCTATATTGGGTATAATATCCGTGTCTGTATGTTTGAACTGAAAATATATAAATATTAATCATCGTTGTGACAAAAGTTCTTAATGCTCATACAAAATTATATTTCCTCAAAGTTAGAAAAATTATAAAAACGTTATTTCACCAACAAGCTGCTCAACGATTGGGTTGTTTTTACAATCAGACATGGGCAAATACCCACTTTGCCACCTCCCTCAAATGACGCCTAGTGGTTTTTAATTTTAACAACAAATTTATTATGTCCATGGAACTCACGTATCTATTACATTAACATTCATCTTCATATAATTGCGTACCTATCCAGGTAAGTGATATAGGTTCAAATTTCAATTTTTGAACGTCCTAATATTGTAACCGATATATTATTTATACAATATTATAATACACGAATCGAGGTTTTGAATTATAAATTGTTTAAATAATTTATAATGATACAAATAATCGATTTCAACTCGAATATTAAAATATCATGCCATAATATATCACATACAATATATTATGTACATAATGTTCGTTTTATATATCATATGACGTGCAGTAGTATTTGAACTACAAATCGTGTTGCAAATTATTTGAACGACAGCTTCGCGGCCATTGTGAATTCAATTGAATGTTACGACGTGAACGCACTATATAATATATTATCACATATATTCACATCACAGACAATAGACGTAATTGACTGTATAAAACTGATCACCGTCAGTGTTATGTCTATAATAGTGTACACCACTGCACCAGTCGATATACGTTCAGATTGTGTTTGATGTACAGCCACACGTGATAATATAACACTACGACTGAGGCAGAGGTCACCAAACGGCGTCTAGCGGGCCGTGGACGAATTTTATATGTACGGTCTGCCCGCAGGCAAGAAATTTATTTTCGTTCGTGAGATAAATTAGGTTTCAGTTAATTTACAATTGGATGTTCCCTTTAGTATATTTGAACAAACGTGTAGGCAAGTTTAAATGTTGATGGCCACAGAAGACTTCCAGAGTTCATTAAGTGGCCCAGAAATATAAATCGATGAACCATGTCTACTTGGGCCTTGGCCATTCGAAAAAAAATTAAACGTTAATTAATTAAAATAAATTAAAATTAACTAATAAGACAATAAATACTATAAATAGGTATGGGTGTTTAGTTTTATTTTGAAGTGTTTTGTTCAGTGATTGCGTACGGCTGTAATAAACCGCAGGACCACCTTATATAATAATCATTTTGTACACTTACGACAGTTGTAAACCATAAAACATTTTCGATTTTTTTAATGAATTAATCCTTGAATAATAATATTGGCCGCGGGGTGATTAAATTATCACGTGTCGTGTTTGTGTATACACACTACATTTGTGTACGTATAATATACGCGTTTCGGAGAGCGGTTACCGTTGAATGCGATTTCCATATCCTGCAGGTCGTTATAAAACAATATAACATTTTCCCCCACACATATTATGATATGTTAATCAGTCTAAATTCAATCTGCTGGCATTACAATAACTCTACAGGTTGAAACTACAAAATATATTATATATTCGAAAAAACCTACTTATGATTACTATTTACTAATATTTATGTATTTGCAAAATATCTGTACCTACGAGCACGGCGGTACGACGATCCACCTGCTAAAACTATATAATTTAAATCTTAAATCGATTGATTATATTATAGGTATTTCACGATGGATATTTCGATTAGGTTTTCCCATTACTATTGCTGAGATATATAAGCGTTATTTTTTTATTGTTGAAAACTTGAAACTGAACGCTCAATATTCGCTATATTTACGTCCAGTGTAGCCTTCTAGCTATATAGTATGTGTAGATTATAATTTTATAAGTAGATGGAAAGATTAGTGGGTTAAACGTTTTAATAAAAGCAAAGACGCCATTTGTAAGAAAGCCGGGTGCACTTTGGTACCTTTATTTTTTTTTTTTGCGTCTTATTGACCAGCCATAAATTTAAAAATGCAACAATGGCCGATGCATACAATTATACAAGTTAAAAATTTTAAATATAGGTATTATAATGTTAGGCAAGCATGTCAATGGATTTCCACGAATGGTACAAAAATCTATAACTACCTATTCCAATGGTCAACATAATATTGTAAATAATTTTAATGTATGTGCTCTTTCGGCTATTATCAAAACTGCAGAGGCCTTAGAACAAAGTTATACCCGTTGTTAAATGTAATACGTAGGCGGAAATTGGAAGGTGGATGTCATGCCCCCCCCCCAAAAAAAAACCAGACAGCTTTTTAGTTATGTGGGATCGAAGTCCCCCTCATATCGATGTTAAAAATGTTGCCCCTCCTGAATCGTTAATGGATTTCCGCCTATGAAGTAACATAGCCTCTTTTAATTATCTATTTAAACTAGGTTATCCAATAAATTCTTTAATTGTGATCTAGAAATGTTAAATTATAATGTGTATACTATATATATATACATATGTGATAGAAGCACGTCTACAAGTGTTCAATAAATGAAACTAAAGTTCTCATTTGTATCCGTATAAATATTAAAAATATATAAACCTTTACCCTATACCCACGCGCTTTACATACATACATAAAATACGTGTATTTAATATGATGAAGAAACAAGAGCCCGAAGACAAAAAAAAAATGACTTGTTTAAATTTTGGCATCCTTTTTTAAAAAAAAACTCAAATGGCGCCATTGAATAAAAGCTACCAAGTACTTTTTAGTTTTTTAACTCTAACAAACTTTTGCGTTACATGTCGATATCTATACTTTTTCAATTACTGACAATACAAATTTAAACACTTGATGTCATTTGTATTTGAATATTTTCTTTCAAAATACTTTTTAAAAGCATTCAAAACATTTTACAAATACCTTTTTTAAATTTGATAATGAAATATTTTTACGTTCATCACAAATAGGTATCTACTTAAACTGATATTTATAAATATTTAATGCTTATTTAATATTTAATAGCTATTTTGTTACCTTGTATAGTAATCTTTAATAATAGAATGAATTGACCAATTATCCAACTTAAGTGCTAGAATATTACCCGTGTTTCACACGGGTTTTTTACGATATTTTAATTTTTAAATGAGTTATGAGTATGTAAATGGTTAACATTTAAAAATGCTTATAACTAGCTTAAAAATTTAAATATCGTTAAAAAACACACGCATAAACAAAGATAATGTTTTTACCTTTAAATTTGATATTGGCAAATTCACTCCATTATTAAGGGGATCGGTGGTGATATTTAATTAAGAAGTTTAGTATAGGTAATATTTAAATTGCATGGGTGTGTAGTAAATGATTATTAGTGTGTGTACGTGTCCCGCACTACACCATGTTATACCTACACCACTTCTTATCTGTTAATTTACAAATAACTACAATAACACTGTATAGTAATATATAATAATTATGTATAAAATAAAAACACCAGCATACGCGACTGTCTTTTAAATTTTATATTATGACTGTTCACCGTCCATAGGTATTACACGTCATATTTAGCTATACTGCAAAAATCGTCACGGTTTTAATTTTTATTAATTTAAAAATCTATTTATTATAAAAATACAAGTTTTATAATTAAGTATAAAGAATTAGGTATTATAATAATGCACGCTATAATAAGTATTAATTTACCGCCATGTATATTAAAAAAAAAAAAATATATATATATTATGTTTTTGGTAAGCCAGACCTTATAGGTAATCCTCTATCAAACCTTGAGTCTATAATTTCTGGTACTAAAGATTCCATAAAAATTTTTGTAATTTAAAGTTCAATATTATTTTTCCAAAATTTCAAATCTTGAATTATTTTATCAACTACAAAACATATAAAAAATATTTGTTTAATATTTTGATTTGAAATAAAAAATAAGGTATAAATTATTAGTTACCTTAGACGTCCACATTACAAAATAACATAATCTTCGTTTTGTAATATTAAGTTGTCTTTGTACTTGGAAATAGTAACGTTTATAGCTGAATTTATTACTGTTAAATTATTGCCATTTAAAACTATCAAAGATACACATATCTATTGTTAAATTTTTTGGTATAATTATTTAAACAGTACTAGTTGTAGAGGTTTAAAACTTTCACTAAATTCTTAAATTGGCATTTTCTTTCCACGATTTAATTATAAAAATATTTCACTTATTTTTAAACTATTTATAGACATTAAAAATATTTGATTTTTTTTCATAAATTTTTATAAACATTTTTTCTGAGTCAAAATAAGTTTAATAGAAAGTTGTTAATTGTTATAAATGGTAATTAATTTAAGCTTTATCTCACATCTTTAATCATATCATATTATTATATGTAAAAACAAATTTGTCGTCGAAATAAATATTTAATATTATTTGATCTTATAAAAAATATTTACTTACTCTAATTGTTTTTTTTTTCATTGGTAGGTATGTGTCACAGCCAATTTATAAGTCGAGTCAAGTATGTTGTGATTAATATTTGACATCGGCAATAAAATATTACAACCCATTTCTGCATCATTCGTATTTATTCTAAATAATAATGGAAAAATTGTATCAGTAACTCAAAATGTGAGAGTGTAAAATATTGAAAATATATTACGGACAATTCAGTACTGCTTTGCTGTATATCGTTATTATTTTGACGTTCATTTGGAAATGTCAAATTATTGGTGTTGTCTTACAAAATAATATAAACAAAAATAAAAAAATGAAAATAGTAATAATAAACAAAACTTAAAGTAATAATGTTATGGTATATTCACTTACTGTCTTTTTTGTACGACTGATTTGTCAATTTATAAGTGATAAAACGTGTCCTCTATTTTTTTTTTTTTTTTTTACTTTAGATAATCTTTTTTTATTTTTCATTTTACCCAAATTATTATCAATAAAAATATTCGGGAAGGGAGTAAAAAATGGCTAAAAGTATTACTTTACCATTACTTAATAGTGGTGGAGCAACGCATACGCACGGGGTCCGCACGGGTACAAGTAACCATCGCGGCGTCGCGCGCGTGAACAATCCAGAACGTGTGTCTTATTTCACTAAAAGTACGTACTTTTTGTCCATCCTACCGATCGATATAGAAGTGCGATAATATTTTTTTAAAAACTGATTTGAATTCGTCATAATGTCCTCTTGAGATCGGCCAGTTCACATTTTAAGATTTGTGATTTCAATTTTGAATAATCAACATTTGAAAATTTGAAAATATTTAAACCTAATTTACAGGAGTTAGGGAGGGTGGTTAAATTGGGAAAAGTGGACTGACCGATCTCAAGTAGACATAATACAAATTTTTAATTAGTTTTCAAAAGTATTATCGCATTACTAGGTCGATCGGTATGATTAACAAAAGAATGGAATGTTTTGGCTAAAATAACCGATCACCACCAATTCCCTTATAGGTTATTATACATAATTGGAACTGTTGTAAACAAATTGGGTATGTTGTGTACGTTTGTAAGAGTGACATCGTAGGTGGTGATCGGAGGAAGGGGATTACGGGGGCTTAGTCGCCCAAATATCTTATAAGCTCCCCCTCTAAAAAAACAGAGAACTTTTAATTTGTGTGGAATTAAAGCCCTCCTACTCACATTCATCTTAAAAATATTAGCCCCCTTGACATTTTACTGGATTTCGGCTTATGAGTGGCGTCTTCCTAAGTAAAAATTATAATTTTTAATATCGTATTGTACTAGGTACCTACGGTAGTATATGATATACCTGTGCATTTTTAATCCAGTATATTTTATACTGAAGATTTTATATTTTAGAGCGTCAATTAATTGAATTTGTTACAATACGATTTTTGTGATCAAAAGTTAAAGACCGAAGTTGTATTTCAAGTGGAATTTATATAAGTACTCAACGATAATATCACTAATAATAATAAAGCTACCTAGTCATGGGCGCCCATAAGTAACCTTTTCGGGAGGGACAAAATAAAAAAAAATACTTAAATTCAAAGTAAATAAAGGTTTAATGTTATTTTAACATATAATTAATATAAATATACTATATTATATAATTAATATTTTTATGGTATATGTATATTATGCTAAAATGTATTAAATTATATGTTGATATGTTTTTCCAGGGGGGGGGGGGGGCAAATACCCCATGTTGCGTCCCCTCCCCCCAATGGACGTCTATGTACCCAATACTTAATAGTCGGCCTCATCGATCAACATAATATAATATTCACTATGGAACGACACAATGCGTATTTACTAATAAATTATTAAAATCATAGATCATAATTAGAATGTACGAGAATACGGAACAAACGTTTTAGTTTTGGTTAATTCAGATAATCGATTAGGACAAATTCATTGTTAACTGTTATTAAATGATATGTTAATGCAATAAAACTAGATGAATCTTTAAAATATCTATCTAAATATTGATTGATGTTTTCATTATTTGTTTGATTGTTTATATAGGTATTAGATAATATAAATTATTATTATTATTATTATAGGCTCATATTTATTGTTTCGTGTTTGTAGTTTGTAACTACTCATCTACGAGTCAAATATATCTGTTGTGGAGTGTGGATTATTATGAATTAATTTGTAATGAAGTACACTGGCCTCGAAATCAACACCATCAGCGCTAGAACCACACACCACAATGAAACCAATGAAAAACGTGGGGGAACTTATGAAACGAAACAAAACCGCTATAACACATTACACATGCTATCTCAGTAGTATTCAATTCGATGCAACCATATTATGTAAAAATTACTTCACATTTTTAAAGTATTTAAATGTACCTATAGTAGGTAATAGTTATAGACCAGTCCTCACGTTTTTTATTGTTTCATAATCGATTTTGTAATTATTTTAAGTGAGTAAAATGTTTAAATGGTTATGTATAAATTCGATTAGCTAAAACCATTTAATTTCAGAAAAATAAAATAATACTTAAAAATGTCAAGATTAATAAGAGTAGTGAAGGAAACTTTTAGAAAATATCCAATGATAGCTAATTCAACAGTCTATGGTACAATGTGTGTCGGAGCGGAATTTTCACAACAAATATTGACTAAACGGATATTGGTAAAGCACTATATCAATGGCATTGTATCTTGCCAATATTAAACATTGAATAAATTAATTTTCATAGAATAAAACTGAACCACAAGAGCCGATCGACATAGATGTATTAGGACGATATGCCATAGTGGGCACTTTAATTAGTCCAAACATTTTATACTTTTGGTAATATCTATAACACATTTTTAAAAACCACTGTGGTAGTTCAAGTATTATATAATTAATAAAACAATATTATTTTTAGGTATAAATGGCTGGATAAAGCATTTGTAGGTACTGCACCAAAAATTATTGTTAAAAAACTATTAATGGATCAATTTATTATGACTCCACCACTTTACGTAGTGTTTTTCGTTAGTAAGTTCAATAATATCATATATATATATATATATTTATAAATCTAATTACTCTTAATTATATAATAATTGTTTTTAGCTATGAGTCTCCTAGAGGGGAAAAAAGATTTATTTGAAGAATGCAAACAGAAGTTTATTCCTACATTCAAAACTAGTTGTGTGTTTTGGATGCCAGCACAAGCTATTAATTTCATGTTGGTGCCTCCAGCTGCTCGTGTAATTTATGTTGGAATGTGTTCGTTTATATGGTTAAATATGTTGTGCTACATCAAAAGAAAAAATTACAATGAGATCAAAGAAGAATAAATGATTAAATTGCACAAAATCTGGTACCAAATATTTATCACCTTCCAGTTATATTTTCATATTATTAGTATTTAAGTTGTTATAGTGTAAGACTGTTTTTATTGATAAAAACAATAGAATTAATAAAATAAATAAAAATAGCTTTAAGAATCAGAATTTATTTTTTTTTAGTTTATTTTTTTACAATATATTTCATAGGAACAAAATGAAAAAGAAAAATTTGAAAATCAAACTTATACACTGAGCTGTTTAATCTTAGTTTTATTTGATATAAACTTAATTAAACTTAAGCAGCTTTGCTTATAAATTTGCGATTTTCCTATGGTTGATTTATCCTTTTCATCTTGTTGAATTGCTTTGACTAAATTTGATGCTGATTCTTCATCTAATGCAATTAACGACATTATTGCAAAATCAAGTTGCATGTATCTAAGTATGTTAATTGAGGAAAATGATTTCTCTGTAACTTAATTATAAAATACATTAACTTTTAAAAAATAAATGTAACTCAGTATATAGTACCAATAAAAATGTCAAAAATTAAAAATATCCAATGTAAAAATATATTTTATGTTTATGAAAATTAAAGTTAAAATCTCAATATAATATGTTTGTATGTAGTAATTTTCTTTGTAGGATTATTATACCTACAGTATGTTAA
Source organism: Pentalonia nigronervosa (assembly GCA_014851325.1). Taxonomy (NCBI): domain Eukaryota; kingdom Metazoa; phylum Arthropoda; class Insecta; order Hemiptera; family Aphididae; genus Pentalonia; species Pentalonia nigronervosa. The sequence continues at coordinate 319,955 of JACXSJ010000442.1, read as the reverse complement.
TTAGTTGGAAAGTCAGTAATTCTAATTCAAAATATAATGCAGTTTTTTAAATGTAATATATGACTAATAGACTCCTTTTTACCATGGTTTAGAATAAAAATTTCAAAAAGTGCTTACAATTTTTTTTTTTCATTTTTTAAAATAACAATTTTGAAATCTGTTGAATTATGAATAAATAAAAGCAACTTCAGTTTTCAGAAATACTGCATAATATTGTAAAATTGTATGGTTTTTATACTTTGATAACTAATGCTAATCCAATAGGTAATAAATAACACACTACTCATTGAAATTGTATGTAATATTTTTTATTTGTTTTAATTAGATTGTTCATCATATCCACCATAAACTACTATGTACAAGTCAAGTTTTAGAGACTCATGCTATTTGTAAGTAGTAATGAAATTAAAGCTATAATTAATAAATGTGTGAGATATTGCCAGCAACAAATTTATTTTTTTACAAAGATCCTGGGTCTATAAAATTGGCTTGTGCATAGTAGTTCATGGTGGATATAATGTTCTCTATTACCTATTATAATTCTAAGAATTACTTATCAAAGTGTAAAAACCATTCAATTTTACAATATTATGCAATATTTTCGAAAACTCAAGTTACTTTTATACATTCTAAATTCAACAGGTTACAAAATGGTTTTTTTTTAATTTTTAAAAGTTTTTTATAAAATATTAAAACTTAAGAATTTAAGAAACTTAAAAATTACTAAAAAGTTAAGAATTTATTTATTTTTTTGTTTTAGACCATGGTAAAAGGGTGCTTTAAGTTATAATTTACATTAAAAAAACTGCATTAAAATATCTGTATTATATTTTAAATTAGAATTACCGACTTTCCAAATAAATATTATTTATTTATTTTATATACCTATATTATAAATCTGTTTATTTCTAGTATTGAACTAGTTACTATTTTAGTATTTGATTGCTACTAAATATCAAATATTTTTTTAAAATAATACTTTATAACTTCATCAATTAATACAAACAAGATATCAACAGTACTGACAATTCAAATACATAATAAAGTTCCAGATGTATAACAAAAATGGGAAAAATTTCAATATGATGATGTTACATTAAAAGATTATTATAATAAATTAAGTTTAAATAAAATACACTTACAATAACAATTACATTGATAAGAATATTTTTGAATATGCATTTGATTAAATAAAAAAAATTAATTAATAATTTTTTTCTTTTATTCCCCGTGACTTTTTAAAATATGAACATTTTACTGTTATTATTTATAAATAAAATTATTAACAAGATCTAAAATAGTTTTTTTTGCCTATGGTTATATACAAACTAGAAAAGGATACAAGCAATGGAGACATGTCCAACAGTCTTCGATCCATATGACATGTTCACGAACTGAATGCTTAAGTTCATTATGTTCCTCAAATGATATTTGTTCAAGCCTCTTGTTAATTCTATCCAATTTAATTTTGAGACATTCGTTTATATTATACATACGTCCACTAATAAAAAAAATACAATTACAATACAAATTTGATTATTTTCTTGTATACAAAACTACAATAATGCAACTGATATACTTACATAAGTAAACGTAAGATAGAAAGTTGATCATTTCCAATCCATTCAAGTTTTTTTGCCACTTTATTTCTGACATCAGGGAATTCTTCTAAAAAATCTGTATCTAAAGGAACCCTAAAATAATGAATATAGTATTTTTTCAAACATAATTCAATTTTTTATTTGGTGATAGTATATTGTGTGTCAAGAGCAAGAAGAGAGCTATTTCAATTGCGGTAATAACCACATTCATAATTCAATTATTACCATATATTATGGTAATAATGCACTGTTCTTCCATTCTCCATACCTAGATTCACAAATTGTTTCGTTATAACAGCATGGGAGAACTTTACCTATTAGTTAGTGTTTGATATATATGACAAGACTTTTATTTTTCTGAATCAATATAATATATAATTATGTAATAGGTATACCTACTAACAATATTATTTATATCGTTATTGCATTTTATATGAAGTAATAAGCCCGTAAACAATCGACATTGGTATCTTATGTCATAAAACTAAATTAAACTCATTCAAACGAATGCATGCATGCCAGAATATATTGTTATAATAACTTAAATATTATCTATTCAAATTCAAATATTAAATCGCAATGATATTTTACCTCCAAGACACGTTAATTTTTTCCACAATGCCTGCGTACAACTGCGAGCACCGGTCCCACGTTTCTGTTATTTCTGAGAGGTTGGACAATACGCTTCTGGACACGAATTCGATAGATTCCAAAATATCGTTTAGAAGTTCGTACATGGTGTGCGAGTTTTAGAAGTTGAAAATAAAAACTTCCTAAACGACTTAAATGAAACAATATTATCGTATTATTCGTATTTACTCACCGGACACAGGTTTCAACGGGACAGGCGAGACACTGATAAAGAAAAAACAAGTTCATGTCAATTATAGTCATTAATAGCACTCATCAACACCACGACCACGGACTGACGGACATATTGTGTCCCTGCTCATTACCGCGGTCTTTTCGTAAAGTGATAACAAAGGCAGCGATAAACACAGAATAAAGTTATTCTGTGGCGATAAGCCCATACCAGAGAATAGAGATAATAAACAGCCACATTTTGAATAATATTCTGTGATACGGCCGAGTGAATAATTGATAAGACGTCGGATTGACAACACTGCTTACAGATTATTTATATAATACAATATATTATTGTAATTTCAAATTTGTGATGTAAGCCTGATGGCTGCTTTAGATAGTATATTTTGTATTTTTGTTATAAAAACCAGATGCCACCAGAATAAGTAGACCAAAGGTCAAACTAATTTGTCATTAATCCTTTTACAGCAAGCAAACGCCCAGTGGTCCAAAATTAAAATTTATCGCGTCGAAATATTATAAAGCTGGTTTTATGTTAAAAATATTATTAATTAAACATAAAATGCATATGAAGCATGCACGAGACTTTATTACCTACTTAAATATAATATTTAATATTTATTTAAACTATTTTGAATAGTTCGAGAGCAACAATTATGAAAAAAATTAAATAGTACAATATTTTGAATTAGTTATTATTAATTTTTAATATTAATTGTTATTTATTTTATTCATTTGATTCATCTTCATAATTATGAACATAAAAATAGAATATAATACCTAATATTTGAATTTTCATAGTACCTATCTGATAAAGTAATAATACATTTTGTATGGTAATAAAATTGCTAATATCTCAGAGGTGGCTAAAGGCAGATAAATATTATACATGGCTAGAAAGCTGAGAACTTGTACTATAATAATCTACAATAGATTATTAAAAGGAATGATTTGGCAATTTTCATTCATATTTTTTTTAATTCACGAGATCAGCAATTACTCAATAATTATACCACTGCAATACAAATAAATTAAGAAAAGTGTAGGCATTTTAAAATTTGAACAACTTACCTTCATTTCATATTTAAATTAATTTTTCAAAAAAAAAAAATATATCATTTTACAGTAATTTATGAAAAATGAAATGTTACTTTTTTTTTGCTTTTAATTATTCGATAAATGAACAACGTACACTTGTTTGTTCACGATAATGCATTTGTTACTACAATTATTTCGATATAGGAACACAAAAAATCTTATACTTTGTAATCAGTATGTAATAGACAACCAGTTTATCATTAGAATAATATTTATAAAAATCTTTTTTTTGTTATTACTTTTGACGCGCAAAACTTTTATTTTTGACCACTGTGAAGTGTCTGAAAATAGTGGCACGAATAACGGACACATGCTGAGTTATGGACGTATCATGGCGTATTCGACACTCGCGACTACTAATTTTACACCACGATTAAAGATATACTTTATAAAATATGTAAATTTCTTAATCTTTTCTTAAATTATTAATCGTGCTTTACACTTTACTGCATTATGTAGATTTTATCTACTTTGCGCACTTTACAGAAGGTACTTTCAATTTACTACTTTCAATTATATTTAATATATAATATTACTATACTTGTCTATGCTTCCAACCTTGACAAATTACTAGAAATTAGATATTATTAATTTGTCATGCCTTAAACGCGAGGTACATGTCTACCCTGCCAAAGTCACACAAAAAATAAAAACTTGAAACAATCCGCCATTTATAATATTTATTATTATATAGGTATAGAAAGATTAACGTAGATTTACAATTTTTAACAGTATAAAAAATAATTTTTTCACTGGTTTTTGAAATATTTTCCATAACAAATAATTATTTGTATGTATAGGTACTGTATTACAACATTAGTCTCAACTCTATAGGTATTTAAATAAAATAGCCTTGCAGATGTACCTGCTTACAGAGTTCCACTGGATTATATTATATTATTATGTAATTATAGCTGGTATATAAAATCATTAAATGTTTGAATATTGAGTCAAATTAAATTAATGTTTAACAAATTTGAATTTTCGTGAATAACGGACAATTTTCCATTGTCCAGGTGCGCATCCAGGGATTTTTTTTTATGAGGGCTAAATAAAATAATTTTAAAGACAAAGGTTAGGTTTCCAGTATGTCAGGTTTAAATATACCTATTGTGACTTAGGTACCTTATAAAATTATCAAAATGTAGAAGGGTCAACGAATTTTTTTTTTTTGGGGAGGATAAAGCCTGTTAGCTGGCCCTTTGGGTGCATCCTTGTTGTATTTCATTAGTAATTTGGCCATAAATATCGATTTTCATTTTTTTATGTTTTGGTAAAGAATCTTTATATTTTATTTATCCTTTAGATAATTTTATTCAAATATATACAAATAAACATAAAAATGTTTATAAAGTTCTTAATATTATTCATGAACGTATGATTTTAATATTATAACCTATTACTAATATATGTAAATTGTTTGTATACATAATTTAATCAATAATCAAATTTCCTAGCGTTTTGGAATAATAATATATAAGATATTTAAACGGCTGTGTTATTAACTATTTTTAGTTAAAGGTACAAAGTATACCTACCAGTTATTGTATAATATTGAGAAAAACACAATTAAGATTTACTAATTAAATATTTCTTAAACTGTAGATGATAGATAAATATACATGTTGAACATAATATTCATAATAATAATTCACAAATTCGTACGCTAACGTAAAACATTCATGTAACATAAATCACAATGTATACAGGACGGGCTATGGTGTTTTCCCGTTTTACCGTGACCATGGGAAAACATATCGGAAAAACACCACAACCACAGGTCACCTTGTATAATAATATGTAATATACATATGAGTATACCTCCCACCGAGTGGCACAATTGCCAATTATATTATGTGAACAAACTGTTTCGGAAGCCGCTATATGGTATACGCACCTCATTCAGTTGGATTCACATTTCCAGCTTAAAAATAGCATCTTAAACACGTCACTGGTCCCGAGATCTTACTCTACCGAGAATAGTAATTAACGAAAATTAATAAACGTAAAAGACGGTCGTAAAAGATGAAGACTACCACGATGCTATACAGGTATGCATATAAGTAAATACCTACCTATGAATATTATAATAATATATAATATACTGTATATACTATATTGTAATGCGGCGTCTATCGTAATACACGTCGCTGATCACCGTATACATGATATTATATTATAATATTATACACTAATAATAATGCAGTTGTCACGTTTTTAAGATGTACTTTTTTGTTCATTTTTAAAAATGGCAACAATTTTTCCGGACGCACACATATTATTATCTAACAATTTAATATAAATCAAAGAGAGAGAGAGAGAGAGAGAGAGAGAGAGAAAAAAACATTCTACACAAAAACAAATAAATAATTGGTAAGGTTAGATTAAACCAAATATATACGATAATATATATCAGCTGTATATACGATGGGGTGGGTTTCGGGTAACACCGTCGTGGCATTTTCACGGCACCTCCGTTACCAGTTGCTCCTCTTGTCTTTTGTATTGGCCGATCAGGTCGGGCAGATCGTAGGCAATGGCCATGTCCAACTTGTTGATTGGACAACCCCGGAAGTACGTGCACGTGTCGGACAGCCGCTTGAACTCGTACACGGGGTTCAGCCGGAAGAAGTCCCGGTACACGTCCGGATCGGGCAAGTCGTATCTGGATATGTTTGTCAGCGTGCTCAGGCCCTCGTAGATGTGATAGTTCTGTGGGTTCTGTATGATATCGTCGCTGACAGTCTTCCGGTTCGCGAAGAAAGACTTGTGGTTGTAGTACGTGGTCAGATAACAGTCGACCATCTTGGCGTGGTTTCGCACTCTCACCTGTAACACGCCATCGTGACACGATGACAAATATTATGTATTTATGAGTATATTATATTATTTATAAAATTATCAATAATATAGTCTTTAATAATATATCGTAGGTACGAGGTGGTCCGTTATAATATTTGACCAACTAAAACTATGAGTGTTTTAAGTCAATTTTTGCTAATTGAAAAAAAAATATTTAAATAAAAAAATTACCTATTTTATCTAATTTTTTATGTTTTTAACTCGTAACATGTTATGGTTTTATTTTTTTATTCTAGAGCAGAATACTATTCTCAACATTCAAATTATTATAAATCTATAATTAGTCATCATTTGAGACAGTAAAAATAACTTAAAAATCACTAGGTTTAAAAAAATATATGATATTATTATATTTATCTTGTATAAAATAAAATTAGATTTTTTTGTAAAAACATGTTATAACTTAAAGTATTGTTTGTAGTTAAAAACTGTTTACAAATATTCTATAGATAATAGATCATATTATTTTACGTACCGCGAATCGCCGAGCACTGGCTATTTTATTTTCAACGCGCCTGTCGATTGCCGAACGGATGTCTTTCAAAAATGATAGTTCTTGCGAGTGAAGCAGCTTGGCCGGAGATCCGATTTCGTACGGGTTTGACCACAACGACACCGAATATATGACTGGGGGCTCGGCACTGGACATGAGTGGACTTATATTCCATATGAGCGTCCCCTGTATGCGCATCAGTTCTTCGGCGCGAATTTTGTCAGCCTTATTCAACAATATCCTTGTCTAAACACGAAACACAGAGAAAGAGGGAACACATTTAACGACGGGTATTATAATAATATATAAATATATATGCACGATAAATATTGTCGTTAGGCGAGAGACCAAACTACAAAATAAACCCTACAACGGTGGTTATAATGTATACATCCACGTCGTTTAGTATATATATTAACCTGATATTCCCTGCCTTTAAGTTGGTCCAATATCGCTTCGGTTTCTGGGCCTACGTCCAATTTCGCCGGGTCGTACACTAAGAATATCATGTCAGCCCTGTCGATGAACCACTGACACACATCGTTGAACGGGAATACCCGGTCCACGTGTTTACGCATTTCTAATATTCCGGGGATCTCTACGATGTTTACCTGCGGAAAAAACAAGCACGATTGTCAGTGTTACTAAATAGTAAATATAGTACGATTCTTTTAACAGTGAACACTCATAGATTTTCGTATTAATAAAATAAAATAAATTAGTGTAATATTTTATTATAATACATTATAAAGTCGATAAAGAAACGAAAAATGTAATAAAGTAACTACTGTTGTTTCACTTTTCTGATTACTTACTTAAAGACCAAAACGTGGATAAATAAAAAAAAAACTATTTCTGCAATAGACAATAGGTACTAGATTTATTTTGTAGTTAAAACATTCATAATAATGTACTTCTTCGGTAATAAAATTTAAAAATAATATTAATTGTCATCAAACAAATATAAAACATACACACTGAGATTTGCCGAAATAACAAGTGCCTGTTATGAAAAGAATCTATATCTATATACTCTGTCCAGCGAGAGAAAACGCCGTCTCTGCACATCCCCACACGACACCCTGCCATCGAGACCGGTTCTACAATCGTATGGGGATCCGCTGAAGAACCGATTTTTGTCGGGCTGTGACACGATTGTACACTTATACTTTTTTTGAGCCGACTAATTACAACATGATTACGCACCAAATGACAGCGTATATACTACACAACACATATAATTTATGTACAACATAAAATAATCTATAAAATTATCCAATTCATATGTTCGTATAATTTTTATATACATACACTCAATAACTAGTTATTAATTCACAATTTTTCTTTCCAATTGTTACAGGTTTTAGACTGATAACAAATTATCATCGTTGGCTTGGTTAAAAATTGTTTTTTTCTAAATTTTTGTTCCAAACGATATAATATAGTACATAATGAATGATATTTAGTCAATAGTCAATATTTTTTTTAGAATTTTTAAAAACAATAATTTAGAAAAAAAAAATTTAACTAAGCCAACAATAATAATTTGTTGTCAGTTCTGAGCCTGTCATAATTGGGAAGAATAATTGTGATTTAATAATTCGTTATTAAGTGAATATATTTAAAAATTATAAAAAATATGTATTGGATAATTGTATATATTATTTCATGTTGTACATAAATCATAATATTATGTAGTATATACCCATATCATGTGGTGCGCAATTGTGTTGTAATTAGTTGGGTCAAAAAAATAAAAAAGTGCACAATAGTGTTGCAACGCGCGACGTGTTCTCTCGCTGAACAGAGTATTTATTCTACATAATATAATATAGTGATTACATTATTTTATGTTTGGACGTATAATGCGTTACACCACAATTCAGTGACCATTAGCTTTGCATACCTACGATGTAAAGATTATAATTTAGTTTACCTTCTCTAACAAGGGATGGGGTAATTTGAGTCCACGGAGTTTGTCCAACAGGCCCTGTCCGAATTTCTGAAGACCGGAAAACGTCCAGTCGGCCGCTAATTGCGTTCCGTCTAGAATCGCTTCGCGGTTATTGTACATCATAATGTTGAAATACGCAGGAGATGGTTCAGCTCCTTAAATGCAAGCAAACATAAATACAACAATTAGACAGTACGTATATGAAGAAACAATGTGTTTATTTTTGATAAATTAAATTAGAAATCAGAGTCTTATTGTCTTTTGAGACAGCATATTCCATCTGCAGTCCTTATTTTCGAGAATCCACGATGACACATTTAGTTTAACGAGTTAAATTTTGAGACATATTTATATTTATATGATTATCATGTATCTCTGTATAATATATAAATACTTATATACATTTTGTAAACAGTTGTTTTTTATAAGAAAAAAATTAAATTTGTGATTTTGTAAAAAAAACCTAAATATAATACCGATGTATGAATTGGAATAAAGCAGATGAACGCTAGAATATCTGAGAATTTAGTCCCCCCTCAAGTCGAAGAAACGTAGTTACCTATTAAGAAATAAGATTTTTCGTGACCAAGTGGTAATTTTCTTTTCCGCAAGTTATTAAATGTTTTATACCGCAACTTTTTATCGATCTGTTAATCTGTTCTGCAATTTTATCTCACGCGAGTTACAGAACACAATATGTACGCTCATTACCTCGACCGTGGTATATACTCGGATCCCGGTACACATAATGTGCTGTATAGTCGCGAGCGGTTAACTATGATACCCCCCGAGTTCGAGTACATCTTTGAAGTAGTGTCACATGGACTGAGGACACTCACTTCTCTCACACGAACATAAACACCCTACTATAAAATATAAATAGTATCTATATGGCTACATTACATATTTTGTTTATAGCATATATTGATTAAATACAATAAAGTTTAAAATTTTCTATTTTCATAAAAAAAAAACTAGTTAATTTAATCGATCATAATTACATATATATATATATTTAGAAACTTAAGTTTTAAAATGAATTATTAATTAGTATATTAAAAGTGTTTTACGTGATATTTAATTTTACTCATACCTACACACAAGTTAGATTAGGTTTGTTATTTTAGTAACTTTAATACTAAGATTTTGAGTAATTAAAAATTACTTTTAAATATATTAGAATTTACAATACAAACCTATTATATCAAGATAAAAATAATTGTCAAAATTAATTAAGGAAATTTAAGGAAATTAATTTTAGGAATTCATATTAATTGCTTAATGAAATATAGCATATTTCGGTCTATATATTGGAATTACTCACCAGTTCTTAATGCAAATTGAGAATGTTCAATGTCTAAAAGATAATTTACTATTGAAGATTTACCACCACTCCAAGGTCCCATAAACAGAATGAGTGGTTTAGAGAATATTTCTGGCTCTAAAACATAACAAACAGTACGCTTATAATTACTGTATCGTAAAGCAAATATTGTATATGAATAATTTCAATTACCTCCGAAATGTCTGTTACTTAGATCTCTGTACTTGAAAGTCATTTCCAATGGTTTAATTGCCACTTCATATACTTTTTTTAATTCTTTTAATGTCGAATCTACAATTTTTGATAGAAAACTATCATGCTGTGCAGTATTTTCACCTATTTTTAATGTTTGTTTAATATGACTTTTATTTCTTAGATTCTTTGGTACCACTTCATCCTAAACAAGTTTTTTTAATTTAATTATTTTATACAATTATTAATTTTTTTATTATTTACAATTTTTTAAGTATATTTTTTATTTAAAATGTATAATACATGCCCTCATGATAATATACGTAACTTACTATGACTTAAACATTATTAAATTAAATTATATTACCATTGTCAAATCTTCTTCTGGCAGGTATTCTTCAATTGTGACTTCATCTAAATGCACAAAAATAGTCATAGAAATGTGTTTATCAATAAATTCCTTATGATTTTTTTTTACCTTCAATAGCTTTAATTTTTTCAGTTTTAGTTTGTTTTTCCCATTTTGATGATTTTTCTTCCTCGTCAAGTTTCCAATACATACTTCTTTGAGTTTCTATCAATTTTTCTTTTACTGCATCTACAGGTTTTTCTTCTGTTTTCCAATATTTATTTTTTTTTGATATAATATCTTCATTTTTCTCTTCTTTTTGTTTTTCCGTTTCTTCTATTTTCCAGTATTTATTTTTTTTTGCGGTTGATTCTTCTTGTTTTATTTCTTCTTTGAGTATAATATTTTCAACTTCTTCTGTTTTCCAATATTTATTCTTTTTTAGTTTTTCTTCGTCTTTTTGATCTATTGTTTTTGTATCTTCATTTGGTTCATTTGTTTTCTTATACTTGTTCTGTTTTGATTTGTCTTCTTCTTTGCTGTCTATTATTTTTATGTCTTCAGTTGGTTCATCTATTTTCCAATATTTATTTTTTTTGTGTATTTCTTTTTCCTTTTTATTTTCTTCAACTGGTTTTTTAAGTTCATCGAGTTCATCATCGGGATCGAATTTCCAGTATTTAGGGTTTCGCTTAACTCTAGTTACTGGCTCTTTTTTTAGTTCATCTTCATAATCATCTGGATCAAATTTCCAATATTTTGGGTTTCGTTTTTTTGTTCCTTTGAAAATTTGATTTGAGCTTTGTTTAAACGTGCCATCAACTGTCGAAGGTTTTTCAGTGTTTGCTCTTATTTCCTCTTCGTCTGGATCAAATTTCCAGTACTTGGGATTTCTCTTATTTTTCTGAGGAACTGATTTTATTATTTGTTCAGTCTTTTTAGCTTCCGCTAGCTTGTACAATTTTTCTTCTTCTGGATCAATTTTCCAATATTTAGGATTACGTAATTTCGGAGTTTCAGCTGGTTTGGGCGTTTGTTCGAGTGGAAATTCATCGGGATCAATTTTCCAGTATTTTAAATTTCTTTTTGGTTTTTGTTTTACAATTGGAACATCATTTTCAGGTTCATCATCTGGATCAAACTTCCAATATTTTGGGTTTCTTTTTTTTGTTCCTTTAAATAATTGTTTAGGGGTTTCCGTATTTATGTTAACATTAGTCCTTTCTATTGTTTCTTCTACTTGTATTTTAGTCACACTAGGTTCTACTGTTTTGTCGACATTTTTAATTTTTATATCTTCAACATCAATTATAATTTCAATGTTGTTGTTAACTACATCTTTGTCTAAAATAATAGGTACAATTTCTTTTTCAGGTTCTATTACTTCATTTTCTACAATGTTAATACTAATATTATCCCGATTTTCTTCTTCTTCACTAACGATTTCAATTTCACTATCTTCTTCTTCAGTTTTATGTGTTTGATTTTCAATTATTTCAAGTGGACGGATTTCTTCAGAATCAATTACTTCAGTATTATTATTTTCAATTTCATTTATTTCACTAACACCTTCATTTAAACTTAGTTTGTCTCTGGTTGTTTCTTCTTCTTTTTCGAACTTTTCCTAGAAATTATATAAAAATAACTTTAGTTTAATCTTATTATACTCATTATTATAATCATTGTTTTTACCGGTTCGGATGACGTACTCGATCTGCTATCATCCGGAGAATTACCATCTTGAGAACTCGAGCTTGTAACATCATCATTTGGAGTGCTTCCACTTGTGGGACTTTCATTTTGAATGTTTTGCTCGCGTCCTGTACTTCCTGCATATGACACACTTCCTGAATATAATATGTAACGAAATTTACGAATTTAAAATATCTAACTACCAATAGGTTCTGGAGTAACTAATTCTTTGATGGCTTTTTCTACGTATTGTTGACAATCCACCTCCGATGGAGCTATAGACGCCGATGGTACACTGGCAAAAGTTTCACAAAATGTATCTAAACCAAAATCAGCGATGGAGTAAAATTGAATCATGAAATAATAAATGATTCCATAATTTTAGATAAGACATATTAGACGGACAATGTAGGTACTAAATTAAAAAACCAGAAAAAAAAGTAATAATAATTGACAACGGACAATGGACAGAACAAATAAATAATAATAAGTAAAAATTAATGACTAATGAATGTCTATTGATAAAAAAAAAAAAAAAAAATGATCGCCAACAATAGTATTTAAAAATCCCAGACGGCCGCTGGTAATATAAAAATAGAAAATTGCAACCAGAGTGTCCCAGTTGTGTTCTGTCGGTACACTATTAATACACAACATAACCTAATGCCCCTACAGAAATAGAAATGTCGCGAGCGGCAGGATCGCGTTGAGTGAGGGAATTTCCGATTTTATGAAAATTTGAATTTGTATACTGACAAATAAGGGCATTTTTAATTATGTTTAAAAAAAATATCGCAATAGTTTTGCAATGTGTGAATATTTTCAAGCACTTTTAAAAGTAAAAAAAAGCAAACTATAGTTAGTTGGAAAATTAATAAAACTTCAACCTTGAATGTGTTATTTTCAATGGTTTTTACATATCTGCTTAAATATATTATTGTGTAATCGAGTGATGAAATCTTAAACGTTTTACATTATAATATAATAATTTTAAGATATCGTTGTAGATAAATATTTGAAAACTTAATAAAAACAATAAAAAAATAAATATTAAAATATAATTACAGTTTATAATTATATACGACTAATATTATACATTATAACCTACATTAAACAAAAACCGCTTAAAAAATACTTTTTATTGATAATTTATTGGAATAATACTTATAATAAATAAAAAGTTATTGGTATTTGCCAAAAAGAAAATAAAATATCCAGAAATGTAATTTCTTAAAACGTTTTTGATATTTTTAAACGTTATAAAATAAAATACTATTTTTACTCAGATAGAGTATTTACGGCCTTTTAGTCATGTTCCAATTATAATACTTTCCCGCACAGTCTTACAGGGTCGTTTATTTTATAATTTTTTGCATACTACATTATACAATACACTTTTTAATGTTTTATATTTTATAAAAAAAAATTATTTCATTAAAATACATACACAAATCTCGTACAGGTATGTTTATAATTTATTCTTGTGAATAATTATTATTTCCATAAGACAAAATAACGATAACTACAAAATATTATTAGAAATACGAATTACCTCTGACGCTAAGCAGGGCGAGAATCAAAATCCATCTAAAATCCATCGAGCCCCTAAAATAAAAAACATTCACTACCGAAAGCACATCACACGACACTCGGTTGACGCGTTCGTTCGTACTTACAGCCTGAGCTTAACTCCCCGTCGTCTGTTACAGTTCTGCTGGCTGGCAATGAGATTTTTTGTTAAACATTCTTTTTTTTTCTGGCAACTACTTTACTGTCGTCATCTGTTCTGCACAGGGCAATATTTCGGAGAAAATATATATAAGAAAAAGACAAAATATCACAAGATAAAATAACAGTTTCTAATAATTGTTTTTAGAACAAAATAGATATAATTAATATCGCAATTGAATTAATAATATTATTTTTAATATGGGAATAAATATAAACTTAAATATTTAAAATAAATATTACAAAATTATTTTTATAGGTTTTTCATATCATGGATAGACGATAACTGATAAGCAAATGGATTACCGTATATACTTCGTACGAAACAAATTCATTACAACGATAATTTACAATTCTATAACTTACATCTACTTTTATTCATAATATAGTATATATACTTTAATAGTATAATATGTCTTTGTAGTCGGTGATATCTTCCTAGATACCACGTTAGACTTTTGATAATTGGCTTTATTTTTTCAATGTTTTTAAAGAAAGGTATAAAAAAAATGTCTGTTCGTAAACATTATCACTGTCTGTTTATTACTTTTGGCGCAGTACCTAACACATTTCTATATTATATACAATTTATTAAGAAGATGAAGAGAATACATTTGCTGAGAAATAAATAATTTACATAATTATTTTTTTACTAATACTTATCTAGTAGGTACCTTCAAACGAGTAAAAATTAATAATTAAAAATTTATTATTTTTATTTTAGTTACAGTATTAAACATATTTTTTTAAATGGTTGAATTCGTCCTTGTTATTATAAGCGTTTGAATCATTTCTGGGCTTTTGGGGGGCTTAAGTTTCATACAACTTGAGTGTTTTAGTATATATGCTATTGATTTATTATTCCTTTTGCTAAATGCACGTCGAACAGTGTAGCTCTATTCGGATCCGTTCATATAATTTCTAAATCGATAATTTATGGTTGTAATGTGTATAGTAGACATCTAATATAGGTAATGTATTAAATAATATATGTTACAGACACCGATTTATAATACTAATAAAATTGTAAAAAAAAAATTACTATCTATCGAATAACTCAGTTCATGTAATTTTTTTTATACCCAATTTTAAAATGTTACAAAATATCTGTTTTGATTACAAATAAATTGTTTAAACTATAATAATATACAATAACATCAATACCATGATATTATAATTAACAGGACATTATTGAAGATATATATTACCAATGTGACCTATGATAATATTTTGGGCGATGAAAAACTTGAATATGTGTATTGTATATATGCTAAAGGTTAAACACGTATAATATAAACGCATAAAGGTTTGCGTGAAAAAATTACATAGGAAGCAATTACACACACACACACACACACACACATTTGTCGTTAATCGCTATTATTATTGTAATACCGTTTAGCTCTTCAGTTCAGTGCCATTCAAATCCGATTTGTTACACACATTATAAATGTAGTGAGTTTGACCACGGGGAGAGCGGAGAGGAAAGCACATTTAACGATTTATATAATATATATTGCATAGCAAGACTTCTAGAAATGTTTCCATGCAATCATAGAATTATTAATGGCAGATTGTTTAAATTAAAAAAAAAAAAATCACAATTTCTATAGATTTCAAATTATTTAATCAATTATATTATTATTTTTAATATGTTGTAGTTACAATAATCAAAAACATTTTTCGTTATAAGGCACGAAAATTATATTTTATATCAGTAAAATTGATGATTTATTTCCAAAATAAATTCGTCGTTTCAGAAATGATGTACGAAACTATATTGTACAAATTCCTGGTTATAAAATACGTATAGATATTATGTGCCGCATGAATATTGGCCAGGTCTTTTGGACATCAGCCAAGGCAGCGTGCGAAACTAAAACGGTACTCTTATTTTTATTCCAAAATCTTGTATTACCTATAATATAATAGTTGTAGTTCATTCTAAGCAATAAACAAACCACTATAATCCGCTGTAAAAATATTATAACCGATTCAAACGAAATAAATATTCTCAAATTTTAAATTATTTAGGTACGGTTCAGATTGATTATAAATTAAATAGGCACCGTTATTATGTTAGATTGTTTTAAATATTGTAATAATACAATTTTTTTTTTTTTTTGACAATCGGTTATTAATATTATGTTACAAATGAACATACATATCGCTTACATCGATTAGAATTGTTATTAATTGTGAAAGTTCTCAATAAACTCGTTTATTCGTTTCAAAATATGTTATACTTATATTTAGTGTTTTACTTTTTGTATATTAAATCGACCGTAATATTAAACAAAACAAATACGGTGACGTATGTTTGGTTGCGTCCAATTTTTCGAAAAGGAGAATTATGGTTTTTTTTTATTTTATTATCATTGGTCTACGGTTTTAGTACAAACACAGTTGTAATACTAACAATATAATATTGTTAACACCATCTCTGCCATCGTTCCGCTAACGTTTATATATCATTGAATTTTCGTTATATTTCCGAACAATTAATGTAAGCAACGACGAACAGAAAAACGAATATGTACAAATGTCACGCTTGCTAAATAATTAAACGATCAAAACATCATTAGTTGGAACATTATACACGATAAACAAAATTAGTACCCAATATGTATTATCGACGTCGAATTTAAATAGTTGTGTGTAATATTTATCGAGTAACGCATTCAGTGCCGTTATAAATTTAAATTTATTATGCTAATGTGTTTACACGACAATCAATATCAAGCTAATGGACGACCAGCAATCATTATTGTTTGTTGTTTATAGTTGGACTAACATGCCGTTGGAATAGCAATATCGAGCATCTGGTTGTCAGAGTTTACTATTACTATTATTAGTATTATACACCATATAAGACGATATGTTTAACGATTAAAATAGATTCACAAAACTCGTATACTATAGAGCAGTAAATGGAAGGTAGAATCGTCGTGTAGTACTCAGTGGTACATTTAAGAGGCATTAAAGAGCATGTAAAAGCATTTAAAGAGCATTAAGGCGAATTAGGCTCGACCGGTTGCTAAAACTTGGGGGCGAGATAAGTATCTGCCTATAGTGATCGGTGGTGTTTATGTAAACATTTTTTTTTCTTGGTATTGCTTTACTTATTGAGTCCTATTGATCAGCACTCCCCCTTCCGAAGGTAACAGTTATATTAAATAAAACATATCGTTGGTGTACTTGCTACTTATTATTTTTTAATTGTTTTTGTACGACTCAGATATCTATTATATTTTACGGCTCAAAACAGAAAATATATTTTCTATTCCCTCGACAGAAATAAAGATTGTTAACGGTTTCCACACGAACCTATCTAAAAGAGTGGCACGGCATTGCGGCAATTCTATATGGTCAGCAAATACGACCTACTATTTAAAAAAAAGCATAAGAATTCACTCTGTTCGTAGATTAAATATATATAGTTTAAATGTTCTAGTATACAGTATAGATTTCTGTGTACCTATCTTCATTGAGTCACTGTAATTGACATGTTACACTATGTTAAATTTGAATTCAATGTAATAGCCGTTATACCAATTTACTATTTTTATATATTCAATATTATATGTTTTAAATAAAGATCAGTTATATTTATAAGAAAATCCTTCATGACGGGGGGGGGGAGAGTTAAATATCTCAGGGAGCATAATGCCTAAATGTGCAACTTATAGTACTGTAGTACAGCGACACCTCTTAACTATATTAAACACTCTGAGTCACTGAAATTTTGTCTGCTATTTGAACGTGTCCGTTAGGGGAGGTTTCATTGTATAATTATAATGCATTAATGAAATATGTGTATTGTATATATTATGAAAAAAAAAATACTGTCCAATTATTATTATTTTTTAAACAGAACCAGTGAAAACCGTTTTAAATGGAACGCGGTGTAGAGCTAAAGATCATTTTACTTCATAGTACGATAAAAAAAAAATCATCGGTGCCGCGAGATACTTAATAGGTTTTTAACTTTAACACTATCAGAAAACAATGATAAACTGACCTAAATGTACGTCCTAAATGTAATTTCTTTTCTATTTCTTTCTTTATCGTTTTAAACTTCTTTCGTAGTCTCCTAAATACCATATATATATAAATTTCATAATAAAGTATATGCGATGTTGACATTATAAACATTGTTATCGTCGTAAAGATTTTAGTGTCACATATTTTTTTTGTTCAAAAGTCACATAATTTTATTCTAACTATTAGATGAAGACTAACTTTCTTGTGCTTACATATTATTATATTTAAATATTTTTTTTTTATAAATCGAGCTATAATATTTTAACCGTTTCGTGTCCAAATTGTTATCCAATGACGCTATAGGTAATGAGGTGAAACTTTAGCTTCGCGAAAGTTATGTTCGCACTTTATTTCTATACTCGGAAAAACAAAAACGATAACGTCAAAAATATTACTATTGATACCGACTGTGTTGTCTACATATTTCGAACGTTTCGTGGCACAACGACGGCGAAATCGAATCGCTCGAAATCATCGTTATGCAATGCGTGCCAATACTGGCAACATTTTAAACAATAGAAATTCCGGAAGTTGAAAAAATACCAAACGACGTCCAACCCGTTTCGGAAATTCCGGCGCGCTTATCTCGCACTCATCATATACGGACAGTATATTAAATCAATATCATAATGTACTTATATTAAGGATAACCTCGAGTTTGGTCCCAAATTTAAAAAATGGTACGAATTGGGTCCTAGGCGTGTTTTATGGAGTACATGAGTTGGATCCTGATATATTTTTTCGAGTACATGAGTTGGGTCTCGGGATATTTTTTCAAATAAATGAGTTGGGTTCGGGATATCGATTTTATGAAAACTCATGTTGGGTTACTGTAACCTATTTGCATTACCCAGGAGACATCACGTATAGGTCGTCTAGAAAGTCTCGAAAAAATTCTGTCATTTTTGTTACTTTATTCTAATATGTATAAAATTATTATTATTTTGTCCATAGTTAATTTTTTTCATTTTAATTAGGGAAGAAATTTAAAAGACACATCTTTCACAAAATTTAACTGGGTCAATTTTCCACTTGTAAAATAATTCATTATTTCTCTTAAAAATTTTCTTTTTTGGCTGTATTGCTGAGCTCTGAAGTGATATGTTAATAATTTCACTTTGAATTCCAAGTAAATATAGTATCAATTCGAGTATTATTATTATCAATAACATTAAGAGGACGCCACACCCGAATGTGTGGTCTTCGTCTTATAAATGTAAAACATAGCAAAAATTGTTTTGCGCGAGAAAAAGCCAAGAAGGCTGCAATCATAATTAAGAAACGAAATTTTCACCATAAAAAAAGAGAACTTTGGCTGTGCAATATCGTTTTTATTTTTTTTGATATCGGGACTACAAAAAAAGTTATTTAAGTTTGAAAATAATGGATTTTGAAACAATAAGAACCTCTTTCGTAAATCCGATATCGAAAAAATAAAAAAGGATATTGCACAGCCAAAATTCTTCTTTTTACGTAGTGAAAAGTTCGTTTGTTAACGTTATGATTACAGCCCGAGTGGTCCTATCCGCGCAAAACAATTTTTTCTATGTCGCACATTTGTAAGACGGAGACATACACATACGGATTATCCTCTTAAGATAAAATATTACTGCGGATCCAGCTCGTGCTTAATCGAAACGATTAAAAACCAGGGACCCGACCTTTCGTTTTACCTATATTAAATATTTCAATCATCCAAAAATAATAATAATATGTACACCTGCGTACGATCCTCCGTCGATCCGTCGTCCATCGTCGTCACCGTGTCCTCCTCCACCAACGGGCACGATACGTCATATAGTATTACCTCTGTGTACACATACACATTACCTATACCTACCTACATTATAATTTCCACGTCCGTTCGGTAAACAAGATCAATCCAGTTTACCTGCGTCTGCAGCCCGGTTCTTTTTTTTTTTCACCAGTCCCGCGTGTAGTACGCACACGGCTATGCGCCGAGTCTATAATTATTTATTAACCCAGCGCCAGCAGGTATTATACACCTATCTGTATATATATATATATATATATATATTATAATATACATATTATATACCTACAGCACCATATATATATGTATGCGCAGAATATAATATATGGCCGGGGCCACGCGTGCACTCTCCGTGAGCGTTCTTCGACATAATACGTATGTCCCACACTAATACTCGTGTACAGTGTATAAACACACACACACACACACACACAAATATGTATATATTGTATGATGATAATAATAATAATATGTATAATATTATAATATGTACCCGGCCTAGCCTCCCCTGCGCGGCCCGCGCATGCAAATAGCATAATAATATTATTATTATTACAACAGTCGAAAACGACGCGAGAGACCACACAGGCCGCAGATTATCGGCGTTTTGTACCTATGTATGTATACACGGTGTGTGCGTGTGTATATACTATTATTATTATTATTATTATTATTATTATTATTATCATCATTATCAAAATGCGTGTACGAGTTTTTCAAATTTAAACGTTAACAGGTTAAATACAGGTCGTGTCGACTTCGGAATGTTTCAAAACGCAATATATACAATATACAATACGTGCCTACTATTGATGCATGTGTGTATATTATATTGTATTATACGATGCGAATATACGTGTATCGCATATTCGCATGTCGCATGTGCATCGAACACGGCCGTATAATGATTGTTATATATTTTATACCGAACGGATACCTGGTACCTGGCGCTAGTGCTCTGCAGCATGATTCGTTATTCTATGGACCGGACAGGACTTAATATTTTGACAAAGAACCGAACCGCCGGCTACATTTTTTTTTAGACTGGATTAGACTGGTAATTTAATTAAATTTAATAAAGTTTAGACCGGGACCGGACTGTAGTATGGCTCCGTTTGTAGTAGTCCGGACCGGACCATTATTGTTATCATTCAGCGTATAATAAAATTATATAAATATAAATATTTATAACACAATCGCCTGTAGTTGGTGTTTTTCGTTTAATTTTACGCGTGCTTCCAAAACAATAGTTTTAAAAGATCGTATAGATCGCGACTAGGACCAGATCGGTCCGGACCGAACCGAACTGATAATATTTTTTTGCTAAAATCGAACCAAACCGAATAAAAAATAATACATTGGACTGGACCGAATTACTTCCAAATATTATTGAACCGAACTACACCGAAAGTCAACTACTTTTTTATGTTGGGGACGGACCAGGCCGGACCACGTAGAGCCAATAAATTCTGCCATATAATATTATTATACCGTAACAGTAGCTAAATCGCAAGTCGACGGCTGCGGATGATAATAACAACAATTTGTAGGCGGTCGATGCCGATTTTTTGGCGGTAAATATTATAATATTATTATCAATCTCGAGTAGTCGTGTGTGGAAGGTATATTACAAATATTATCATATTATTATACTGTAACTATTGGATACTCCTACTATAACAACTACTTTGATTTTATTTGTTTATTCAAATGTAAAATTATCGAAATGATTTCCATTTATGTGCAGAACTAACAATAATTACAGCTGCAGTATTATATAGTTATAATAATAATATTAATAATTTTTTATTAACGGAATAAATTCCAATAACAATAACAATTTATAAGATAAAGTGATAGAAATAGTGATGTACGAATAGTGGTATACAAATATACATATGGTTTTTTCTAAAGGCATAATAAATATTAAATATTAAGTGACAAATCTATTTAGATATGTTCCATATTAAAAAAAAAAAACCAAACAAAAAAATAATAATAGTAAGAGGAGAAAATATAATACTATTAAAACTAATAATAAATTTAGTAAGTATTATTTAAATGATAAATAAAACAGAAAAACTTATTAGGAGTACTTAAGAAAACAAGTCAAAATGTAATACAGTGTTACCTGCAGACATTAAGATATTAGCAGGGCTATATGCCACATATTTAATTTTAACATTTAACAAATAGAATATGGGTTTACTTCGGGAGTTAATTGTATTAACCTTAAAGTTTAATTCTTCAAGAAGTTCTGGACAATCAATCATATTATGCAATAATTTAAATAAGAATCTAAAATTTAATGTGAGGTATCTGTTTTTTAAAGAATCAATTTTAAAAAAATTACCAAATGTAATGTATTCTGAATGAGGAATTCTTTCCACATTGCATTTATATAACAGATATCTTAAAAAATTATTTTGAATTGAGGAAAGATTTGTATTTTGTCCAATATTGTTAGTGTGCCATATTAATAAAGCATATTCAATTCGGGATCTAACTAATGAAAAATATAGTTTTTAATGTTGGGCTATTGTAATAATCTATTCACATGCGTTTTAAAAGACCTTATTTCATAAATGACTTATTACGAACATAATCAACATGTTTATTAAAAGTCAATTCTGAATCAAATATCACTTCTAAGTCTTTGATGGTATTACTATGGGCTAAACTAAGTTTATTCAAGGAGTAATTAAATATGATGTTTTTTTTGAATAAGTAAGATACACTGAAAATTTATCAATGTTTAATGCCATACGATTCTCATAGCATCATTTATAAAAATTATCTAAATCAATTTGAAAGTTAATTGAATCTTCAATACACTTAATTTTTTTGAAAAGTTTAGTGTCATCAGCAATTACTTGCTTATTACTAAGTATTTCGAATGCTTTAAAACTTAAACAATGTCATTAATAAAAAGAGAGAGTAGCAACGGAGATAGATGATCTTGAGGGAGACCAGATTAATAGATTTGAATTAATTAGATTTGATGTAAAGTTTTCATATTTTACAATTTGAGTGTAGTTAGTTAAAAAAGACTTTACCCAAAAAAGTAATGGATTATTAAAATCAACCGATTTTAATAATTTTTTTATTGATAATTGATGATCGACTCTATCGAACGCTTTTTCAAGGCCAGTATACACAACGTCTAATTGAGCTTTATCATTAAAAACGTTTAATATATTAATATAGTTTGTTTAAAAATACATATATTAGTTACCGATGAGCGTTTTGGTCGTTGCAAATAATTTTCTTACAAAGAGGAAATATTTTTTGTTAACAAGTTTAGAAAATAATTTAGGATTAATTGAAATTTTAAAAATTGATCGGTAATTTAAACAATGAGATCTGTCACTTTTTTTTTAGAAATTGGTGTTACATAAGACATATTCCATTTATTTGGAAATACACTTGTTTGGAACGATTTATTAAATAAAAAGATATAATATCGGATGAAATGAATGAAGTTTTTTTAAAAAACCTGGCTGAAATATTATCGGGACCACTAAATAAATTTACAACTTAATAGACCATAATTTGTTGAAAACATCTATTTTTGAAATATTAATTGAGTTAAGATTAAATGAGGAGTAATCAGAGATAAAATATTCAGAGTTATTTAAAGTACTTGATATATATACACTCGAAAAGTGTTCTCCAAAAAATTTAATCATATCAGAACCAGTATTAGCTTCCTTCTCATTATATGACATATATCGAGGTAATTGATTTGTAGATTTCTGTAATTTATAAAAATTCCAGAATGATTTTGGATTTAGTTTAACTGATTTTTGTGTTTTATCTATATAAATTTTACAATCATGATATCTTAAATAATTGCAGTTTTTACGAATATCAGAAAAATAAATATAAGAAAAGGAGGTTTTTAAAATCTTAAAAGTAAAATGTGCTTGTTTTTTCTAATTAAAGTTTTTGATTCTTTACTAAACCAAATTGGAAAACATAATTTATGTCTACGGCTTTTAGGGGTATAATTGTTTATTGCATAATTGATATGATAGTAGAACGTATTTAAGTTTTCATTAATATTGAAATTAAAATTAAACAAGGTAGACCAATTGATCGTATAATAGAAAATTTAATTTGTAGTTGTAGGTACTTAAAAAACAATTCTACATCGAGAACAAATAAACAATTATTTACTTACGGTTAATTCATTACAAACTTTGGTTGCTTTTAGTCTTTAGAATAGCTGTTTAATATCCATATAATTTTGGTTAGCTATATGGTATAAGCAGGTATAGTTTGTTATACCATAATATTTACTCAGTAAAAAAGAGCATGTTAAATAGTCAGACCTTTTAATTTTTACATAGGAAATTATTTTAAAACCTATGTAGGGACAATATTACACTTTTATTTTTTAATGGACGCAAGTGTATAATATATATTATTATATTTATCCCGTGGGTACAACTTAACTGCATCATATTATACGAATCGTTTTAGTCAACCGTTAGGGTCATATTTCACCTATAAACTTTGAATACAAAACAAGAGTAATAATAATATTTAATAATATTATGCACCGGATGGTCTTGAACTCGACGACCGCAATTACCATAAAGAAGCTATTATACATCTAAGACCGAGCATAAACATATTATAATGTGATCAATTATATACTATTATACATTTTATAATTATATGATGACTATAACCATTACATATTATAATATTTAATTCATATCGATGTTGATGTTTGATATAATAATTTAATATTAATTTAATTAATATTTATATGTATAGGAACTGTAATGGCTTGTTACGTTGTCATGTGGGGCGAGCTGTGTACTGTATATGTATATGTGTTTATTAAATAGCTTTAGTGGCAGTACAATAATTTATAATGGTGTAATGATATTAGAAAAATAGTTTTAATGATAATCACGGAAAACCTGATAGAGTTGATGCTGGGCAAGTGTGGAATACAAGTGACCAAGTCGAACGAGTGACAAATCTTAGGAGTTAGGAGCTGTTTCTGAATGGTCTAGGACCACCAAAGTAATGAAATGATTATTATAAGTCATTAATAAAGGCGCATTTTGACCTAAATTTTAAAGGGTATACAATTATGTATACTTATTTCAATAATTCACACTTATTTTGTTTTTTTTATGATATTTGTATTTTTCAACATGCCTTTCAATATTAAAATAAATAAGTCAGTAAACCACGGTTTTAACATACTTGTACTCAATCAATTTTTAATTTGTAGCGTATTTGAAAAATAGCGTTCATATGTTGCAAAACTTATTGGAATTTTAACTGAAGCTTGTTTAAGTTAGGAACAGCCTCTTTTTGATTTTTTTTTTTTAATAAAAATATAAAATAAAAAAAAAAGTCCAATATAAAAAAAAGATACGCTCCTTTCTTTTATTATTTTTTGTGTTTGAGGCCGAGAGTGCTTAAATAGAGTTGTGGGGAATGTACTTTAACACCCCAAGAAACCTTCTAGTAGTGTCCATGGTCATAAGTAAAGTTAAATATTAATTTAGATATAAATAATAAAAAATATTTTTATAATTAATTGATATTGTATAAAATTAAGTATACAAGGTAACCCATATCTAGCGGCTGAGCTATTTTACCGTGTCAAAGTTCATCTTACTATAATAATATTTTCTAAATATATTATTATTAAATGCTAAAAAATATTTAAGTTATATCACGAAATAATTATAGTACTTATTCGTTGTAAACTTATGTAGTTAATAGTTATATATAATATACTATGAGGATACATTCAATTCACTTTATTCTTACGTTGGACATTGGATGTACAATAAATTAATAGCATGATCTCTATTCCTATGTAGCTGCAACTGCATTAATAATTTATTATTATGTTTAATATTATGAATATATCATATATGAATTATAATTATTGCGTTCGTATCTTATAATACATACATACATATATATATATTATTGTAATATTACATTGTAAAGTATTTTGTAGCTAATAAAATAAAATGCAGGTAACAAATATTTTTACTACTATAAGATGCATCAAAATCAAAATATGGAATAGGTTTTGCAGTCATCAAAGATGACATAATCATACAGCATAAACTTCCAACAATTACCGCTGGAAATTACGCTTTTTATGAAGGGATCAAGCTAGCAAACACCCTTGAATCAAATAAGATATTGATAATCAGTGACTCCCTAAGCACCTTACTAGTAATTATTAAAAACTCCAAAAATAAAATATCTCTAAATATTTAAGAAATTTTAATCCAAACAAAAAAAAACATTGAATTCATGTAGGTTCCCATCTTATATTAGCATCTCAGGAAATGAAAAATCAGATAAATACACCGATCGTGCAAGAAACCTTTTCCAAATCCTTCAATAAATAACATTTCTTCGAATAACATTAAAATTTCTATTAAAAAAATCTTACCATTGTGGCAAAACTACTGAAATTCAGTACCTACTATTAATAAATTAAAAAATATTAAAAAACAATCAAAAAATGGCACTCCTCTCACACATTCAATTGAAGATAAGAAATTGTAATCACCCACATTAGAATTGGACACACCTTCCATACACACTCATTCTTAATTAGTAAAAAGCCCCAACTAATATGTGACACATGTCACAAAACAATTACCATCAAGTATATTATAGTGGAGGAATTTATAAAGTATTCTTCAACACGCACAGATCTTAACATGCTATTTGATTAGCAGAAGCACTCAATGAAGATCAGACCATGAAAATAATCGATTAAGTGTAACTATCATATTATTAACAAATTGTAAACTTAAAATATAAAAATTGTAAACCTAAAAATATATTCAACTTTTATAATTATCTAATACTTAATTAAGACATAATAATGCAAGATTCAATGACAGCTAATAACCTCTGCATTTGAAGCTTTAATTTTTAAATAAAAAGAAAAATTGTTTTCACTATAATCGTACTTTCTAGTTTCTATCAAAGATAATCATTTATAGTAATAGAATGTTATAGAAATATTATATAGAATGTCATATCTCGTTTAAATAACAAAATTTACTTTTAGAACAATTTAAAATGCAAATAATGTGTAAGTATAAGTATATTTTTGAATTATAGTTTTAAATTTAAATGTTCCTCAATAATCGTCGTAAAATATTACCATAAATAATACAATATATTATGTTATATTAGGTACTTATCACAAAATTACATTGTAAGCTGGATATTTAAAATTCTTAAGGGAAACTTTTTACTTGTATAATAATGAGTATGGTTTTGTATGAAATGACCTCCTAGCATCTAATTAGCTGAGCATGTCTAGTACAAAATACGGAAGAACAATATTTCAAAATTATATGGGCATTGTACACATTATACATTTTATTTTTATCGCTAATCTAGCTAACAATATATTTTAATACACACAGGTATCATTATATTTTTAATTACTATTATTATTTAGAATAAGCCTCAGCATTTATGATCATTAGTTGTCACAAAAAGGTAATATCTAAAGAATCAAGTACATTGCATTTATCGAGTTAACGTCAAATGGTCGTAAAAAATTGGTCGTGGTACAAGTTTGTTATATAATTTTGGTCACCATTATTAATTGGTCGTGTATGATACAAATTATGTAATTTTTACATAAATAAAATAAACGTCTTGGTATTTGTCCCGGTTGAATCTGTTAGATATTTAGAACAATTAATTTAGATACTCCGTTTTACCGATAACTAGAATCTGATTTATGGCGATTATTTGACTATTTTTAAGAAGCGTGGGTTGGTAAAATGAACAAAAATTTTTAATTTGCAATTAAATTTTGGAGTTACTATGCTGAAAAATATAATCTTATAAAAGGTAATGACCAAGAATTCGGTGGTTAGATGGCACAATGGATTTTCATGTAAGTATTCACTCTTTTCATTAAAATATTTCTAAATTTATAAAAGCCCTACAAAAAGAAGAAAAGCTAAATCGTTTAAAAATTATTCAATATTGTACCTGTTTGAATATAAATCTCTAGAAAATGTAAGATATTAAATAATGAGACTACTGAAAGAATAACTAAACTATTATGCCAATTATTTAATAGAAGAACATTATTTTCATATACTTAATATGTGAGGAATTGTCAGCTTATATAACTTATAAATATTATTTTTTCATAATTTATATTATAATTATTTTCAATATTGTATTACATCGTAATAATTTTGTATGTTTTATAAGTATATTTATGTAGTTGCTTGGTTGATTCCCTTATTTTATGAAAAATTTACCAAACGTTCAGTTTCAGGTAACTAATTGACTGTACGTCGGTACTCCACATTAATTATATTGATCACGTTAGGATAAATATTTTAAATTTGGTTAACTTAGTTTGTAAATTTGTGTGTGTTTGAAGAACACCAATAGGTTTTCCGACCTATCATTATTAAGTGGGTACATTTTTGTACATGTTTTAATTAAAAAAATATTCATAATAATTATTTTTAAGCTTTAGACTTACTATTCTTATTTTCGGAGAATGAATTTTACCACTTATTTTTTTTTATACAACAATACAAAAATAAAATAAAATATTATACACTAATTTATTGTTATTGTAGTCCCTATAGGTACAATGCTTATTAATTATTTTTTATTGTTCAAAGTATTTTTTATAATTGTATCATATCACATACGTCATAGTGACAAAAAAAAACTAACAAACAAACAAATAAATAAAAAAAAACAAGTGTTTCTCATTCTTTTAACATTATTAGTGCAGAGTATTAAGAAATTAGATATTTTAACGTAAAAAAAAATCGATATTCCGGGTAGGCAGAATGTGTTTCGGAGCTCCAAGTGTCGTTTTACGTTTCACACCTCAACGAAACCCGACAAGTTTGGAACGATATCGGGTTACGGCTGCGCATGAGGTGTCTCTATAATAATCTAGAATAATATTATCTAATATATTATAATATACTATTATAAAATACGATCCCGTGTTTTTAAGAACACGAAAACAGGGGTGCATCGTGCATGATCCGATGGTAAACAGTATTATTGGCAGCGTATATAATTATTATCGTAAAAGTAATTATTGTAGGAGTGAATAATAATAAAAAATAATGATAATATTGGTTTTATTATGGGTATAGAGTACCTATACTTTCTATGTACATAATAATTTTGTATACTACTGAAAAACGATTGCCGTGCATCTATTATTATGTACTACAGTACCTTTTTTTAAAAACCACTCGATTTTTTTAGTTTATGAACTATTATATACGAGCAATCAGAGTAATAATGATCTTAATAAAATCGGCTTACATCTTTATCCTTTTTTTTGTTCATCTCCGTGTTTAATCATTTTGTTTTACGCAAAATTCGTCGACCGGATGACGGATTGTTTCTTTTTGCCATGTAAGTACAATACAATATACGCCGAGAAAAAAAAATATAGCCTGAATCGTTCATTTAATACCTGACGTCTTATAAATCGACGTTAATTTCGAATAACTGCATCGTATATTTTAAACTATTATAACATCGTTTAGTGAAATTCGAGTATTTATTTTTTAATGATTACTCATCTCGATTAAAAGCGTAGGAATACAGTTTTGAAAAAAATATATATTTCATCGAATTATTTTGTAAACCCAATCAGTTTTATGTTTGAATAATACGATGTGATATTTTAGTATATATATATTAATATATATTATATGGGTATTATCTTATAATTTACATGTTGGTATTATTATAGGTACATTCTGATACATTGCGAATATTGTAGGTAGGCATACTATGCTATTCATCATTATATTAACAATATTATTAGGTATTATACAAATATCTTAAAAGATGCAATTTATTTTGTAGGAATGTATTATCATCATTAATCAAGCCATATTATAATAACAAAAATTGAATACCTACAATAAAAATAAATGTCCAATTCATTTTTAGAAATGGATTACCTTTAAACTTAAAAGAAAATAATTTCTAATTAGTAATAAATTTAATAAAGACATTTAACTATTAAAATTTACAAAATTTAAGTTTGTTTCCTAGTAAAATGTATAACTAACGATTTACGTAAGTTTATAATAATTGATACATTATGATAAATTGATAATACAATAGACATTTTCATTAATTTATTATTCGTATAATACATTCTTAGAAATAATGTAATTTATTTTCCTCAAAGCTTAAATGATAAAATATTTTAACTATATAGGATTTTCAATTGTACTTTGTTACATTTTATTGTTTTAAATAAGTAGAAACATAATAAAAGAAAGAGAATAAAATTAATTAACGGAATCAAAATCTACTATACAGCAGAAACGAGTTCCCAGTTTTTTACTTAAAAATCATCGAGTTCAGTTTTTAATATTAGTAAATAGCATCATGCAAATAGTGTATAACCATTAACTACGTCAATATTATGCAAGCACAAATATAAATTATTATTTATTTTGTACTCATTTATTATTAATATATAATGAGTTGAGTTGATGGAAATTACTGTACAACACTATTTGTTTATATCTTACTGTCTAGAATAATAATTTTAAAAAATGAATTTTCACGTTGGATTAATTGAAATTGAATAATAATAAATAATATTTTTTTAACAATAAATTGTTATTTCGGTTCAACATTTGGACTAGTTAAATACTCATATATTTTATAATTATATTATAATATTTACTATTAATGGTTAAATAATACTACATCCTTAAAACTAATTATAAATAAAGTACCTAAATTCATACTTTAGTAGTTATTCATGTTATTTTTGTTACGTGTACCTATAATATAAGTTACTTACCTCAACTAGGATTGAACACCAAAGAAATTAACGTGTCTACGATCGTTTAGAGATTAAACAACTATCTTTAAAGATGCTTTTCATTTTGTGAGAATCTATTATCATTATAAATTAAGCCATATTATAATAACGAAAATTAGATACTTAAAAAAAATAAATATCCAATTCATTTTTAGAAATGTATTTCCTTTAAATTTAAAATAAAATAATTTCTAATTTGTAATAGATAAAGATATTTAAATATTAGAATTCACAAAATTTAAGTTTGTTTCCTAGAAAAATGTAGGACTTTAACAATTTACACATTTATTAATCATTATTTATTTTATATTCATTTATTATTAATATAATGAGTAGAGTTGGTAAAAATTACTGTACAACACTATTTGTTTAAATCTATACTGTTTAGAATAATAATTTTGAAAAATGAATTTTCACGTTGGATTAATTGAAATTGAACGACGTTAACTATTATATATATTAAATTTTTTTAACAATAGGTTGTTATTTCAGTTCAACACTCAGACTAGTTAAACACTCGTATATTTTATAAATATATATACCAATGATGGTTAAATAATACTACATCCTTGAGGCTAATTATAAATAAAGTACCTGAATGCATACTTTAGTAGTTATTCTTGTTATTTTCGTTACGGGCATAACACAAGTTACTCACCTCAACTCGGATTGAACACCAAAGAAATTAACGTTTCTACGATCGTTTATCGGTAAGTGTTTGTTAGAATATAGGTAATAAATAAACATATCATACATGGGTAATTAATTATTCTTCGAAGAATAATTTATATATATTTAAACCAAGACCCCGTGAAAATCAATTCGATGTAAATTACTCGACAACTCTGGTTACTAAAATATGTATTTTAATTATCATAATGTTGGCATTTCATTATATAAACAAATAAAATGTTGATCGTGAAATACAGGTTTGCATCTGGTTTAATGATTACTGCAAAATATTTTTCGAATGAAAATAAAACAAATGCAAAATAAATGAAGATTTTTATTTAACTTTATACGGTTATATTACCTATAACCATAATTATTAGGTGCCAAGATATTTAATGAAACAAAAATCGAATTTTTATCGTATAAATAGCAACCCTCCCCCATTTTGTCATTGACAAGTTAGTTACCATATAGGTTGTATTTTAATATAGAGTTATTTGTTAGTAAAAACAATTTAAATTCTCATTGTGCACATGTTACAACGACGCCATACAACTAAAGTTATATTGTTTTCGAACGAATGAATTAATCTGTAAACCTATAATTATAATAATATTCAAAATGTTGTTTAAACAAACAACCGTGAATTATGCGTACGAGATGATTATAATTTTAATAATATAGGTAGGTACTAGCCTGTACGATGATTTTTTACTTACACGCGTCGGCGCTCGCGATGTACATAAAATAAAATTCAAAATATTATGCCTTTTCAACGGTTTTATTTTATTTTATTCTTGCTGTGACTATCAATTTAGAGATGGATACAAGTCGTAACACTTGGTCACAACAAAACGTTTATTTCTCTTTTATCCACTGCATATACTACTCATAAGTCTTAATAGTAATATTGGTTTGAGATCATTTTATACCTATGTAAATATGTATTTACACAGTGACATAATCGAGAAAACTTACATCGATAGCCATAAATTATGTGCAACACCAAGATTAGTATACGCCGTGTGGTTATATAAATACCTATACATAATATATATTTAACGACACTGCAACAGTACTGTAGTAAATCATTTGCAGAAGAAATTTAAATAATTTGAAAATCCCGTACAAAAGAAATCGTTGTATAATAATATTATATTTCTATAATATAGGTAGGCAGTTAATACTTAGTAACTGCTACAACATTTGATTTTAAATGAAGTATACTATTCCAGGTCACTCATAATGATAATGATTTTAGATACATATTTTTTTTTTAGA
The DNA here is from genome assembly GCA_014851325.1 of Pentalonia nigronervosa. Classification (NCBI taxonomy): domain Eukaryota; kingdom Metazoa; phylum Arthropoda; class Insecta; order Hemiptera; family Aphididae; genus Pentalonia; species Pentalonia nigronervosa. The sequence goes on along the minus strand of JACXSJ010000442.1, from coordinate 287,196 downwards.
GCAAATAACTATACATTATTATAGTGATGTTTTAAATGGCAATTTAAAATAAGCACAAGCATAAATGCTATCATAGCGGGTTAAGCGTAAATTATGAGTATATGATAATATTTTGAATTATGTATCTAAAACCATCATAAAAAAACCTATATTTACTAGGTTTTTGATTATTAATTTTATTTATTATTTTAAGTGGCAGGATTAAAACTCATAAACATTTTATTGTATTTATTCAAAACTTTGTTGGCTATCAATGAAATGTAAAAGCGACTGGATTAGTCATTAATCTATACAATTCAATTATTTATTATTGCAACACAAATATGATTAAATTCAAAATTATTAGATAATTATAGAAGGCATTTTAATATTTTATTTAACATGCTATAATATGTCGACACACATTAAACATAATAAAAAAATACAAAAAACTGAGAATTTGCTCTGTCGTAGAGTAGATGTCGAGTATACCTTGTTATTGAGTTACTCAATTTAAGTAAGTCACTTTAAAGCATATGTTAAATTTTAATTCATTAATAAATCATTGTATACAAAAAATGATTTTGAGGCAATCAGTCTATATTTCTAAGGATATTTTATTATATAATTATATTGCTATTAGTAATTTATTTTTATTTTAAATATGGAGTAGGTTGAACTCATTTTTTCAACAAAAAAAAAAATATATATATATATATAATTTATTATAACTGTTATAATATTATTTCATCTAATATTACTATAGTTATTATTAACTTTTAAGTCAACACCGGCGTACTGTAGACGGTGATCGTAGTATAAATTAGTTATTGAAATTAATTTAAATATTTTGAACATTTTATCGTGAAAAGTAAATATTAATACATGTCTTAAAAAAAGCTTCAAGTCCCTACGAAAAATATTTTTTAAATTACAAAAAAATAACTAAAATCGTAATTTTTCATTTGGCATATTATTATTGTCCATTAATCATTTTTGTTCTGCAAAATGCAAGTTTAAAATATTATAAGGCTTAATAATACTCTTTTTATGCCATTAAATCGATTTCCATCATTTTTGAAATGTGGAAAGATCTTGAGAGTAATTGCCGTTCCAAAGTATACGGTGTCAGGAAATAGTGAATTACTGAACGCAATAATATAACATTCTTGTATATAAAAAATAAGTTAAATATATTTTATGTTTTAAAAACTTTTTTTACAGTAAAATATACATTTGAGAAAAATATTAATTCTAAGTCTTGAAATTTGGACTAGGGGACATGTTTCTGTTGTATTATATAATTCAGAAAATTAGAGCATATCAGTCTGTAAAATAAGTACATATTATATTATGTAATGCCTCAGATGATGGTCTCGTAAACCGCTAAATTGTATAAAGATGTAGTTTTGATTTTTTTTTTGTGTGTGTATATAATCGTCTGCCCGTGGGTAATTTATCAAAAATAATTTTAATAATTTTTACGACATTGTCGCCAAATTAAAATACTGAATATAGGTTTATTACAGATACGCGGAAATTAGTCAGATATACTGCAGCAGGTTACAGACACATTGAGTTTAGATTTAACTGCAGAATGAATATTTAAATTTCGATAAAAAGAGACATAAAAAATAACAAAGTTGTGTATAGAACATGATTACCTATATTATATATATGAAGTGCATTTTTGTCAGTTCTATTTTTCGAAAAACTCGTTTTCTCTCATTAGTTTTTCTTTTCTGTGTGTTGTATCCAACGATAAATTACAACAATTTTTTTCTCGCATTTTTGCAGTCAACTGCAGCTCACACGACAATTATAAGTTTGGATTTCGCGTCATAAACTTCCAGTGTTTGATGAAGCTCTTTATCGAAAAGAAGAGGACGCTATTCGAATAGATACGATATTACGCGATAAAGGAAAATGGGCCCGAGAAACGACGTTTGCATCCTTACAACCACATGTGTACATTTAATATAATATCACATTGTATATTACACGATATTATACTTATTTAAGTTATAATGTATATTATTTGAATTTCACGGTTTTTATATCTTCTAAATTATAAAATAGTAGTATTTATATGTATATACCTCTTATATTATTTATGATTAAATATTGTTTGAAAATAATCTGTCATTTTGTCAAATTTATAGTTTCGACATGAAAAGGCAAGTGCGTATTATGCATTTATTTTGTTGTAAAAAAAAAAAAAACAAGTTATGAATTTTCAGAATATCATACTATAATGAACATTGTATAACAAATTTAAAATAGTTATAATTTTTCTTTTCGTCGTAAAATATTACGAACAATTCACATACATATGGGTTATAATGTAATATTATATAATAATGCGATAGGTACAATAGTCGAATATAGTATGTCCTTCATTTAACATTATTATACATTGTATGTGCGGATACTGTGTTCAAAATCCAACGTATTACTCGGAGCGTGTTAAATTACGAGAAAATCGATTCCTGAAATAATCGTGGTCTGACGAAGTACGGAGATGATGTCAAAATGAGTATGTCAAGACGTTACAGGTTGTTTGTTTTGTGCGAGAGACGGGGATAAAAATTGTTTCGTGTGATACAGAAATCATTTTCGTTTACTGGTTTTCCGATTAATTATAAGGCGGCGGCGCGGGCACGAGCGTTGATTGAATTTCAATTAAAATGTTTACGACATTGTATGAGGTATCTACTTATATGGCGGTGCAGGACTGCAGGGGCGAGGGATAAAATATAAAAAAGAGGATCTACGCACGCGTTCCTGACGCGTGTACGTTTCCGAAATGAATATATTATGCATAGTATTACATATACAAATAATAATAATAATAACGTATTAAAATGTATATTCGATTTTAATCGGATCTATCGATCGAAAATGAGCGGTTAGGTTTTTTATTTTAATATACAAATAATCATATATGATAATAGGTATATTTATTACGTGCGCGTATATAGTTACACACACACACTTACGATCCAGTCAAGGTCTCGTCGTCGTCGTCGTCGTAGCGCTAACGAGTCTCTGAGTTATTACCGTGTCCGACTCGCTCGCGCGTTTATATACACGTCTTATGTACACGTACACACACGCGCACACGCACTCGTGTGCAGGAAAATAAACCGGTCAAATTTAATTAAAGACCGCGTCGTGCGCCGTCGTCGTCGTCGTCGTCGTCGTAGGTAGAGATAGATAGATAGAAGATAGATCTGGTCTTGTGCGGGGAAAGAGTGCGACTCGCGGCCGCAGAGGAAGAGAGAAACCGTGCAGGTCTGTGTTGGAGAGAGAAGAGTGAAGAGTACATAACACACACACACACACACACACACATATATATATATATATATAGGCACTATTAAATATAATATAAGTACGCTCCGGGCACACACAAAATACGCGACGACGGCGGCGGCGGACCCGAGAAGACGCCCATCGTGTTTGTTTTCCGATTATCGCGCGCGGCATAAATATATACATATAATATAGTACTAGGTACACGTCCGACACTACATTATTATTAAATGGTTATTTTATCTCCAGAGAGTATTTTTCGTTCGTCTTACCTGAACAAAAAAAAAAAAAAATGTTCTTCCCCGACTCCGTGTTTATTATTATTATTATCGTCATTATTTTTTAAACAAATATACGCCGGCCCGGTGACGCAGGGGGAAGTGTGGGCGATTCGGATATCTCGATCGAAAATATTTCATGCGAGCGGTCACGTCGCATCGGTTAGAGGAGGTCCTTAGTGCAAAATTGCATATATGAGCCTACAATATAGTAATGCGTAGGTGTTACTATTTCGTTTTCGGTCAATAACTCAATTTTGTCCGTCCGAAATGACGTTTCTACTGTTTCTAGAACTAACGAAAACCATTAAATCAGTAGTTATTATTTTGATTTTGATTTTTTGCTCTGCATATATGACGTAAAATAGTATTTGTATTAAAAAATTATTACCATCTTAAACATCATTCTACAACAGCGAAACTTTGAAAATGCGCTCTTTATGGAAAAGTGTCACGTGTATTTTTTTTATTACAGATTTAAATTTGAATAATATATTACAAACCCAAAATATAATGGCTACCTATGTATGTCATACGCTATATGGGTTCATATACCGTAATATATATAATATAAAATGCTAAATCATATTTTTTTTAAATCTAAATTACAGAAATTTTTCAATAAAATTGAAGTTTTAAAAGTTTCGTACTAGAATAATTTGTATATAAATCGTGATTTCTAAAACGAAAATTTAATATAAATTATAAACATATATTTTTCAGTCTTTATACATCCATTGTCGGGGCTGAATTTTATTCTTGGGATTTTTCTATATCCGTTTCCGCGGCACGTCCGATGAATGTTTATTGCCACGACCAAAAACGATTTATTTTCTACCTCTTGCAGTCTTGCAGTGTCTACCTTTTGTAAAGGGCTCTTATGGGGCCACTGACCCAACCCTGTAAATCGCCTCGGGAAAAGTGCCGATTTCGTTTGTAATTTAGAATCTGTAGCCTGTAGGTAGTCAACGGTCTGAAAATTAAATTTGTTTCTATTTCGTGAGTTCAATAAATAGTAGCTTGTTACACAATTTAATAAGTTTATTATTTAAACAGCCTATAGCTGAGTTTTATATAATTAAATATAATTAACGTGGAATCAATCAAATTCATACTACCTACATGATATTAATGTGAAGAAATTATCTATTATTAAACAATTGTTTTAAGCAATTTCATATTTTTGATGGGAAATAAATACCCGTCAAACTATTTAATCTCATATTCATATTTTAAGATACTTATTTGTTTAGAAGCATATACCTATTATATCTATATATGTATATTTCTACTTTAAAATAAATTGTTCAATCAATAGGATTATGGAAAATTTAGTAGATTTACTTAAAATATTTTATTGAATTATTATTCGTGAATAATTTTTACGATGCAAATCGAAAATATGATTTACGATATCTGAAAGGGTATACGTTAGCCCTACAGTTCAACCCTCTGTTTAAACAAATAATATTAACATTTAAACTAAATTTATTTGTTATTGATGACCATTATATATAATTTATTAGTGACACCATCTGCTAATGTAAATTGTAATAAATATACATAGGTTAAAAAATAATCTATAAATCTTAAAAATAAACGAGCTAATGTCCTCGAAAAAAAACGCTTGTAAAGTTTTGAATAAAAAAATATTCGATGAAAAAATCGGTGTGCAGTGAATATACATTTGGAAGGTACAAGGCGTTTGTAATTTTTGCAAGTAAATAAATGAAAATAAAAACCATACATATATATATACGCTATATACGCACTAATAAAAATCAAACATACACACCAAGATATTAATGTGAATAAAAACGTATATTTAAAACGTTTAAAAAACAACTATATATTAAAACACTAATTAGAGTATATATGTATTGAATACAATTTATTGTTTTCTACCTCTCCTAAATAATAAAAAAAAAATTACAAGGATGATCTTATTTTTTTAGAGATATAAATAAAATAATATAATATGCAGTGAAATATTTTAATGTAATCGTAATTCTTATTCGCAGATATCAATATTTGAGTGATTATAACATTACAGCGTTAAAATTTAAATGCACATGGAGGATACCACTTTATTTAATATATACCTATCTAGTTCTCTGATACGATCGAGCGGTTTATTATAATGTTGATGCATGCGTGTCCATCATGATTAATATGTTTATACGTATAGGTGATTCAAAAAACGTACAATGTACATCATAGAAATATTGTTTTTACACACAAAATATTTAAATATATAAGTTTAAGAAATTTGTATAAATGCATTTTGTATAAGTATAGACAACACGCAACGATTGGATCGATCACATGCCAAAATATAATATTATGTACACATTATGCAAACTAAAATCGTTTCGATAATTTATCATCCCGATATAGTGATTGCACGTACGAGCGTAGGTACGGTAGATTGTCGTAGTATTAGTCATGCTTTCCAATAATATTAAGTGTTTTAATATTCGGACAGGCTAACGTGAATAATTTGTGCCTACATCGGTATAGATATAGGCGTATAGGATTTTTTCAAAATATATTATACTTCATAAACACAACGGCGAGAGTTATGGTCGTGACTCGGGAGTTATGGTGTATAACAAGAATTTAACAAACAATAGATTTTCTCAAAATTCACCAGCAACACGTGACACTTTATAGTTATAGCCTAGACGGCGTGTACTGCATCATACGCCCATTGCTCACTTAAGTCTCCCACTACTATCTTGTAATGACAATTATTACTTTGAATATTTCGGTGGCTCAGTTGTTTTGGAAAAAATAATTAAAAGTGATAATAGGTACACCTATTGCTGCAATGGATTGTATTTCACTGCTAGTGAGAGTTTATTAAATAATATATAATATGGAACGCGAATAGATGAAGATAATAGTAGTTTTTACATATAATAAGAGCTGACTTTGATAGATGATATAAGAAATCTTGCAGAATAAAAAAAACGATAATCGTAAAAATGTTTATCTTTTTAAGTTTTAGCATTAATAATGAATATTTAATTAATTTCAAACTTGTGGTTTATAAAAAAAAAAATATAATTTAAAAATGTATTTATATAATGGACGAGTATTCAACTTTACCCATTAAATATACGAGCGAATAATTTTTAATTAAAATTACACAGATTTTAGAATATAATACGCGTTTGGTTATTATTATTATTATTGTAAATGAATTTATAAAGAATATTTTTTTCTGGTTGACATTTTACGCATACAATGTACTTGGTTTCATATTTGAGAATATTTTGGATTAGTAAAAGCAAATATTACATTTTTACCAACTAAACTTACATTTTTGTACAAAAATAAAATAGATTAATAGATACAGGTATTAGATGTTTTGCACTTGTATCACTTCACTGATCTTAACGGTAGCTATAATATTACATATTTTACACTTCATGTTATCGTACCTAATTAATAGTAAAGATTTTAAACTTAGGTACTGATAAAAACAAAAATTAATTAAGTTAATCCCATAATAATTATTCATTTAAATTAATGGATTTAAAGAAATTGAGTTTTTTATTTTACGCCGGGTAAAATATTCTTCTTGTTAACTTTTATAGACAATTTTTATAACTCTTATTTTGTAAACGAAATATGCTATTTACTCTTCACATTTTAAGTTTTGGATATTTAACAATTTTAGGGTGATGGAATAAAATCTATCATATAACAAACCGAGTAAAATAAATGTCATATGAAACTAATGTATACATATTTATACTTATATACATTTATGCATTTATGCATGTAGAATATGATATACGATATTTTATGTGTAATGTATATATAATATATATAAACTATAAACGTACTATATATCTCTATGTTTACTATAAGTTCTATACACTTCACTATCTAAAATCAAATAGTGTTAAGCTATATTGATTAATAAAACAACAATTATTCAAGTAAATATCTTTATATTTATTTTTGTACATTAATTTAATGCAGAATATTACACACACAAAAGAGATAAAATTAAGTACCTACTTAACTCTTATGTGAATTGTATTTTATTTAAATTTAGATAACAAAATTGTTTATGCCTCCCATTAAATCCAAATAATAAAATATTTAATATTGCAGATCTTACACGTTGTATACAATTATTACAGTAAGTTTTTTTTTAACAACAATATTACTCAACCGACATCAATTAGTTTAACTAATCTATATATATATATATATATATTTATCAAGTTCCTTTTAGTAAATTAATAGGAAATATTAAATTATATTATCTACACCAATAAATAATATGAACTACACTCCCTATTTCTATAGACAAATTAAAACGATCTTGCAATTTATTACTTATTTATTATTTATTACTATTAAAAGTTCTTCAATTTAAATTGATTGAATTCAATTCTTCATAGCGAAAATAAAAAATAATTAAACCAAAGAATTTTAACGATTTATTTTGATATTATTTCAAATTCTTATTAATTAAATCATTAAAATTATTTTTATTATTTAATTAAATTTATATTGTATATTGTATTTGGTTTTTTTTTACAGTTGGGTAAAGTAATTTTACATTATTTTTTTATATTGTGCACAATAAGTATATTATGTGATAACTATTTACGCTCAAAAGTTCATGTTTAGCTTCGAAAGTTCAAAAATTAGAGTGAATCAATCTATTATGTTACTATTAATGGTAGATAAGCACATTATCTGTTTTCATATGTCGGTATTTTACGATAGTTAATTTAAGACAGGTTTGAATATTTTTCAACTGCACCATTATAATACGCAAAACCCGGTAAAAAACTATAGATAATATTCTTACCATTAAGTTTCATAAAAAATCTATTTACTTTAATTTTTAAACTAACGAAACTAAATGTAATTGTGAACGTATATCTGCTATGTTACGCGATTGTAAGATGGAGACAAAAAATGCAGGTTCATATATATAAATGTTAATAAATGGTCACGAAAACACTTTCTGAAATATCATGTATTTAAAAGAATATAAATCACTGTAATAATTTTCAATAATATGAAAACACTTTTCAAATAAATCATGATGGATTTAATAAGTAAAGCAACAACAGATAAAATTATGTAAGTTAACAATCAATTTACCTTTATTTAATTTTATGTTTAATATTTTAATTTAAATTTAATAATGTATATTATATATATTTTTGACCTAAGTATTTGCAATTATCACGTTTATGTATTATTTAATTTGATTTTTTTATACACTTCAACTTTTTCGAATATAAATAATACTCAGCTTATTTAAAAATATAATTGCTAATGCCGATGCCCAGGCATAATATACGAATTAATTAATGTATAATTTTATTTAAAAATATAATAGAAAAATATTACCCTAGATAAATTTTAATTAAAAATAGAAAATATAGATTTAAATCCATTATATTAACGGTTAAAAACATATTCGTTTTTAAACGTACCAAGATATAAACATTAAATTTTTTCGAACTCGACTACGCTTTTGACAGCATGTCATTTTCGAGTATCTACTATACTGATTCGTAATTATTATGTTTGAGTTGGGCGGGATAAAGGTGTCAACCATAACAAATGTTAAAATAAATAATGTACCAGTGTCTCGATTTTCTCCTATCTTTTGATCTATTTTCATGAAATCACGTGACTAATCAAGATTCTATTTCGATTTTACAAGTGTACGCATACAGATTTAGGACTAGAATAATTTATTTCTAAACAGCGGTAAGTCGTATAGCCATCTCAGTGCGGGGAACCTGTGGATAACATAATAAACAGTGCCTTGTGTGTCTCCCTCGACTCGTAATTTTCGGAAAACCGCCGACGGCCCATAAGTAACGAGTCTCCTCTCCAATATATAATATACTTATTTTGCGACAATGTTGTCCCACTGCGCAAAACGTTTCGAACGGTGCCGTGAAAACGGTTTGATCGAAAAAACTGCGGCATGGTGGACGTGTAGAAAACTGTCGGCGGTCACTTCGACCGCGGTATAAACTCTGCGAGCGCAGTATAAATTCTACAACCACGGTCTACGTTGTTTAAAACCTGGTTTGCAGCTACGTCGTGTCCAAAAGTTGAGCTCGACCACGATAGTACTGTCTCAAATCGTGAGCGACTCAACTTAATCTTAGTCCGTGGTTCGACTCAAATCCAGAAGGTCCGTGGTCAGTGAACTATACAACGGCCAACCAGAATACGATAAAAGTCACACGACCCGACGGACAACGTAGCTCAAAACCGTGCTTGAGGTATATACTTACGAGCGGGTAAATGGTAACCGCGATGTTTACTGTCGTCAGTTTAACCCACCGTCTGTTACGAGAAAACACGGCCGTCTCCGGCCTCCGTCTGAATGCCGTTTGGTTGTCAGTAGGACCGATTTCGTGTCGTCCGCGAGTTCGTGTTTAGTAGTAGATAGTGCGAAAAAAATGCAGCGGAAACTATAAATCCTCGATCGTTTTATCGATTCGTCATTACAAATTCCAGTCCGGCCAAACACGTCGCCTAATTTCCGAGGATTTCGAGATTTCGCGCGTCAAGATGATCGTCATATTATTATATTATACTTCTGTTAATATATTACTATGTTATTCACAGTCCACAGGTTTGGGAATAGACAATGATAATCGTAAAAAACGATTATGGTCCGGAGGAGCATAATAGATTTTATTATTGGCGAATTTCATTTGCATATTAACATTATTATGACGTGCCTATAGTGCTTAAACAGAATACACTGTTGAATTTATAAAATCCAAGTTAAACCTTGATAAGATAGTCACGCATGACAATTTTTGTAATAATTTCTCTCGTAGTATTTATACATGTTATGGGTTTATAACGTGTTTTTAAGATTGTAAAATCTAAATATTAAGTCTCGGTGAAATAACCGACACCGTCAGTTGATTTTTAAAGGTTAAAATGGGAGTTTAATAAATGTATGATTTAAGAGTAAAATATTACCGATCAATAAATACAAATTTATACATCAATCTATAAAAAAGTAATATCAATTTTGTTTCAAATTCTGACATTTTAACCTGCTAAAATGAAAAAAATGCGCTTGTTTAAATGTTGGGATGAATTTTTAACGGATGGAAATCGTTTTAAGTTTTTAAAAAGGTCAACAATGGAATTCAGTCAATAAAATTAAACTTTATTTTTAAATTAGTATCATAAATTTTTGAATATTTCAACTGTAAATAATTTTTTTTTTTTTGAATAAATATAAATAATAAATAATAGATTATGCATCATTTGTAAAGTGTACGGTCTTTGGTACAACAATTTTAAAGTGTCAGGTTTTAACCTATTAAATGTGTTCGGTTTTTAGAGTCAACGCAAATATACTACCTATACGGGTATAATAGGTATTTATTATTAGTTTGGTGTAGGTACGTCAATCGTATCAGTGAAATCAGTTCGTTATTGTTATTAATTGTATATACCTACAGCTACCGGTTTACGTGTATAATATATATATCTAATATTATATTATAAATTAATAATCGCTCAAGAATAAACGCTATACCAAACTTAATATTATAAATACACTTCAGGCTTGCACCTGTATCCTTGTCGTAATCTTATGTATTTAGTTATACAGTCTATAGAAGAGGAGGGTGGGATTAATGCCCCGATTTCATTTATTTTAAGATAGGTATCAGATTATAATACAAATACCAAAAACTTCCAAGTAAATGTTATTAAGACTTACGATGACAATTTTAAGTCCGAGTAGGATACATATTACATTCCGATATACCGTATAAAAGCTAAACTTAAGTATTATTTCTCTAATCACGAACCTGTTGACTGTTAAAAATTTAGACTTAATGAATCCCTCATAAAAATATAAAACAAATATATTTAAAAAATAATTTAATTATTAAGAAATTATAAAACATAATTCTGGGAAAAATATTTAATTATAAGAATGGTTAAAATGAATTTAAATTCAAGTGCATTCATTGAAATGAATAACGATGAGATTCGCCAAGTTTTTATTGTTAGTTCATGAAGTCAAAAAATCTACATTCAATTATGAAAACATGAAATGTACAATTTTTATTTAAAACATATCATATTATGTACAGTATTTTCTTCTACAATACAGTAATATATATTATAAATAGTATAAATAATTTGCATGAATAATAAACTTACTCGTATATGTTTTTATAATAATATAATCACTTAAAATTTACGTATACAGTTTGTTTTTCGTATATATATATATATATGGGCAGTAAAAAAGACAAAAACGTCTTATACAAATAAATTGGCTTACAAATAATATAACTGATGTTTTCATCAAAAAAATCATTGGAATAATATATATTGCACAAGTTTGGCGAACAAGTAATATTTTTTTTTTATTTGTTCTTCCGAAAAAAAAAAATGAGTTAATTATAGTAATTTCGGATAACCGAATGTTGTCTTTTCCTTTTTACATTAATTACAGTATAAAAGGATTCCTTAATGCTAACACAAAACAAAAAAATACACAACTTAACTGCTACGACTAGTATACGCTTCTTAAATTTAAAGTTATTTACAAAATAATATGAATTAAAATTGAATTGGGGAAAGCACCAGAAAATAAACCTGTGGCCGACGGGGTAGCTACACGTTTTCTGTTTTAACAAGTGAACTCGTCAAACCAGTCGACAACGTCACGTCGGCGGCAATTTGATTTAACGACGGAGTTACATTATATTTTACTGTTATTGGTGTGAACCACGCAGGCACCTATTGTAAACAAAAAGACACGTCTATTTTCGATGTGATGTGTTCCCGGTGCCGGTTAAAGGGTTTTAAATGTGGTGGGCTGTTCGTCTGTTCAAGTAGGAGGTGTTTTGTACAGAAATAATAAAAAAAAAATTGATAATAATAAAAATTTAAAGTACATATCGAGATCATATTTTATGCTTCTGATGACGGGTCCTATTGGTTCATCATTATTCCTCCTGCCTGATCCTTTAAAGAGGTCCGTAGTCACTGAGCCCCGTGGTAGAAGGCATCATGTCCTCTGACGGGTCTGGTTGCTCGTAGCTGAGGGCAGGAGTGGCGTACTGATGTCATACGTGGCTAAGCGGTGCCTGTTTGATGATATGGTGGTGCAGGCTGGATGACGGGGCCAAGTGGTGGGACGAGGGCAGCGTACTGCCCGGGACGGACGGCGCCGGCATGTACTGCAGCTGCTTGCGTTGTTTGCCCGGGTTGACGAGCACCGGGTTGGGGCCGCCCTTGGACATGCGGCCGCCGCCGCCTCCGCCACCAACTCCGCCGCCGCCAAACAGCCGACGGGACAGGCGCTTCCACGAGCCCACCGTCTTGCCGGACCATATCCACACGCCCGACGTGACGCCCATCACCAGCGTCATGAAGTATTTGAGCATGAGCATGGTGTACACCGGCTTGGTGTCGGGGTTCGGTTCTGAGCACGGGCACGCCAAGTGGGCCACGCGGTCGGGCATGTACCGCGCCTCGTAGTAGTGGCATCCGATGACGACGGACGCGGGCACAGTGTACAGAACGCTGAACACGCCGATCCGGATCATGAGTTTCTCCAATTTGTCCGCCTTGCTTCGGCCCACCTGTTGCTTGATGACGTTCCGGATGCGGAACAGCGACACGAACCCGCCCAACAGGAACGATATGCCCAGCGCCAAGTAGACGACGAGCGGAGCCAAGACGAACATTTTCAGGTTGTCCGGGTTCTGGTTGCCCACGTAACACACGCCGGCGAACGCGTCCCCGTCCACGGCGGACATGACCAGTACGCCCAGAGACTTGACGGTGGGTATCAACCAGGCGGCTAGGTGGAAGTACTGCGAGTAGGACGCGATCGCCTCGTTGCCCCACTTGAGACCGGCTGCCAGGAACCACGTGAACGCCAGTATGACCCACCAGATGGACGAAGCCATGCCGAAGAAGTAGAGCAACAAAAACACGAGCGTGCACGGAGTGGGACCCGAGGCGTTATACTTGACGGAACCGTCGGGCTCGCAAGCGACCGCGTCGTGGCCCGCGTACACTCGGATCAGATACCCGAGACTGACCATCAGATAGCAACCGGACAGGAACACGATCGGCTTTTCCGGATACTTGAACCGCTGCGTGTCGATGGTGTACGTGGTGAGCGTCATCAGCGTGGTGACGCAACATATGCTCGACCACAGGGCGATCCAGGTGGACGCGAAATCCTTCTCGTCGTCGGTGAACAGCACGCCCCGGCACGGCATCGCGCAGTTGTCCACGCCGGCCACGGACACGCCGCTGCGGTTGTACCGGACCGAGTCTCTGTCGACAGCCACCAGCGGCGGCCGACACTTGCACTCGCACCCGTCCTCGTCGCCGACGCCGAACGCGTACTTCTCGCATCCCTTGGCCCTACTGCCCGGCTTGCACTTGTTGGCCGGTGACCCAGACGGTTTCTTGGTCGGCCTCACTGGCACGTGCTGCTGCTGCTCGTACACGTCTTGGGCCATGCACAGTTCCGGGCCGCCGTGCACCGGCAGCTTGTCGCACTGCATCTTCTCCGGCCACACGAATCCGTACCGCTGCATGACCGGCAGACACCCGTCGCGGGCCCGTTCGCACACGCTCCGGCACGCTTGCAACGGCCGCTGGTACTCTTCGATGCAAATGGGCGTGTACACGGAACACAGGAAGAACTTTAGGTCGGCCGAGCAGTTGATCTCGACCAGTGGCCAGAACTGGTGCACCTCCAAGCCAGCCTCCTCCTGCGTCTCGTGGTTCAGTTGGTTCGGCATCGACGTCATGTTGTACCCGATACCCCGGCACATCGGTATAGTGATCTCTTCGCAGCGCCCCGGCACCGGCACGGCCGCCACGCTGGCCGCAGATCCCGCCGACGCCGCCGCCGTGTTCGTCACGGCCACCGGCTGCATGTTGCAGACGGCGGTGGCCGCGACCGCGCACAATATGGCCGCTACTAGTGTCGGCGCTGCGCACATATCTGCGACGCTTCTCAGTACGGTAACGTCCGGCGCACGTGTCCGCGGTTGCAGCTACTGACCACAACGAAAATTAATCCTTTTCACGCTCGAATTCTGCGTGACGATTCCGAGTGGTTACGAAACTTCATAGTCGTACCTCAACACCTGCAACATACGGTCGAAAATACGTTGTAAATATTTTCATTCTAATATCTAATAATAACAATAATATCATAATATATTATGCAGGATTGATAAGAGGTAGAGCCTCAGTCGGAACACATTTTCGAGGGTTTAGATATTCAACAATTGTGGGTAGCAACGTGTTATGTATACATTATATTCAGTGTTTGAATTGTGGTGGGACGTGGGGGCGGAGTCTTTCTTCTTTCTAGAAAATATTTGTGGGTCCCTCTTCCAAATATATTCTAATCAATAGGACATTTAAATAATCAGGTACGTACGTTTTTTTACACTTTTCCATCCCCTTTATAATTTTTTTCCCAATTCAAGCACTGATTATATTTCATTATCTGACATTATATTATCTACACATCATTATTAAATATACGAAACACGACACGGCGTAGTGGAAACCCGCGGCTTAACACTATGTGCGATTCACCGGGTCCGTAAATAATAATAATCTGTATCTGTGCGGTAAAACGACATTAATAACCGAATGGTTCCATTATATGACACAATTGTCATGTCATGGTTGACACGATATTCAGAATATACCTAATATATTCGGTATCTATAATATATTTAATATCGTGTGCGATTAGCTGTTGTATATTACTAATGAGAAAATTACAAATTATTTTAAGTAAAGAAGCGTCTTATTCTTATTTTTAAACAGATTAAGTAAAAAAACCAAAGTAACTTTTCATGTAAGTCAAATTATTTCTGTCAGTGTTAAATATTATTGAATAGGCTCTTAAATAAATCCATAACATTTTAAACGCATTTCAATTTTTTTTAGTTATTGACAAAATCGACGATTTTATAGAATTTAAATGATCAGCTCAATACAACGCGGCATCTAGCCTGTATACTTATAAACTCTTCTTTAAATATATCACAAACGTGCATTTTTCGTATGCATAGTTAAAATATGCAATACTCTACATTAATACATAAAATTTACGAAAACACAAAATAAAAAATAAATAATTTGTATCACAATATGAGACGTGATTCGTGGATAGATATTATCAAATATGTTTGTAAAATGACGTTGCAAAATAAACATTATATCAATGGGCATATAAATCCCTAGCCTTAGTGATTACTATTACTCGTATATATTATAATATACCTAAATGTTTTTATATTGTATACAACGATCACAATGCGTATTGGTATTGGATTCCACGAACGATCCGGTCTGAGAAAAATACACATGCCAAAGATTAGTATTTTAGCGCAGTGTTGTTGCGTACGTTTCACGCGTGGGTCAGACGTGTCAAAATATATGGGGTGCTTCGGGAATTTATCGAGAACAGATGTACACGCATTCATATGATATATATATATATAAATATATTATCATGTGTACACTGAAGTGGACAGACAAACTCCAGAACAATTTCTCGGTGAGTATAATATTATTTACAATCTGTGACTTGAATACGTCATCATGACGGTTTTCGCTTTTCACCCTATTCCGCGATCTCGAGGGTAAACCATATTACCGGTTGCTGAGCGTTGATTGCTGTACGACGAGGGTATAAAGGCGAAATCGAATTCCTTTATATATATATATATATATATATTATACCTAATACATATGCAGTATCTCGGCCGAAAACGAAACTAGAGTAAGGGGCTTGGTAATTGCGCAGCGGAACCCAAACCGAAACGATTGAAAATGACGAGTTGTCGGGCTAACGAATTTAGTTACTATATATTATATATATATATATATATAATGTATACGCCTCGACGACGAAACTTCGTTATCCTCTTCGTCGCCACCAACGACCACGACGTCCGCATATATAATATATCATTTGGAGTTCACGAAATGTATAATTCCGTTTCAGAATTCGCAAGCCACATCGTCCTACTCGCGGTGAATAGCGAGCAAATAACAACCATCCGTCCCCAGCCATCCACGCCCTATATAGTATAATATATTTAGTCGTGGGCGTCATACACATATAGGTACGATAATTTCATTTCTCCCCGTTTCGATGGCTATAACAAAACGCGTCGGCCATATAAAATATATATATCTGCCGCCGTCTTGTCGTCTGTCTAACGACACGGGAATCGTCACAATATTATAGCTATTATTTGTGTGTGTTCAGTGCAGGTGACGACGATGTCCTCCTGTGTTCATCATACGTGCTATAAACGTTATATTTCGGAGCACGTATAGAAAACATACGACGACGATGTGTGCGCGGTGAAAATTACGAGTTTGGGCGAGTTTCACTGCGGCGCAGAGATGAATTTCGTTGTCATTAACGTAGGTAATATATACTATAATATGTATAATATTATTATACTCGACACATACCCAAACGAATCGATTTTTGAAGAGAAAAAAAAATCGTACACACACGCTTACAGAATTGGTGTACATTATAATACCTTCGCGACGACGCGGACGGGTACGTTCAACTCGACGTGTTCGAAAAGTGTATAGTATACGTATATCGTGTATTGTGCGCGCTTATTAACAGTTCGCGTGACAAATCGTCACACACACAAAACAACGTACGAGGGTATAAATAATAATAATAATAATAATACTGATATGATTTATACATTATATATAAATGTATAATAATAACGAAACACACACGAGCCTCACAATGGATGTCGAGAAAAATAGATTGAAAAGCGATTTCGATGTACGAGAGTATACGTGTATTCCGTCTTCGGCCAATCTCGCCGCCGAAGAAATAATATAATAATAATTAACTCTCTCGTCGTTATATTATTATATTATCCTCGTGTGCGCCTGTTGTACGACACTGCACTAGTGCTGTTGTAGTAGTTATTCATTGTCGCGCTCTCCTCTGCCGATGTATAGGCGCGGGCCCGCGATACGGTCGAAATGTTTTATGTGTACGAACGGCGACCATCGTGGTTGGCGTCCCCGACACATTATCTCTTCTAGACGATCTCGGGGTCTTTTTATTATTTCTTTTTAAATAAATCGACTTGTCCGACGTGTCCGGCCGGCCGGCCGGTGGGTTATCGGGTTCTTTGTATCTCACGTTTTCCACCCGCTGCGATCCACCACCACACTCGCTGTGCAGCCGTCGTATACGCGCGGGCCACAGGTTTAAAAATTATTAAAGACGACGTCGTACGATTTTGAATAAAAAGCATCACATTTATTAATATTTAATCGACAGGCTGTCAGCTCGTCCGTCGTAGTATACGCATACCTCCACTCTATATTAATAATACATAATAGATATTACCTAGTATATGTGTCTTTAATCCAGTCTCATTGGACGTCTGCCACCACCGTCGTTTCCCCAATAAGACACATATTATTTTGTCATCTCGAATAATATAATATAATCCATAACCAACCTCCGTATGGTGCACATAAAGACGTACATTTATGTATTCTAATTTTTATGTATACGTCCTTGTGCCGGGACCTTAGGGATGTGATTAAATGTGCCGTAAACGGACGATCTGATTCAAATACTATAAGATCATAAGAAACATAATATAATACAAACGTTTCAATAAAAGACGACGAGAAAAAACTATTAGAATTATTTGTAAACCAAAAAAATTACCTCCCGCGGAGAAGTAAACATCGAGTAAACTGAAATTTCACGGTGTCACATGTTGGATACCGTGGTTTAGGTCATATTACCATCACCGTGCACTCGTGTCTATACATCGGAGAACGGAGTTGTAAATCGTAAAATTGAATTTAAATATTACATTAAACGAATAACAAACAACAATAATAGTTTTTAATTTTGGTAATAATAGAACATCGTGTCGATGCCACTCGAACTAGACGTGCGTTATTCTTAATAGTCGATCGATAAGTGGGCAATTCATTTCACTCGATATAAACATGTGCGCGGAATAACTTTTCGCGGGGTGAACAGAATTTTTCATCGTTCGAACACAACAACCTTCGTCACGATTAGCATAATATGTAATTCAAATGATATATACACCACTCGCGTTCGCCGGACTCGAAATGCGCCGGCCGTCTTGTTTTTTATATTATTATTATTATTTGTTTTCCCATTGTGGAGAATATTATGCGTCAACGTTGTCGTCGTCGTTGTATATTATTTACGTACGTAGCATAATGTTATTGTAATAGTATTCTGAATATAATCGTGTATCGAAAGAAAAAAAGACGTATTATAAGGGACGATACGCACACTGTGCAACCGCAGTCCGATATGCTGCTGGAGGCGACGACGTTTCATTCATGAAAACGACACAAATAATATTTTATGCAAGCGTCCGAGCAAGATAGTATTATAATATTCCACCACGACTTGCTACCGTCTGCAGTTGTATTCAAAATTTAAATGCGGTTAGCTTCGAGTCCGTCAAAAACCCGGTAATCGGTGAGACTTCTGCACGATAATCTCGTTCGCGGTGCAATGATAATTGTACGTATAATATGTCGAACGCATTTATAATTACAATTATTAATTATAACGCGTTATAATTAATGCTTGAATTGGGGAAAAATTAGAAGTGGGATGCAAAAGTGTAAAAAAATATGTACGTACCTGATCATTTACATGTCTTATTGATTAGAATATAATTAGAAGGGGTACGCATAAATATTTTCTAAAAAGAAGAGGGACTCCGTTCCCCCTCAATTCAAGCACTGATTATAATGCATTTTTTCCAAATATAATGCGTTATAATCAGTAATAATTTTACATGATATAATAACTTTAGACTAGGACAAAACCTAGTCACGAAATCGCGGACATATAATATCGTGTCATATTCATGACATGCGTGTTAAATCGATTAATTTAATAGGCAAATATTATTGTTTATTATATACTATGTGCCCGCTATACTTTCGATTTGCGGTTTACAAACGGCGTCGCTTGATAGAAATTTAAAGTGATACACATTTATCACAGTTGTTAACCTCACGAATATTTTAATATTAATGCCTTTATACAATTCTATGAAAAAAATTATTTAGTGATATGTAGTGTATTATAACGTTTGCATTTTTAATTTTACATTTTAATGAATTATGAGTTTGCAATGACAAGACGTACAGCTGGTTAAAGTGTATACGTTTTGCGGGACGAGTAATGGCGCCGTTTTCAGAACGAGTTCGACGAATTTTACGACGCGAAGATTGTGAAATATTATAATACCGTAGCGAGTGTGTGACGTCGACGTAGAGCAGTATAATGTTATACAAATAAAATGTATAAATGTCTAATCATCGTCCCATAATCTATATTTTGTCCGCGTGCCTTTAACGGAGGGCGTTTGACGTATGTGGAAGACATAACGAACGACTTGGATGAAATACGAGCAAACGTTTGCAAACTGTGCCAAAACGCCCAAAACCATAATAGTCGAAGACTATCCGATTCGTAATAACGGGCGTCCATAACGACTTAGGCATTTCGTATTCCATATATTTTCATCGGTCGTTTCGATTTCGTGTTTTGTTGGTTATAACCGAATGCAGCGTGACCAGTAGTATGGTGTAGTGTAATAAATAATAATATTCTACATATCTACGCCGGAACAACGTCGGGTTTGCGCACGATATTTTATTATACAACACAGGGCTACTGGCTGATAATTGGTAACCTCCATCGGTCGGTGCTGCACGATTGTTTATCACACGCACGCACACGATGCACCCGAGAGTGCAATACGGGAACGTCGTCGCCGTCTGCCGGCCACGAAGTTGCATTTTTCTTTTATCTGATTCACGATGCGCTATATAGGCAGTTATTTCTGCCTATTGTCTGAACGAGGTTCACGCGCCCGTTACCAGTTATTCAAATCGTCCATCGTCGGGCAGTAACTTTATTTTTTCGTATTTATAATAATATATGATATTATTGTGCACACGTTTTGTTTGCGCCGCTCATCGAACTATTCGACGATATTACGTTTTTCCTCCGGGCGACAGATATTTTTTTAATATTGTATTCGTATTAAAATATTATTCTGATATATTATGCTTTGACATCTATCTTAATATTATAATAGTCTTCGGTGGTGGTGGCGTGTGTTTTGGCAAGGGAGGCGGTGCAAAAGGATAGCAGTATTAGCCCGATCCGGAGACACGTTAAATATCACATAATGTGCACCGCGTGTTTACGTTTCACTGAAACCGGTTCCAATAATATTATCCACGTCCCCGTGTGTGTTAGTTTAATAAATTAATCGCGAGGGTCGTCCGGACACGACGGGTGGCCCCAGAAACGCGGTCCTCCTCCTGCAATACGTATACGACTGTGCGTTGCGGAGTGGGGTAAGGATGTGTATGGCACACACGATGTTCATCCTTGCCAGGAATTTCGTACAGGATTCGTCGGAAATTTATCGATTCGCTGAGACACACCTGAGTCTTATTATTTATATGTGGAGGATACCTTCGTACACACGCGAGTCAGACAACAGGGCACAACAATAAGCGTAGGTTCCTCCGTACGTTTTGGGTGTGTGCGTGTGCGCGCGCGCGTGAAATGTAAACATTTTTCACTACCTGCGACGAGTGTGGGCTCGCATCGAACGTCGTGGAAGACGCCACAGGGCGTTTTATTTCTTATTTATTTATTTTTTTTTTTTTTTTGTACTTAATATAATAATATAATAAAAGATAACGCGCTTTTTATGTTACACTTAAGATTTCTGAATCACAACAATACGAATCCGAGACATTGACGCGGGTACTGCTGTTGGCTGCACAGTCCATTCTCGGAATAACCACGGGCCACGGCTGCAGTAATTTTATATTATTATAATATGGAAGTACGTTTATCGTCGTATTTTAAAGTTTTAAACGTCGTTCAACTATTCAATACATCGTTAATATTTAAATACGCGCGAGTGGAACGCGGGACGGCACCCATTGTATGATACTGATAGATAAGGTTAAGTGATATAGGACGTCATAACAACAAACGTTTACAGCTGTCACGGGAATATAATACGGACGGAGAAGTTAGGAAAAAAAACACCATTATATATACAATAGCCATTAATCATACTACAGGACAGAGGTTTCATTTTATATATATTCACGATGGTTATAACTTATAATAATGTAATGTATGGATATAATAAATGAACAGACATTGGTCCGAACACACAAACGATATTTTCTAAACTATATAATACGATATTGGTGTCTTGGAAATCCCAGGGTAACTGCAGAAGTGGAATCTTTTTTCATTTTTGGCGTCATGCGTGACGAGAGAGGGTGGGACGACGACGGCGACAAATTTAATAACAACATAATATAATATATAATATAAAAAGGAGTTTAAGCCCCCCTCCCCACTCCTTCACACGATTGCAAGTGCATTCCCGAATGCATATACAGTGTGGCGCGGTTGTACCTTCGTCATTCTGAGGTGACAGCTGTCTAGGAATCATTTGTAAAACGGTTTTTTCTTTTAT
This sequence comes from Pentalonia nigronervosa, assembly GCA_014851325.1. NCBI lineage: Eukaryota > Metazoa > Arthropoda > Insecta > Hemiptera > Aphididae > Pentalonia > Pentalonia nigronervosa. The sequence goes on along the minus strand of JACXSJ010000442.1, from coordinate 264,998 downwards.
CTCCTGTTGTATACAACAACGAGTTTCTTACCTGTCACGTTTTTAAGGATTGGCATGCACGTGCATATATATACACTAGTTTTATTTTTTCTCGCTCTATAACACCAGTGATTGTGTTTGAGTTATTAGTGTGTATTTGTCAATTGTCATAAGTATATAAGAGAACACAATCGGTCGACGCTTAACAAGCTGCAGCCATAGTTGTAGATAGGTAGAATGAATACGTAATTGTCCTCCTGTCCCCGCGCATCGTACTTATATTTAATACATATATATATAGCCATATAGGTATATACAATTATATAGGTATCCTACTATGTATATATTATATTCTTATAACCGGTAAACGAAAACAATCGTGTCGGTCCAGAAACACTTATTATCCGAAAACATTTATAATGTGTACGGAAGCTCAATTGTAATTTTTGATGCCTATTTAATGCTAATATACGTCCCGAGACTTGGAGTTTATATTGAATTATTATTATCTTTTTAGTTTCCTAAATAAATATATATGAGTGCATGGATAAATATTATATTTGTTTATTAAAAACAAATGTATGATAACAATAATATACATAAAAAACAATAAAATATAAAGATTCATGAATAGAATTTTCATGAACGATATTAATACTACTGTACATCGCGTAAATATATTATTTTGATATGTTGAAAATGTAATTATTGTACAATTCTGCTCATCCATCTCTCGTTCTAGTATACTATTGCGTGGTGCTTTATTGTGTGCCTACTATGTAGTTATAAACTGAACAATTCATACTGACAATTGTCTGTTGTATACAGTAAACTCTTATTGTTTTTTGGTTAATTAGTAGAACCTCAAGGCGCCTAAATGGACTATGTACGAACTATTAAAGAACAATGGCTACACAATAGTTAAATATTCAAAGGCACATAATTATATCGTTCTTTTTAACTTTCTCAAGTTACGCAAGTGTATTTTGTTAAAGAAACACTTCTAATTACAAAATAATAGAAGTAGATCGTTAGTACTTATTTTTTGTAATACAGCCTACAATAGTAGTCAAACCTTTCGACATTTTGAGCTATTATTATTACGAAACCAAATAATATGGTCGTAAGCAAATATATGCGTTTATTTTAAAAGCTGTGGGAACGTTTACTTAAAAAATATTATGTTTAATCAACCACCGAGTATTAAATTGATAAAAACAACAGTCCATTAATTTGATTAAGAGCTTATGCATATTTAATAAAAAAAAAAATCTTTGAGTTCAAATAGTAACTATATTTGATATTTACAGGGATAAATTTAAAAAAGGTTGTTTTAATATTTCGAATCAAAAACAGGAAGTGAAGATTGACAAGTACTTTGAAAAACCCTAACGACATGTCATTTGATAATTAAATAAAGTCAGACGGGTGTCACAGACACAACTGTGTTATGTTGAACCGAAAAGAGTTTAAATACAATAATTTTCGTTTAACCCACTATATTATTATGTTTAAATACAAATAATGTTCATCAATGCGGTCTTTATTCCTTTTTAACTAATTATTTCCACTTAAACATAATAAGTAAAAACTAAACAAACGTAACACGAATAATAACTGTACACATTTAATAAACTCGCTAAGTTCTATTTCATGAAAACAGTAAACATAATGGAGTTTGAAGAGCTTAAAACGTATTTTTTAACCATTGTAATCGAAGTAAAATTAGTAGGCATTGCACAATTGCAATTTATGGGCGTTTTCTGTACTTTGAAGTGTAAATTTACAGTACCTATCAAATGATGACGGAGAATAATTGTTTATCTTACAGTACTTAGTAAATCACACAGACGACTAATTGTTATGATAACCATTAAGTAATTTCATTATTATTGATTTGTTTAGATGTGCTCCTACAGTTAGTAATAATTATATTATGTGCACGTGTGTGCATTAAATATGTATATATTATATTTATTTTAAACACAAATAAAATAAATAGGTTTCGATAATATTTAAGTAATTTGTTCCATAAGTTATAAAACAAAATATTTTTTTCTCTTTGAAGTGATAAAATAAGCATATAATGAAGCAGTTAATACTTAGCAAATCGCAATCAAATAAATCAGATTTTTTATGCGAATATTTAGCAAAGATGTTCAAGAAAAAAATAACACGAGTATTGGTGAGAAATAAAACAATCCCATTTTAATTTAAAATAGATTTAAACTTGAAAATGGAATACATTATTATTTTTAATACATAAATTTCTCACCGATAAAGTATTGTAATATTTTTAGACTTTTAGTATCATTGTTGATATTTAAAATGAAAGAAAACTGTTTAATCATTGATGAGACTCAAATATTATGCAAATAATTTTTTATAATTTAGTACATTTTTAGTGGGTAATCTACCTAGTTAGTAAAAAAATTATATTACACAGTAGTCAATGAAGAAATGCTGAGCATTTTAATAATATCATTCGAAATGCCTGTTGGTATATTTCAGATATAATTCATCAGAACTCGTAAGGTAAACCAAATAAATGAATCAGCATTTAAGTGAAACGTAAAACCACAGCAGGGCGATCGCGCCGACTGCAGGTTAGTGATATTTTGTTATTCCTAATTTTATTATTGCAACGTCGTTATTATCGGTTTTAAAATCTATTTCATAGAATCTAGTCGATTTCGAATTTATAGCGTATTTTATCCGGTAATTATATATATAAATATAATGACGATATAAAATAAAAAGTAATAAAAAATCTATCTACTGAACCATTCGACGTAAAAACGACTTACAATTACATGACGTACATACTATTATTATTTAAAGTAAACAGAAAATTGATTTCAGAACGGCATAATCCGAAAAGCGTATTATTTTTTGACGTATTATATTGTTATACGATAATAGGCAACAGTAAAATGTTATCGCGGGGGCGTATACCTACGTCACATATATATATATATATACACTGAATGCTCGCGATATTATAATCTATAATATTTATAGTGTTTGACCGACCTAGTAAGTACGTTTCACACGTGCGGCTCGTGTGTGCATTCTAAACGGCATACGCATTTTAGGCATACACACACACACACACATATATATATATATATTAAAATAGGTGTATTCGATTTGACTGGAAAATGTTTTATAGTGATAAACCGGTTTGTGCGCGCGTTAAAAAACTCGAAAATCCCTCGTGGCCGAGCCGCCGCCGACTCGGAATAAGACCGTGTCCGAAGCGATATGGACGATAAACGTACATTGTATTTGGCGTGCTTAAAATGTCGGCGCGTGTAGTCGTCGCGCGTGACGACTCGGCCGTATTGGCGCAAAAGGCTCGCGTTATTATTCGCGTTCCGGCGATCTCCGGACGACGCGTCATAATCGTTATCACTCACCTGCGGCGGAAGGCTACGGCCCCGACTGGCCGACGGTCAGTGCTGGAGGAGACGATCCCGCGGCGCCGTCCCGCCGCGTACACCGCCACTCGAAACGAACTCATTTGCGGCACGGAGTCGAATAACAGTCGTATGACGGTTGTTATTAAAAAAACGCCATAACGACGACGGCGACCACCGGTCCAAACGCCGTGTAGGTAGTGTTTGTCGAAGCGTTGTTTATATCGTATTATTATTATAATATCATCGTATTTCGCGTATCGAGCGCGGGAGCGCAGCAAAATGATTTTTAAGCGACCAAAATCGACGCGCTAGCGCACGGCACGGACGACGTCGGACGACTGGCGCGCCGCGTACATACATTACTACAATACCCACAACAACAGCCGTGGTCTCCGTCGATCGGTCGTCTCGGATTATTACTACTACTACTACTACTACTACTACTACAACACCGCGTGCGTGCGTGTGAGACACGTCGTACGTCGTTGTTGTGTATAATGGTTGTTGTAGTAGTGGTCCGCCGCCGATATATTATTTCACCCGGTTAACGAGGCGATTCGAAATCGTTCGGGAAACGAGTTCGCCGCCGCATGAAAACGGTCAGAATCACTTGTGCGGCGCGCGTGCGCGTGCGTGCGTGCGTGCGTGCGTGTATATATTATATTACTCGCGTACGCACGTCGTTGTTTGAAATGACGTGGTGGACCAGCTGGCCGGGGTAACCGCGGCGCCTGGGGTGGGATGGGGGGGAGGGGGAGACGAGTGGCTGTGCTATGCGTAGAGCAGGGCGTCTGTGTGTGTGTGTGTGAGCCTCGGGCTCGGTGGGGTGGAGAAGGTGAGAGGTGAACGGCGCAGATGGTTTTTTAATATTATATTTATATTTGATGTCTGAACACAATCGCGGTCGTCTTTTGCCCGTGTTGGCTCCGTTGATCGGAGGCATCGATCGGTCGGTCGGTCGGTTCGACGGTCGATCGACTGCGGATCGACGACGACGACGACGTCAGATACGCGGTGGCCGACGGACCGGTCGCTGCGTTATTGTACCGCGTGCAGTTTTTGGAATTTTTGGCGTTTTTTCGGTTCCTTTATTTTTCTACTCGCGCTGTTTTTTTACGCTTCGATTGATGGAATCGAGTAGAGAAAAAAAATTACAAACACGCGCTGGCGTAAAAATACCTCGACGACGACGGGTCGCTGTGAACCGTCACTCAATTATACGATATTATTATTATTGTGTAAATAATATATGCGAGAGATATGTACATATATATATATAGATAAATATATGCATGCACCGATCGTGTATACAAATCGCCCACGAAAAACCAACATTGCGTCGGGTCACGCGAGAGACTACAACTCCCGGGCCGGCCGTCGACGGATTTAGTCGCCAGCGTTTTTGCCGCTACCGTCCGCCGATGACGCGCGTTCAGCGTGCACTGTTTGTTTACTTACCATAACCTATTACCGGGTTACGAGTCGCGTTCGTGTATAATATTAATATAAACCCCGGTCTGTTATGATGACGACGCGTGATGATGTGTGCGTCAAGTGTAAATCGAAGAAAGTCTTATGGGTTTCTCGCTTTTGTTTTTATTTACTTTTTTTCATCCTGCTCCCGAGGATATACCTCGGGATTCCGGAGTGCGATATATAATTATAATACAATATTAATATAATAATAGAAATAACGCACAACGCGATTTATTGTTTTAATTTTTAAACGTACCTATACGAGTACATCTATTGGAATGACTGATGCGTGTGAACGCTCGTCGGGATATTGCAGTGCACGGCTATGATTGAGATATCATCACGTGCTCACATAACACGCGAGGAAAAATATTTTGCCATTTTGTGTGTAGGTAAACGTTATATTAGTGTACACAATTCGATAATTTCACATTTTTTATAAATACGAATGCACAAATCGATGTAGATAGAAGTCGTAAGTACTAAAATACTAAATGGAAATAAAATGTTTTATGACGAGATTAAATCTACACAACGCGGACATTCGTTAAGTGTCCGATTGACAATTTTTTTTCGTACTTTGAGTTAATGGTTGTTTCATTGTAATGTTGCGTTAATAAAAATAAATAAAATCAAAATCTTACACATTTAATGAATTACCTAGCAGTGGTAGATTTTTTTTTTTACTCACAAAACATTATCTTTTTTTCTTTTCTTAAAAAAATTGAAATCACACTGCCACACCTGTATATTTTAGGGTTATCTTGTCTAAGATATGAAACGGCAATAATTTATGACACCAAGAAACTTAACAGATTCATTAGTAATTTATGCAGACACGACGAAATATATGAACGGTGTTAATGAGCTCTTACTGCAGAATGAGCCAAAAGATAAAGTCCTTTAAGTTTATTCAAACCTGCTAAACGTGTTCAGTCTATATATAGTGAATGCGTATTGTAGATAATTAATATTGAAATCGCTTTGGACGCCAATTTAATATGTAGTAGGTAGGAGTGTAGGACAGTTGTCAAGTTTTTAAATATAATAATATCCTGCTGAATCCTGATGTTATTCCGATAAGTGATGTCGTAGTTATATTATTATAATTCGGCCGGAGGTGAGACGACGCGTAAAATAAATTCGTTGGCTGATTACTAATGTAATTCGATTGAACAATACTGTTATTAAAGCTTGGTAATATTTTCACGATTTTTAAATCTCATTTGTATTATGTTGTTCTGAATTGACTAAAGAAATATGAGTAAAGAAAAAATTGAATTGAAATAAACGGAGTATTCAAGAGGAACGAATACGACAACCAAACCTGAACAAGACATTTCTAAAATGTATATATAATAATTTACCGTTGTGAAATCGTCTGAAATTTGTTTTAAAAATGTAATCGTGCAAAAACAGTTCTATACGAATATATTACGTTCGTGGGTTAAACGTTTAGACGAAATCTTGTTAAAATTAAAACCATTAACAAACAAAATTATCTTAAAATATTAATCATTGTTCGGAGATCATGTTTTGAATTCATTACTCCTACACAATATAATAATAGCATATATATTCTACTCACACTTGTGGACAAACAATGACGTGGCGTTTAAACGGTATTATAGGTATAACGACCATTGTGTTTAATTAATTCCGATAGGAATGTCGTTTTACTCGTAAACTCGTTAGTAAACCGTACTAAACAGTTGTACTAAACTCTATATTATTACATTATAATAATATTATTATAAACTGATTGACGTTGTATTACAGCAGTGATAACTATTATATTATATTTATTATTTATTATCTGTCATTATCTGGAATGTAATAAGCAGTGATTTTTTTGTGACATAATTAATTATATATTTCCGAAATCCCAGACATTCCCCCCATTTTTTTTACCTATTATCAATACTTTCAAATATTTTAATAAATATAATAAATTATAAATATATATTTTTGATCAACTGAACTACTTGAAACAATAAAATAATTTTAACAGTTTTAACAAAAAAAAATAAATAAATAAATAAATATGAACAAAGGCTAAAAAATATGTGTTTAGAAATAACAAAAGAATCACAAATCAAAGATTTTTTACAAAATGTATCATTTTTATGTCGAAATTTTTAGTCATTTTTATTAATTATTAATTATATTTTATTTAGATAACATTTTATCTTTCACATAATATAATGTTATTTTTTAAAATTATTTTAATTGGAATTTTTATTGTTTCAAGTAGTTCAATTAATCAAAAATATATACATCTATAATTTATTATATTTATGAAAATATAAAAAAATGTATGTATTTTATATTTTATTTAAAAAGAACAATTTTATATTAAGTAATAAATAATATAATACTATTAAATAGTAAACTTAAAAAAAAAAAAAAAAAATGATGAAAGAGAGGAAATGTCCGTTTACTATATTTCTGACCAACCTTTATCGCAAGGAATAATAATCGCAGTTAATGAGTTATGTCCCGACTAAAATTCTCGATTTTTTGTCTAGTTATTTTTACTTTTAATCTATACTAATTAAATGAAAAACATATAAACATATTATATTATTGTTAAGTTAGGTTAACTTTTTTATTAAAAAATGTTCAGATTAATGTATATTTATTTTTATTTTTATTTGACAAAACAATATCGTTTATTATCACAAAATTAGTAAAATTAAGTAATATTGTAACGAACAAATTTCACGATTTGAATTTTATTTTTAATTTATATTCATTAGATGAAATTCATGTAACCTGAAACAACAGAGGACACGATTCAGTATTCGGGACACAACTCGTATGCAGCCATAATAATTACTTCATTATTATTATGTATATAAGACCGTTTTATTTCGACGTCGAATATTGACATCATAATAATATATTGTATTATACAATTATAGAGGTATTAATGTATTATAATTTGAATATTTAAGTTTCGCGACTTTTCATCCCAAACAGTAACAATATACACATCAATTTTCTCGGGAGCTAAACGGTTTACATTATATATATATATATATAGGTAGGTGCGTACTTAAATAATAATATAGTTTAACGCTAAGTAAAATATGTATAATGTAATCATTTTTTACTTGAGTTTTATTGCGTCAACTGATCGTTATCACTGTATAAATGCAGCGGGTAGTGTAAAATATATTATGTATAAAACGTTCCCCAGGGGCTTAATTACCAAATAGTATTTAACCAGAGATTGTATTGTGTGTGAATAAAAACATCGACTAGTTAATAATAGTAATCACCGTTAATAATTTATGAAAAACATTTGAGTGCTAGTTAAACAGACTGTTATAGTGTTATTATTTTTCTATTGTTCAAATCCTATTAAGCTGTATGCTATTCGCTCTCTTCCTTACATCACCATTGTATTTAATTCATCAAAGTAGGCTCGCTACTGAGGTATACAATTATTACCATTCGAACTTTATCGTGGAAATATATCAAATTCAACATTATTATAGTGATAAAAATAAACAGGTAACTAATTTAATTAAAATATCAGCTATATCCTATGTCTTTTTTATAGTTTCCATCAAATATTTAAGTCCGTCTATGAATTTATGATGTATTTCTTTATAGGTTTTGATAATTATCACGTTCTGGAAAAGTATTCTTTTATTCACCTAAACGATTCAGTTTAGTACTCAGAGACCAGTATAGTCGTGTTGGTGTATCAAACTCGTGAACGTACAAATAATTTACACAATTCATACGAATTGGAATAATGTGATTTCCTCCGAGAGACGTTTTTGAAATAAACTGTGTGACGTGATGTTTGCGCATCTGGTTCATAGTTCTATCGCAAGTCATCCCTAAAGTAATTGATGGACGGAAATCACACAATAGTTAATTGTAACAGGCTGATTAAAATATACATAAAAATAGTCGGTGATTTTTTTAAGAACGCCGTACAACCCGTGAACATTGTATAATTAACTATCTAAATATCAATATCCCTTTGTCCAAAGAGACGCATTCAAAAAAAATAATGCGCTCGTAAGTGGATAAGTAACTAAGTATAAAAAATACTATTTGGAAATTAATTACGGTTAACGGATCTAGTAAACGCAATTAAATAATATACAATATTAAAATATAATAATAATTATAATAGTTTAATATTATTACATTGACCTCCGTTCGTAAAACCGTACAAATGTTTTAAGCATCTAAGAAATCGACAAAGACATATCAGATTCCGTTTTTATTATTTTATTTTCTGTATAAAACGTTTATGGCATACATCTTTTATTGCTTCCGAGTAGACTATATCTAATAGGCAATAGTGATATGCATATGTTATAGAAACTTAATTTATTGTAATTTCGTGGACACGATAATATTATGCACACATATTATCGTTATATACCTATAGGCTATTGTATTGCATAATATATTTTATGAAATTAGTCGTACGTAAGATAAAAAGGAAACTTATAACAATTAGGTAATGAGTAATGGGAAGTACTTGCAGATGCATATTTTATGTTTCTATTATACTGCTGATTATTTTTTTAATTTTTTTTTTCATAAAATATTATCTGTTACCTGTTTGATATTCCCATGCTAAGTACGCAAAATTTGAAGTTAGGTATCTGAATTATTAGTATTGTGAATTTAATGAGTTAGTATTTATTTCACATTAATAAGAACAGATGTGTTTTTTACATTTATGTTAAATGCATTTTATAATTGCCATAATATGTTTCAGAGGTGTGAGAAATAATTAGGTATTTATTAAGTATGCTAATATTTTTATTAATTTGTAAAAAAACAATTATACATAAAAGATATTGAAATTGTTCTTATACATTTATAAATTGTACACAACATAATATTATTAAATTTTATCAAATTGATCCTTTAAGTATGTCTGTGTTTTAATATACCAGAAAATGTATTATCAATATTTGTACCTGTATTGGAAATCAATTAAATATTTGAATTAATTTGTATATATTATTGATATATATCATATTATTTTAATTAAAACTCGTGTGGATGTGGATAATGTAAAACAAAAGACGTAATTAAAATAAAAAATAAAATTCATTTATTGTACAAATTATTAAAATACATTAAAATTAGGCATAGAATATTAACTTTTTTCTTTATAAACTGCTATTGTTTTAATTGTATATTTTCGTTAACCTAAAGAATAAATTAAAAAAAATAAAAACCGATATAAAGAATATTTGTAAATTTTTATATTTTTCTCATTAAATATTTTTTACAGTAATTTTTTTGTTTCTTGACAGTTTATTTTTTGGCTCTTGGTTTTTAAGTGAACGTTTTCAGCCAAAAAACTTTAGTGCGACTTTGTCTTCATTACTGACCCAAAAGTACGGTCGCGAGTAAAGTAGTTTTAGTTTCTTTTCTGGTAGGTACCAACGTTTTTTTAGACCCAACAATGACAATAATAAACGGCTTACTAGTGGCAGAACAATACTTATCTTTCGGGTCAGACTACTTGAAACTGAAAAAAGTATATATTAAGTTAACTACCTATAAATCTTTGTTTGTGTTTTATTGCTTTTTAAAAACTAACATTCATTTCAGACCAGCGTATTAATGTGTAATGTTAATAACTTTATGAACGACCAGAACAAAAGCTCAAATAATTAAAATTTATTTCCTAAGTTGTAGTCTGTGTAATTTTCATTATGTACCTATTATATACACATTTTAATGAATAACTACTGCAGTGATAAGGAAGTGATTAAATGAGTAATTACTCATTACTATAAATCAGTTAAAAATCTGCCATACTTTTAAAAAAAAAAAAGTTTTGACTGTTTTTTAGTGATTTTTGTGAATAGGTAATAAACGCTATATTGATATTAACTGTAGTTGCTGCCGGCGCGCAAACTAAAATGATAAAACATATTGACGATTTTATTTTTTACTGAATCGGTAAAATATAATATTGTCTTTAGTCGTGTTTTTCTGGTAACGTGATTTTATATATAGAGTGATTTAAACATGCTCACCACTTTTTTTTACAGTTATTCAAAATTTGATTTTTTTGAACTTTTAAATATACTTAAAGATCATTTTTTCAAATTCTTCATATTTTTATATTACTTTAAGAGAGTCTTGTGAAAATACAAACATATGTTTTCAAACAAGAACCCTCTTTCTATTTAGCGGATAATTTTTCTGAAATGTTGACACATTAGAATCAAAATTTAAACGAATAGTTTTTGAGTTATTTAGCTTTGTGCACTAAGGATGATAGGTTCATGACAATAGTTTTGGAAGATATGGGGGCTATGGTCATTTGAACATTTTAGTGATTATTATTAATTTACCATCATTAATAATTTGTATAAATGATCCAAATAATAAGTATAAAAAATATTAGATCACATAATATATTACATCATTATATTTTATACTTTTGTAAAATCATTTTTTAGGACAATTATCTTCAGTATAAATATTTTAATAACTGAGAAACTACTCGTTTGAAATTTAAATCAGGTACACTAAAATTTTCAAAAATCTTATTCACTTAATAATTTACAGGAGTAAATAAAAGAGGTTTTCATTTTAAAAACAGAAGTTTGTATCACCACAGGACATTTCTTAAGTATTACAAAAAAACTTTTAGAATTTGAAAATATGGTCATTTAGTTTATTTAAAATTTCCAAAAATGATATACCTTGAATAAATTTAATATCAAAGGAAAATATGGTACAGAGCATGATTAATGAATTATCCTGTATATAATGAACATTTAGGTCGAGCATTGTCCGGAGTTTTGATTTAAAAGTTATTTTTTCAGTTTGTCTATATATTTAATATGAAAAACCTCAACTCCAACTCTCTCTCTCTCTCTCTCTCTCTCTATATATATATATATATACGTACCTATTATTGTTAAACATGTATTTTTAACCACATTACACTATTTAAATCACAATGCAAACTACAAGCGTCTATTCGATATGATAAACATGCCGATAAATCATTATTTCGAAATTATCGTATAAGTATATAACGAATAACCTTACAGTTAAATCAATATTGTATATGCTAGTTTAAATATTAGTTTATATTTAGAAACTATTTTATCCAATGTTTGTACCACGACAATTATATATCCAAACACATTTCCAAGAGTATAACAAGACCATTCAACAATGATAATTCTTATTTCGTTGTACGAATGTTAAATAACAATTTAAAACGATGACCTATTCTCACGTGTATTACCATATACGTTACACAACAATTAAACGAGCATATTATTATTATTATACTCGTTTTATATTGTATACACATCAGGTATGTATCTATATTATACTATGCAGTCTACACACTAATAAATCAGTAAGATAATGTATTTAATAATAATATATACATACGACGAAACGAAAAAACAAATAATAATTATGTAAAATATAGCCGGTGGCCGGTCGGACCGGGCCGTACGAATAACTCAACTAATTGAACTCGATAACTATCCTATTTCGAGACTGGCGTGGTTAAAAACGGCTAATTAAGTTTGATAAATACACCATGGTGTATGTTGGTAATCGGTATCCTGCAGTAATGTAATTTATTCTATTAACATAATTATACACGAGCACGGTCGCGATAGACGGGAAGGAAAAGATGTGAGTGAGAGAGAGAGAGAGAGAGAGAGAGAGAGAGAGAGAGAGAGAGAGAGAGAGAGAGAGAGAAAGACGGACATTTACCCAAAATAATATAAATATTGTGCAGTGTGTGTGTTTTAGTTCTTCAATAAATATTTTAAATCGACATACCTGTAGATATTATATTATATAACGAGAAAATGTTTTTTATATTTCAGCCTCTATTGTTTTTTAATGCTGATGGGATGCAATTAGGTAATAATAGGTATAGTATACTGATGCACTTGATGATGTCAGAAGAATCGCGCGAGCGCAATTGCAACGCACGAGTGCTACGGTGATCGATGTCAATTTTCATCTAATTTTGTTCGACAAATTGTACAATCCAAGTATAGGTATTTTGTCCTTATTTTCGGCCATACGGTAACAAAAACAACAATAATAATTATTGATTTCGATAATTGTATTTATTAATGTTTAGAATTTAAAAAATACAAATTACACACACGGTCGCCATTCACCATTCCAGGTGATGGTTGGCGGCGGTATTGTTTTAGAGTTTAATACAGATCATAGACCCGTACATTATCCATTAGTTTTTAAATTATAGCTCCCTTTTGTGCACTTTAAACTGAAGATAATTATATTGTACTACACAATGGTATTCAGTTGTACGATTATTTATTAATTACAAGTGCCATATAAATGCATAATTTATAATAATATATAATAATATGAATTTAGATCGAGGTAGAGGTCGTTATAACGATAACTCCAATACAATTTGATTATAATTTAAATAATGAAATTAATTGGATAGCGTTTTCTTGCATAATTACTAGATATTTTTATTTTTATCATTTTTGTTTTTTTTGCCAATTTTGATAAATTCATTAAATGTTTTGAAAATATTTATATTATTTCCTTATCCTAACGTTAGATATATTATAGGTACGTTGAACTGTTGAAGAAAAAATGTATTATAGTAATTATAATGAAAACATGAAAAGTTAAATTGTGTATAATTACTATATACGGTATACTTTATACAGTAATACAATATAGGCGTGTCGAAGTGTGAGTGTGTGTGTTCACTTAATCTAACTTTATAAACTATACCTTTTATACATAAGTTTAAAAATATATTATAATATGTACACGGTCCTGATTTCACTATTCTGCTCGACAGGCGTTTTAATTTATTTAATTTAAAAACACATGTCAAAGAAATATATATTTCATAAACGTATAACGTTATTTAATGTACACTCTTGCGTATTTAGAGATTAAAGTGCAAAAATTACTTTGGAGTACTTTATCGTGAAATTGTGAATTTTTGGTGTGGAAACTGAAAATCAAATTAGGAGACATTTTATATGTTTCTCGACTTGGTATTAATTTATTGGTTTATGGTACACACGTTAAACAACCGCATAGATAAATGTATAAGCTGGGTGATAGTTTTAAGTTAAATCAGTCAATGTCTATAAATAAATAATACTTATACGTAAGTATATACAATGAACCAAACATTTATAACAAAAAAAAAAAAAAAAACCAAAAACTCATGTTGGATCACGGTTTTAAAATCAAAAGTCGGTATTGTACTGCTTGCAGGATAAGAGACTAGAGAGGTGCTATAATAAATTATGTAAAAAGTAAAAAGAAATTCTTAATTATTTAAAATTATCGAGTGTAAATGTAAAATTGAGTTTGATCTCTTATTTATATATAGTAATATTGTATATTATAATATAATATTACGCGTACGAGTAGACGACGGTCTTATGATGATTTTCTCTGGGCGAAATTCGTTAAGCCTAGCCACGGTCGTAACTGGTATAGTCATTTCTGTATTTATTATTTATACGTGCCTGTATATTATTCAATACCACCACCACCACCTTCGTGGGTATACACATTTAAGTGTCTACATATTATATATTATTATAAGACACATACCACGAGCTAATTGATTCTAACGCCGCAGCGCATACCAAATTCGCCGCCGAGTCATCGCGAGTGAACCACCCCCACCCCTTCCACACACGCACGCTAGCAATATCACGGCAATTCCATCCCTCATGTCCCTCCGCCGCCGCCGCCAAGTGGCTCTCCTCCGTTTTGACAGCGATTATAATGAACGGCACCCAGAAGGCATATCGTATATTATATATATTATATCAAACTACACTCCCCTTCCCCGCTGCCTTACAAGTGGGGGTTTTCCGTTCCCCGACGCGGTGAGCTCCCATGCGTACGGTGGCGTCATTCGCATAATATTATTATCAGGTACATGGTTGTGACGCAGAAATATCATATTCTAATGCGGTTTATGCACGCGCGACTATCGTATTCTTGCCAACTACAATATTTCACGGTCGCGAATCTCATGCCGCGCGAGAGTGCTGTTTGCCACGAATCCTGGCCGACGATATCATAATATAATATAAGAACACGCGCTTTTTGTCGTCTATACAATACTAACTGAATAACCCGGCTTCGCTCGTGTGTTAAATAATCGCTTCGTATATGCATTGGTTTTTTTTTATTATAATTAAACTATTTAAAGCCTAGTCATGTGATATGTATTCATTTTTATAAACCATTTAAATGACACGCTAAAAACCGTAACTTTTAAATACAATACTCCTCCCCTCATTAGACAAAAAATTAAAAAATCAGACGACGTGCAGGTGACATTTGTGGAACTATTTGGAACAACTTCGTGAAAAAAAAATGTAAAAAAGTTCAATAGTGTCGTCAGGGAATCGAAATATTTAAATACAATACATCGTTTTATTTATATTTTTAAAGGTCAACACAATTTTTTTGGATTTATTTATTTTAAACGTCAACAACATATTTTTTAACCGTGCCTAATGCAGAAGATTTCCTCTGACTGTAATTGGGGTAGAAAATGTTGTTGATTGGGAGCCGATACTTCTATATACCACTGACATCGGCTGGAGCCTATACGAAGTGGCATCAAGTAAAAGGTGGGAGCCGAAACGGACAAACGTGAGCCGATGCGGATACATCGAATCTCCCCTGTAGAACATAAATTACAATCGCGGCGTACATGGTTTACATAGTATAATATTAATCCAATTAGGTACCCAATATATTATACGATACAATATTATTATGATAGTTTGGACATGATAATATACCGCCGTTACACGACAAGGACTATTTTTTATAGCGATTTTGTGTACGCGTTATAATAATATCGATATACAATGGAGAAATACTGCAAATGAAACGTATTGCAGTGAGGTTGATTGACAAAAATCTTTCGACACAAGCTTGTTTTTGCGTTTACTATATTATATTCTTTTGAATCTTAAAACCAATACGAAATAACGACTTCATCAGAACACAAACGGCTGCGCGGATAATACTATAACATAATATTATATATTTTATAGATATTATATTATATAGCTATATTACTATACACGAGTACATTTCGTCCGACGGCGGCCCCGGTCAACATCAAAAAATGTGCGCCATGAGAAAATAAATAAAACAATAGACGGTCAGAGGGGTATATATAATATAATATAAACAACTATTAATGCTACTGCCATTGGCTATTTGGTTACTATATTTATTAGGTATGTAATATGGACCATATCAAGTTTTGAGGATAATTTTAATAATATTATATGTATATATAATGTACATATATACATATATTTTGTTTGCGGGAGTCAGTTGTAGTCTCGGCGGCATCCGGTTAAGGTTTTTTTTCTCTGTGCAATTTTAAAACGTATTATGGACACAAAAATTAGGTTTGTTTTCTCATAAAATTTTTGCAAGTGCGCCAGAAACACAATTCGGAATCTTAAATAAACGCACATGGTTCTCTTGAGTTCCATTAAATACGATTTTATATAATATAAAAACGTTATCTTATATTTTAATTTTTAATTTATTTTGTGCAATATATACCTATTACCTAGTATGTATACCTAGTTATGCACTTAATATGTATAAATTATAAATCGTATTCGTAATTAATATACATACGTTTTTGTTTGTTGTGCAAATCGTATATATTATTATATATTTATATACGATGGGCATACCATGAGGTCTCTGTTAACAGGCAATCGGGTTTGGGAATTTTAATTAATTAGCTTTTGACAACCCGGAGAAGTGTTCACGTAACTCAGTACCTAGGTATAATGACGTATATTTTTACTATGGCACTAATAATACACATAAATACATATTTACCATAAAACTATTTGAACCTGATCAGCAAAGTCAAATAAACAAAAATTTAAAAATGATAATTGTCCGGTACTTACAGCTCGCGGTCGTAATCCAAATGTCGTGAAATCTGTCCGTAAAGAAAACCTGAAAAATAAGACCAAACTTATAGCAAGTGTATTTTATGACATTAATATACTTATATAACTAATGTCCTTTAGTGTATTTTTTTTTAGTTTTTAATTATATGCTTACATGAAATATTTCTAAAGACTCGATTATTTTGGTTGAAATAATTTTTTTAAAACTTTTGAAAAGTATTATTAATGTGACTTTTGTTGATAATGTTATATGCGTATTAAATATTAATATATACATAACAATATTATTATCTCTCACGAGTATTGTTTGAATGGTGTAAGTCATAATGCATTGAACATACAATAGTATATTATTTTTGTATGATTCATTTTTTACACAATAATTTTTTTTTCACCTATTCGTTCTAACCAATGCATTATACTATTGTGATTTTTTTAGGTCTATAATACATCATATTTGTATTTTGTATGCATTGATCTAAAACTCGTATATAATATTTCTGCGGTGGAGCAAAAAATAAAAGTAAATTTAATTTTAAAATCATTTATTAATTAGATTGTACATGCTAATGTTTCATTTTATACTATATTTAATTATAACTGGATATAATGTACTGAGCACTATGAACAATAATATTATAATGATGATAGATTTAAAAACGTATTCCAATAAAATTAGATTTGAAACAATTATATACATATAAATGACATTATATTTATAATTTTCAAAAAAAAAAAATGTCTGAAGTTTTTGGTTTAATGAAAGTTCAACTTTGCCATATATATTTCAAAAATGTTCGATGTTAACTAAAATATTTTGTATAAAATAAAATGAGACTTTAAAATGGTATATAATATGAAATCCATTTGTGTACCTGCTACGTAAAAAAATATAATATATTATATTATTCATATTTGAAGTCTATTTAGTACCTATATGTTAGTACATATACATATATTGCCTACTACATAATATAATATGAAAAAAAAAGTCTGCGTTTGATAAAGAAATGTCAAAGTGTGTTTTAGTTTTTAAATTATGCAGTATTTAACTTAGATAATATATCTATATATCTTCAATATATATTATATACTGAAGTGGTGAGATCATACAATAAAAAAAAAATATATATATATATATATACACAAGTATCAAAATATTTATTCGTCAAGTGTATAACATGTAATTACAGCTCTTTAAATTGTCATTCAATCCCTTTTTTATTTCATAAAATGTCTATATTATCTGCATAATGCTCACAATAATATATGAAATAATAACTACAAAACGTAAACATTTTCATTGTGTATTAATTTTTTTTTTTTATGCAAAATTTTGAAAACTCAACGATATACTATTATAATATAAGTATTAGGTACTCATTAATGCACTGTATACATGTGCACTTTCGCACACCAAACATATACATTAACGACAATAAATCGTAATACAAACTGTAATTGTAAATAAATCATTTTTGATGGTATAAAGTTTATATTATAATATTATTGTGCTTAAAAAATAGAAAATTAATTACGCGTTCGTTCTAAATAAAACATTTTAAATATATATATTACTATATACTTATACATAACCTAGCTACCTATTTCATTATTCACATATTTAAGTAATAAATAATTATGCAATCAAAATTCCGAAGTAACAAACTCATATTTTTTCCATCAAGTACGATTTAGTATTTATATAATATTTTATTCTATCCTCATATTTCTAATTACGAAAACAGTAAACAATTTTTATTATAAAAAATGTACCTACAACGATTTTGTGATACAGATTATAAAACTACATTTTTATATTAAAAAAAAAACATACATTTGTTTAAATTTTAATGTTTTTTTATGTATATATACAAAAATAATTTGAAGCGGCGAACAATAATTTACCAATGAGTTTTTTATTAGATAAAAAAAAGTAATTAAAGAAAAAATTAATTATATCTTAAACTTTCGATGTTTAATTCATTTTAATTACAATTGTTCTTTTGAAATTTTCTATAAAAAAATAATATTATTTGCATGCTCTTGTATTAAAATATATACACCTAGGAACTCTTTATTAAAATTTTAAATTGTTAAACAATTCGTGGTACTGTTATGAGTGAGAATCAGTTAGTGTGATTTAAAACATCGTAATGCGCAAGTACATATTATACAATTGGGTCCAAAAAATTTTTCGTTGAAGAACATTCTTCGTTTTGTAAAATAACATAATAATATGCTATGCAAAATTTGATTGATAGATTTTTTAACCAATTTTTTCAGCGAATTTTATGGTTTATGTTAGTTAATTTATTGTAAAATAAATAATAGGCAATATAATTACCATCATCTGAATAATTACACAAAGTTGTATTTTGAACGAAATGTGTAAACTCGTGTAGTTTTTGTAATACACGAAATCATTACTACGAGTACGATTGTACAAACATACGAGAAGTTAACACACGTTTAAAATAATTTTCTATTATTTTCTATATAAAACAAAGACCATTTACAGTGTGTAATAATAAAACAATAAGTAAATTTTGATAACCTATTTTGGTTTATTCGAAACGAAAATTAACACTGAACTTTTACGGACTGTTGTAATGAGATCGTATCGGATCATATAATTTATTCGAATCGACTTGCAGTTTATTAAGCATGCATAACTCTTCGTTAAATTTAAATCTAAAGGATTTGAATATAAATGACGTTGTTTTTTGTGCGCCGAGAGAATACACAGCTGGTATATATTTAGTGATAATCTCGCATTTAAGCCCAAAGCGAACGTATTTATGTATACTTTATAGATGTTTATAATGTAGGTACCTTCAACAACAGATCGATCGGTGAACAACTGTCATTGAGGATTATAATATTAACAGATAAAAGAACGTATGGACGAACTACACAGCAGTTAGTGTGTGCACATATAATAATATATATATATATATATATATATTGCATAAGCGTACCTATATATGCGGTCGTCTGGAATTTTATCTCTAACTATACCTTTTTTTCGGGGTAGGCTTTCTCTAAAAAAGGGATAATGGGATTTCGCGTCATTCCAGATAACGCGCTCGTGAGATATTACATTTTTTTTGTTCGTCTCTATTCATATATTGCAGGCTATTGCTGTTCCTCAGGTCCCTCTAAAATGATTCAGATCTCTTGCCCGCGATTAGAACTAAGCGTATTTGTACGTCCGGGTTTATTATCTGACATGTTTTAATCAATCTCCGGACTGAGACGTCTGCGCTGAAGTCCCTTGTCGTATAAATCGGATTAGTGCCCGATCGAAAAGGACAGGAAAAAAAGTCTTATTTTTTTGTCTCGGTGCAATATCATTATTGTTGTATAATATGAGAGATGACATTCCGCCAGTAGAGCGAAAGAATCGAATAATATTCGTACGCCGTGTAAACTTACCAATTTTGCTCAGAAATAACTTATGTCTTCCGCCTGCCGATTTCCTGTTATTTAGAAGTACTATACATTTTTTTGCTAGAGTATATGTCGTTTGTTCATTATAATCGTTGATCATTAAATTATTATAAAATTTCGTATTTATAATATTATACAGTTGTATATAACATGTGAAGATATCGAGTTAAAACGTATTAGGTATTAAAAGAGCGGTTAAATCTTTAAGTTTTCAAAACTGTGGCGTATAATATTATGTAAACGTACCTATACAATGTAGCTTATCTAAAAAAAAAATAATAAAAAAAATCAATTTAAAAAAATAAAACATGACATGTTCACAATAAACATGTTGTGTGGAATGTTCCGTCCAAATATCGTTAGTCAAAGTGACAGTATAATCTCGCGGTGAGAAACGAAATAAATAATATATTATAATACGCAATAGGTTCGTCTACCGCGTACATTAATACTATTTTATCGTGATGACTGTGTATACATACAAAGAACTACTAGAATAGCGTATTTTCAAACGTTTTTCTAACTCGACAGCTGATGTCTGATAAGTGCTTTAGACACAATATAGTCGTTGCCCGCGGTCAAAACGTTTCGTGGGATTTCGAGTAGAAAACGGTAGGAGACCGTTTGTAAGACGACGAATGTAGAATAATAATATGACGATGATTATGATGAATCGTCGTGGTCGTCAATGGTGGTGGTACTGCAGACGCAGACGCTCAGATGAAAATCTTAAACCAGAGGATATACACGTGTTTGATATTGATAATAATAATATAATATTCATTTACGAATAATAATAATAATAATAATACGGACGATAACCGCCCCCTCCCCTACCTGATCGATCATCAACCCGAATTTATCGATCTATATAATACAATAATAAATGCGAGTCGGAGAGAGGTTGCCGTTTCGGGGATTGTCCACTGATGGATGGATTGTCCCCGCGGCAGCGTCGCGCATCAATCAAACATCCCTTCCGCCCGTGTCGTGTCACCCGGCCGAAAAGTGAAGAGGACGACGACGAGGGACAAGTAGAGAATGGGGGGGGGGAGGAGGAGGAGGAGGAGGAAGTGATCAATAAATGCGCACGCTGAATCACTACGATGTGTGTGTGTGTGTGTGTCGCGGAGAAAAAGAGATACAAGAGCATACGCACGTAAGCGGATAGGGGGACAGACAAGCGAGTTTCGACGTCGAGAGTACGAGTAACTACACATTATTTATATTACCTAAAATGCTATCTGGAACGATTTCGATTTTAAATTTTGTAATACTTGATTTTACTGTATAAAGACAATAACTATTAAAATATATACAGAGCGATGATTCCCCAAGCGCATGCTCACACCCGTTTGTTTGTTTGATATAATGAGTTTATTAAAATTCTGATTTTCCAAATTTTTAAATATATACTGTATGACCATATTTTTAGATTCTTGAAATTTTTTTACTACTTAAGGAGCGTTCTGTGGTGATACACATTTCTGTTTTTTAAAACTCTTTTATTTACTGTAAATTTTTGATATATTTAATTCGGAATTCGAACGACTAGTTTTTCAGTCATTAAAATGTTTATGCTATAAAGATAATAGTCTTTAAAATTGGTATTACAAAAATATAAAATATATATAATATTGGATCAAGTATTTACTATACTTAGACCAATTTTTAAAAATTATAAAAATAATAAATTGATATTAATTACTAACATTTTTAAACCTATCTTCTAAACTATTATCATGAACCTATATTATCCTTAGTACACAAAATTAAATAACTCTAAAATTATTCGTTCGAATTTTTATTTTGATACGTCAAAGTTTTCAAAAGTATTATCCGCTTTATAACTTATAATTGAAAGGGAGGGGGAGGGGAATTCTCGTTTAAAAAACAGAAGTTTGTATTCTCTACAGAGCACTCCTCAAGTAGTACAAAAAATTCTCAAGAATTTGAAAATAATATAAACTCCGAGTATATTTATAACTTCCAAAAATCAGAATTAAAAGTAAATTGATTATTGAATGAAAAACTAGGGGTGAGCATGCTTGCATGGTAAATTTCCCTGTATAGAACTATACGCGATATAATCGTCCCAAAATCTTATCCGTTTGAAAACCGTAACAGTCGGTGGTTACCAATTGTACCTATAGTATATGCATAACCGTGATGACCTCGAAGTAGTCGACGGGTTACGTCTTGGATGAAAACGGGACCAAAAATGGGCCAAAAACTGTGATAATCAAACACTTTTCGTCAACAATATTGAGATTTGTTCTTTTGTTAAAACACTACCATCAGCTGTAGCAACACCCCGTACAGATTATATTATTATTGCCATTTATCATCGTGTTTGATATAATAAACTCGTATAAATATAATCAATTTATTACAAGACGTATTGTTTAATGGAGTTAGCCTCGTCGCAGATTTCACGTTATTCAATTCATCGCCTGCAGCTAATGATTTAAATTAAACGCTGTGGCGCCGTGCACTTCAGACACTATTATACACACTATCATACTATATTATTTTGTAGCGAGTTGAACAAGTTTTTAAAAGTCGTTAAACACTATTGATATCGAATGCATTTCTTATGTTTCTGTAATAAACGTGCGCATTTAAATATTATTGTTTTGTTTTTGAAAAAACGATACGTCTTTCTAATTAATCAACGCTACGAAACTATAATAATATTGTAACTACTTATGTTATCATATATAACTTCGAAATAAAATATTCTTCGTCTTGTGCACGTCGTTTAAAAAAAACCAGACGAAGGATGTTCAGAATAAATATGAAAAAATTAAAAGATTACTTCGATCGACCCGAATGCAATTAATCGTCGTGGTTCTATGAAAATACACAATGCGTTTTTTGATGATCAGATCGGTCGCAGTCGATCCTGAAGAGATTATTATAAAATGTATTAAACTGCTCCAAGTCAATAACTATAATCTATATTATACAAGTTTCTTTTTATTGCGAACAAATATTGCGTTAAGACGTTCACATTTGCTGCTATGTCAATATAGAGTAGCTATCAGTTATTAACTTAGACGAAAGCACTATCTTAAATTAAATTTTGCCATGTGAAAAAAAAAGTCAAATAGGAATAAAGGGACATTTTCATTATACTTTTGTGTGTATATATATACATAATGACACGGAGACCGAACATTTCTCGAAATACAGTAAACGGAAATAATAAAATAAAATACATCGCAAATTGCGTCCGTAAAGTACTGACATTATAGGTATCATCTACACCCTATATTAAGCAAAATATTATATGTATTTGTGCCGCGTGATTAAAACGCGTTAACCTCTTATCAGAAATAATTACAAACTATTTTTTATTTATTTATTTGACGCCACCAAATGTCATCTCGCCCGATAATTATCTAATAGTATCTAATATTTAATAGAAAAAGTAGGTAGTAAAATAAAGTTAATAATTAATTAAAATTTTTGTTCGTTTTTTCCCACCTGTAAGATTTAATCGGTTTTAAGAATCACTTTGTGTTGGTCCCAATATGAGTCTTATAAGCAGCGTTTACTGTATTTAGAATTTATTTTTATTAATTATTTGATAAAAACATATACATTTATTAATTACACAGAAACATAATATACATAGTTGAGATATATTTTTGGTATTTTTTTGACAAAATTATAAATTTTTATTTGACGAAAATCTGTGACGTTCGGATAACAGAACGTTTCGGAAACGTTAATTGCAATTCAGATAATAGAGGGTTCGTATAACAGAGGTTCGAATGATCAAGGTTCTACTGTATATTATTTTATATAATAGGTATGCGTCGACGGCGGTCACTGTTATATATTTTATCGTCAACAAGTAAAATATTGTAAAATATACGCATGGCGTATACCTTTAATATGTATTGTGTAAAAAAGAGTTATCACAAGTATTGTAATAATATACATAATATATTTATGACTTAAAATTATGAACGGTTCGCGAAGAAAGGGATAAGTATGCGATAGTACTATTGAAATTGTCACTGAAGTGGATTTTGCGGCAGACGGCCGCTGACCGACTACGTCACGATAATAATTATTTATGTCCGGTTGACGACAAACAATATACTCGCACAATGCGCACAGGTAAATTGAAAAACAAAATGTATAGAAAATACTTAATAAATTCAAAATGATTTATATATAAAGCTATTACAAAAATATTATTATGTCTACTGTGTAGTATGAATATATATATACGGTTTTGGTGTGTGAGAAAACAGGATGCACCTCGGTCGCTGTCGTGATAATTATATACTATTTATGTACATGGTAATGAAAGAAAGTAAAACACAATAATTTGTATAATCAACCGCATAACGATTTTATGGTTAACACGATGTTTATGTGTCATTGTATGTAAATAATAATAATATCCAAGACAAATAGTATTGTATTTGCGGTTTAATGGTCGTGTATAAACTCATAACATTAAAATAATAATAAGTCTTGTCTCATCGACAACTTTCCGGGATCATGTTACCTACACTATGTCTTATTCAGTTTACATTCGATTCGATTTCAAGTAAGCTGTAGAACTCTTCTTCTATGTACCACTCTATGTACGAAACGGTATCATTTTTCAATACAATTGACTCAAAAATTAATATTTTGTAATTAGATCTGAATTATATACGTTTTATTGTTGCTATCTGAATAAACACAATCGGTGTTCGAATATAATATTTTGTGAATTGTAACACAAAACTGATGAGAAACGATATGCAATGTCTATTTGATTTTAAATATGATTTTTTAAGTGATTTTTTAGGTTTGAAAATATATATTTCCTTAAATAATTTGGCACTTTGACGTCAAATAAAAACGTTCTTTTTTTATCGGTATAATGATAGTTGTTATGGTTAATCATAAAGGTTATATTATGTCTCATAAAATAGACTAAAACACATAAACTTGTATTAATAGCAGCTCCGGATAGCTATTAAAAAATAATATATATTGCAATTTATTTTTAAAATGTTTATTGGAAAAAGAGTTCATTTTAGAAAAGATCATAAAAAATTCACGAGGAAGTTGTCAAACGAGATCAATGTGTTATACGGCTATATTTAGAATAAAATCTAGTAGAATTGTTTTGCATTTTAAAATTGGTTTTAAGCCGGCCAACAAAATACACTACCACTCAAATACTTTTCATTTGAGAACGAACAACTGAAACGCCATAAAATTTTAAAGCTATAGATATTGTCAGGTGAAAAATATCAGACATTCTATACCATAAGATATAATATTTGTTGTATGGTTATTTTGTTTTTCTTTCATTTATTATTGCAAATGTTTTCTATTTTATATATTTGATCCTTACATCTTCAATAGATATAACTTTTTAAGACACAGCAACGCGGAATCAGATACATACTAGTTTTTAATAAAAGTAGATATTAATTGGTATTTAGTGGGCATTTATAAACGATTATAAAAACTGTGCGGTAGGTAGGCATGAGTAGTACGGTAACAGAAGCGGTATAAGTACACCACGGTAGTACACAAGTAGGTACTTACATTATAAATATCACACTCATTTATATTCTAGTTTGTATTTCAAAGCTGAGAATACAAAGTTTTTAACGGCACCACATTTGGTCATTGAATTGTATGCATACAGGTACAATAAGTGAACCGTGGCCATACGTAACTGGTGAAATAATAATATTGTAATATAATATATAGTATATTGCATAATAATATATAACGGAAATTAATATTTCAAAAGGACCCTATGCGCTTAGTCTAGGTATAGTCTCTCTTGTTGTAGTTATAAAGGTTCTTTTACACGTACTGGAATTTAATAGAGTAATTATATTTTCTACACAGTGATTCTCACGCCGCCGAGTAGATATTATACAATATTATAAAAGAATATATATGCCTTAAATATTATGCGCATTATTCTCTCCGAGACCATAAAACAAGGTAAATATTATTCTGCAGTCGACGCGGTCGTATAAATAATAAATAATATAGTAAAGTAGGTGGCGGCGATGGCGATCGATAAATTTTCTTTAGTTTACATTTTAAATTATATCGTTTAGTGGTCTAAATCGTCGCGTAAGCCTTCACGTAACGTTTAATAATAATAATAATAATAATAATATACGAGTAGGCGTACGTAAAAATCGCATATTTTTATAATAGTATATACACTTTCAGTGTTATTCAACTTTTTCTATGTAAAATATAATAATTAATATTAACATGCGTTACCGGAAAATGTGACATTTAATTAATGTTAATAATGACTAATCTATAACGATAACGCCCGATTTAGTAAGGAATTAACGTGTCGATGACTATAGTTATTGATAACAATTCATATATAGTAAAAGAAGGCTGCAATGATGATAAAATTAAAAATTAAATTAAAAATCGAATAATATAATCATAACTTCAATATTTTATCATCTCTTATTGTTACGTGGTAAATTATTATAACCAGAGCTCGGGACTTATAGCACTTAAAATCATTAAAATAAGCGCTTAAAAACATCATTATAAGCACTCAAATAAGCATTTAAAAAACTTAAAATTAAGCAAAAATATGTAATCAGAAAAAAAAAATGACCTAAAATACGAAAAGTTTCTAAATTTTCTTTTTACATAATTAAGTACTAGACATCATTTCTAACTATATTGAATATATCGCGCGTATGATATTGTGAAGTAATTTGTTTTTTTGACACCTGTAAATTTTCCACGGATCTCCGGGTTAAGAACCATTGACTATAACAATATAATAATTCCGTGTAGAGGTGAAACCTACAGGAATTACAATTTTACCCTTCTTACCGTACGCACATTAAAGTACATCACGACGATAAAGCGTTTCATTAAACCGTTTTTGCGGTGTCGGACCTTGGCAATAAGCGCGTGCTTGTAGTATACGTGTGCATTATAATAAAAAAATAACATAATAATATTAGCGGGCCTTGATAACGAGACGCACATAAATAATTGGTCCGTTTATCGTGGGTGCCTAATATAAAATGTAATATTATTATTACACCCACATATGATATCTATACCTACTTACTAGTCTGCCCATTTGGCCATTTCGAATCACCGCCGATTGTCTAAAATAATATGCGAGCCGAGTTGTACGCGACGTTTTGTGAAAATTACGACATTTTCCCGGTCGCGTTTTTCAGTAGGTATATTATTTATATTTTTCCAGCTCGTGTCTAACTGTTGTATGCGTCTGTACCTATTTATATACTATACGCCGCTATGTACTCGACTCACATACGAACCTCGACGATAGCAATAACAGTATAACAATGATACCGGAATAATTTACTTTTCGTATTTAATTAAAAGTTTCTAGCAGTCCGTTTAACCTTTTTAATGTGTTTAACAGATCCTCGGCCGTCGCCGCCGTCATGAACAATCGAATATCCCGCACACGCGGGAAGACTCGACGCGTACAAGTGTAGTTGTGGGCATATAATAATAATGTCAAATAATATTGTAAGTCTTAGTACGTTATATACGTTATTTTATACATATTATTATATAGAATGTAACGCAGTATTAAATGTATGACGTGGACAGGACTTGCAGGTCGGAATCGATTTATGCGGTTGGTTGGCGCAGTGCGACCGTTACAAATATGATATCGGTAAATGAAAAATATCGAAATAGGTAGTAATAGTAATAATAATAATAATAATAATAATAATAATAATAATATTGAAAAAAACGACGAAACGTATGTGACTAAAAACTATTAATAGCGTTTATTTATCACATGATACCATATACCGTGTACCTATATGTTATACCCAAGATATTCGATAACCATGACACGTTTTTGTTCGGGTAAAAATAAAATATCTCTGCACAACCGTGACCCACGTCGTATACGTAAACCTGGGCAACTACCTACATAAATACTATTATAATATTTTTACGGTCGTCGAATCTTCGAGGCAGCGATCTTTCGTATGCGTCGAGTTTTTTTCTTCGGGTGGGCGTGTACCCGAGGCTTTATTTACTCAAGTAACTAAAATATAATGATTCGACGGGTACCTATGTAATATATAATATTATAACAATGCATATGTATATGTACATATGTACAAGAGTACGTGTTGAAGGCGATCGTGGCGGAGGTGCAGGTTTCTCCTCCTCATCCCGGTTTGATATTATGTGCATTGCTGGTGGCATTTTTAATTTACAACCAAAGAGGTTTTTTTTGTGCGCGTGTGTGCGCGCAAACGGTCGTTATAATAATAATAATATTATGTACTGCGACCATTAAAATAATAATAATAATAATAAAAAGGTAAAAACAAACATAATATAATATAATATGCTCGCATCGGACTATTATAGTATAGTGCTACGTGATCGCGGCGTGGGTGTACAACTACGGTTGCGGTATAGTGCGGTTGCCGGGTTCGAGGTGTAAGTCCTGCAACCGAACGGTTTCATCTGTACAGTCTTTTTTAAAATATAGGTATATTACTCGTATTATATATATGTATAAAATGTATATTATTCGGTAGTTGTCGCCGTACGCTGACACGTATGATGTGATGCCGTTCGGTCATTAAAACGCCTATCTTACCCATATAATAATATATACCAGAAGTGTTTAAGTATACTATTATTATTACTTATACTCATATATATATATATATATAAATAATAATAATATTATCACGTGCATGAAAGGACTCGTACTTATCGTTATGGCCCGAGTGCCTATTTATAATATTATGTATAATATAGCGATTATGCGGGGATGCGCCATGGTCGGTTAAAATAATAATTTTAGTAGACACGCGGGTGGGTAAACCTAGCTGGTCGAGGCGTGTAGATCGATTGATAAAATATTATGATTTATCGTAAGGCTGTCCCAACCAATGGTGGCCAAATGGTTGAATGCAGTTGGCCGTCGGCTGGTAGACTAAAATTATATGTTTTTTTTATTGAAATCGCAATATTTTTAAATTAATAATATTTATAAATATAATATGATAAATTTGGAGAATAAATGCAATAATATTAAACACTGCAGTTGATAGCTCAGCAGTAGAAGTACGAAAATTTGGTTTATACTCAGATATATACCCTCTATTCATTGCTCGTATTTATTTTCTCGGCTCGATTCGAAATCCAATTTTCGAAACGAAATAAAATAATAAATTTTATATCCATATAGCGTGTGCCACGGAATACGCGAAGTCTTATCCCAATTACCTATCTGGTAGATGAATTGTTTTTGATAGCTGGTTAGTGGCCACTGTTGAGCTTATTCCTATGAATAAAAGAGCGAAAAACAAAAGCCGATACGGTTCAATTTCGGACGTGTGCTGTAATATCTGAGAACTCAAAAGTTTCATATTTATCAGACGATTAGCCCAAAATCTAGGATATACAATAGTATAGATATTATTTTTTATTAGACCTTAAACAGTTAGAGATTTTGTGCTTGTGTTTTGAAATTGAATTTTAATGCCATGATATATATAGTTTCGTTTTAAGACACAATAATAGTAAACGAATGCGTGTGGTTCTCGCGGCATATGTTATCGAACACATTTATTATGGTTTATTAGTATCAATTTTCGTATAAACTCTCGTGCATTGTTCAAGTATTGACGTCAATAAGTTTAATAATTATTAAAAGAATTTTAAAAATTACACACTTGCTGAACAAACAACTTAAGCCGTTGCGTAATAATAATGTTGTCGTAATTGAAAATACATGATCTTCGCCTTCGTTAGGATTAATATTTATTATTTATTATTAACGGGTTTAATGTGTGAAACTATTAAACTTTGAATAGATTATACATTTACCTATAATATACGTATAGAGTATTCATAATATCATCGTATATTTTTCAAGTAGGTAGATTTTTTGTTTTACACTGTTGTTTAATGTTCGTGTTCACTGAAATCTAAATGAGGTTAATTTGAAGGAAATATACACAGTTTATCAGGAAACGTAAATTGATCACGAGTACTCTTAAAACTTAAAATTGTTGTTGGTATATAGTTTGGAATCCCGAAGTTTATATCTATTCAAACTTAACAATAACAGTTTCCTATTGCTGTAATTCAGTTATAATTTATAGTTCCGATAATCTACCCTAGTAAATATTTGTTAGATAAAGTTTGTACGTCTTCGAGGAATTTTCATATAAGGAGCACGTAGTATTTGCCATGAACTCGGTTTAACCAAATACTTTGTAGACTTAATATAAAATTTAAAATAACATTAATAGTAAAATTGTGTGTTTGAAAGTAGTTTGGTCATATATGAAACCTACTTGAAGTGCAATAAATTCTCAAAACAACTGTCGAAATTACACGATTAAAAGGTACAAATTTATATAACGAGTTATACACGTTATCGATAACTTCTGGTTGACATCACCAAAGAGAAAATTTACAGTCCGTTCAGTGAAATAATTTTAAACTTGCCGGAAGTTTCGTCTAGAAATTTCAACGGCCACTGGAGACATTATTGTACACTTTATGTGAGTGTACCTACCCTCATCAATGTCTAACACCCTCAAATGTTTTAATACATAAATAAACCAGTGGTTCCCAACCGAAGGGGAATTCTCCTCCAGAGGGGAATTTAGATACTGCATGGGGGAATGATGATGAAATAACGATTCCCATGGATTATGGACTTGGTGAGAAGAAAATATTTTTTTCATTAAATTTATTTTAGGGATAATATTTAATATAAAAATAATTATTCAAAAATATAAAAAAAATATTATTAATTATATATTAATTTACCTATATTTTATTTTTAAAATTATGAAAAAAAATAAATAAGTCATTAGTTGTATAATATATATTTGTAAAATTTATTTGCACGGCTCACTAAAAAAAAGATCATCTAAACTCTAATTTAAGGAGGGGATGCAATTATTGAAAATTTACAAGAGGGGCATAGAATAAAAAAGGTTGAGAACCAATAGTATAGAGTATAGGCTTTAATATTATAGATTTACTGATTTACTGTACTAAAATGAAGTATACATAATAGGTGTATCTTCTAGAATTTTTTCTAAGCCCAAAACACATTTTAACATGTTTAAGTCGGTAGTAAACTGTAATAGGTGTAACCTAACAGTATTATTTAGTTCGAAATAAATTATAAGAGTTAAGTAGATAAATATGGATATTATTTTATTATTGACAGTTACACTTGTACAGTTATTTTATGGTAGTAAAAAATTATTTTATAATCAATTCAACTTTTTGATTAATTCAAAAACTATTTGGTATGTAAATTATATAAGAGTATGACAACGCGAGTTTATTTTAATACGAATTTATTGTAATAAATTAAATAGTTATTAATTATTATTAGTGGAATAACAATAAAATCGTATGCTATAAAAATACGTATATAATTTACTAATAATAATAATAGGATGTGTATAAAAAAAATATATGTAAATGTACCTATTTTAGTGAGCATTAAATATCAAAATACTGTTAAAATATTGATCATCGTCATCCAAATTCTGTTTAGTGGTTAATTTTATAATATGGTGCGTACTCGCACAGAGGCGTCGTGATGATGACCTGCATGCACACCTCAATTATTGATTATATGTAACACGGATGTGTCAGAAACACATTTCCTCTGTATTTAAAATGATGACAATAATAGGAAATAGCGAAATACGAAATTCGTCACGAACGCAATGCAGAAAATGTTTTTGAAAAGGGCAAACGATGTCATATTTTGTGCGCAAACGTGGCCTGAGCACAATAGAAATGGAACGGAGTGACGAATTCGAGTGGATCTGAAATTCTGAAGTGACCCGACACATTTATTGTGTACATAATGCGCACATAGAAAATAATATATAACATATATGAAAAAGAAAATAATAATTCGGACCTCCTGATGACATTCGATTTCATGGACCACGACCCGTCATATTGTATGTCGTGTATAAGTGAAGATTTTATATATTTTTATTTAATATTTTAAACGAATAACCCCTCAGTTGCAGTTTACTGTATAATTTGTTGTACGATGTCGAGAATTATTGAAACGTTCTATTTTATTCCGTAGTGCACCACAACCACACGCCACAAGTATGTATACACATTTGAATTTGGGTATATTTCAATGTTAAGAGGATGTCAGCGCAATATTTGTTTTCTCTCTCAGACCCACGTGTAACATAGTCGAAATGCTTTCATCTAAAATCGTTTTTTATGCTTTTTGAGTAGCCTTTGAGTAAAATAACATATTATAAAAAATATTATCCTTTATCATTTTTGTAATAGGTGATTTTACTCTAAGATAATTCAAAAATATAAATAAATGATTCTGCGTAAATGCATTTAGTCTATGTTGTCTGTAGGCCAGAAAGAGAAAATAAACAGTGCGCTGACATCCTCTTATCAAACAAATGAAAAGTAAAACCAGGGAGGTATATTATTTGTATTCTATGTTTCAGAAGTTTTTTCTTTTCAAAAAAAAAAGAATTTATTTATACTCTTTCTTCGCACACTTCAAAAAATATGATGTTGATTACACATATGTACTTAATAATATGACTTGAACTGTAAATAGAGTTGTTTTCGAGATAAAAATTTACACGATAAGGCATTTCGTTAAAAACATTTATAAAACTACATTCATTATCCTTGGCGAATTTATATTGTGTGTGTTGGCTTTTTTTAATTTCTAAGCGTTACAAACGAATTGCTGAACGGCATGATATATATATGAATAAATTTATACGAAACTTTGCGTGCACGGAAAACATTCAAATAATAGTTATAGTGTGCTATGTGTGCTATGCAATGCGTTTTAGTGTTTTACTAGGCGAAGTTCGAAATAATAATATTACTACAATTCTGTATGAAAAACACCGGTCACGCATGAATAGGCATTTTTAAAAAAAATATCGGTCGTCGCCTTGGAATGTACCTTTAGCATATAAAGAATTTATTGTTTTTGTTGTGTAGGAGAAGATTAAAAATTTATATTTTCCTCATATTTTCACAATCAAACGGTCGGAAGAAGAAGAAAAAAATTATGATCGGTTTTTCGTGGGTAAAGAAATAATAATGTTCGTTTGAAGATATTATTACAAGTCCGCGGCTGCTCGTTGACCGGAGAAAATGTAAACCATAATAATATTATAAATTATAATATAAATTTATAAAGCAATATTATGGCCGTCTCCTCATCGGGGTTTATTCGATACAAAGGTAATACGTTATATATTATGTTTGCGAGAGGCAATACTCCGAATTCCAAGTTAACTCCGGGTTAATTCCGAGTTTTTTACTCTCTTCGCAATCGATTAAGCACGCGATGTGAAATAATAATATAATATTAAATTTCCCTTAAAGTACACAAAATATAAAAACAAAACGGTATGATGTAGGTATACGCACTATATACAAATATTAATAATATACAATATTTTTTGTGACAAATCTTTTGTATTATAGTGTAAATATACTATTACACTGTATTAGACTTTCGGAATGCACATAATACATAATAGTAATATAAACTAATATCTATATCGGAGTAAATTTTTTTTTTATTGAACTGAAAAAAACAACAACAACAAAGGTTATTAGTTTTTGGCTTTAAAGCATAGGTAGTGTGCTTAACATGCAATTGGCTATATATAGTTAACAATCGTTATATATATTCTAAATGTGAATTAATGATAGTAAAGTTAATTAAATATATACAATATATACAGTAATATTATCACACAACTGTGTTTGCTAAATTTTATTATATAAGTAGGTTTTTCTTAAGAAGGATATTATATTTGTTATGTTTTCGGTATCTGGATCTAATGCTTGTCCATGTTGGGTGGAATATTGTATTTTTTGGAGTTGTTAATGTATTGATAGCACTCTGTTAGTGTATGTTTGACTGTTAATATAAACCACATAGGTTGTGTACTGAAGAGGTTCCAGGTTCCTCTTTAGCCATAAGGAACTTGTGAGATAACCTATTGTATAGTCTATCCGGAGACGGTTAATTAAAATTTGTTCTTTTCTGCTTGGATTCGGATTTTGCCAATTATGAATTGTGAATAATTTTGAATTTTCAAATACGAGTTTATAGTATCTATATAGTGTATAAAAGAAAATAATAAAATGAACTTGTCGAAATGTTGATCGATTTAAAATTTCAAAGTCAACGACTGTAACTGCAGATATGGGCCCGTTTGAGACGCAGTAAATAATGTTTGGTAAAATATGTGCACACGTTATAATATGATAATATTATACAGCCGTAAATCCTAGCACCACCAGAGAGAAGCAGATTTCTAAGTGAAAAAAATACGAGTAAATATTGTAAGCAATATTCGATGAATATTTAAAATATTTAAATATATAGGTAATACCGGAAGGATTAATGTAGCTCGTATAGGTGGTATAATATAATGCATAGGTCGTAACATAGTAAAACAATAAGACGGGATAGCAAATGCAAATAGTAACAACCCTCTACATAATATTTTAATGATTCGTATAGTTTACAATGGCATCTCGACAGAATACGTTGAGAAAAATGAGAATCGAAAAATTTAATCGATTAATGTATATGGATGGTCTAGTGCACAGGTGTGGTAAGTAACGTAAAACGAGTTAAGTACTCTATAAAATCATCCATTTCATTTTTCATATGATATACAACTATATTGTATGTATTCGTTTAATATATTTGTATCCACTATATTGCATTGTTGTTTAAAATATGAGCTATAGTTTAAAAACATTCCGTGTTCAAATATGGTATACTCACTTACAACAAAAGTATTCCAATAAAACTAAGAACATTCATATTAGTTTCAAACATGTTAAAAGACATAATTATTATATAAACTAGACGACTAATACAAAACTCTTATGACTTCAACCCGAAATTTGTATAAAAATGATGTAAACTTTCTACTGAATAAATTGTTAAATGTTACCACATATGTGCACTAGACCGTCGGTATATGCATGTACAGCATGCAATATTTCGTCAATAAGAGATCAATTAGATTGGACGCACAGAAGCATTGATGCAGTATTTTTGGAAGTAAATCCAATTCGATGAGTTATTCTAGACTAAACCCAATCACTACCATATTATTCAATTATATTTCGAAATCACCGAAAAAATAACGTGCCTGTAAATATTAGAGATAAAGTATATAAATAAAGGATAACAATAAATAGGAATTTTTTCGAGCGTCAAGGTTTTTATTGAGAGGAGGGAAGCCCAATCAGCTATAAAGGCATAAATCCATGGTACACGTAACATACATTATGCATTTACGTATTATTGCTCAAACAATTTATTAAAAAAAATGCATTCACCCTGATGTTTAACCTCCAAATTTATTAACATATTTATAATTTTATTTTTTTCTTTGTCAATGTCAGTCGTATTTTTGGTATTCAGTGTTTTGGTTCTGGTATGTGAACGCATTATGATTCTCATGTTAATCGAATATCGTGCCATTTGCATATTATTTTTAAATTAATTTTCATTTATTTAAAACACTATCGTACTTCAGTATTGTGCAATCGATATATTATTACCTGTGGCATTACTTGTTTTTTATCACTATTCGCAAAAAAAAAAATATTCATCGAGTAGTAATGGTATATAGGTAGACGACATATTATAAGTTTTTGTAGATATTTTTGTGAAATTATACTATTACTTTAATACTAGCTACGTCTACTTTTAGTATTTTGTTTTTCGGGATTGGAGAATTTTTCATACCCATTTATATACTCTATTAGTAATTCTATATAAGCAAATTAAAAACCGTAAATTATGGCGATCAGAAATATTGGAGATTTGTCGCCAAAGAGCTATTTTTAATGTGGACTGCACACCAATATAATATTATGGTAATATAATAATATTGCAAAGACGTAATCCCCAGCAATTAAAAGTGTACTGGTTGTTTTTTAAATTAAAAATTTTATGCGTGGTCTGAACAGACATTCGTAGGATAATGTATAATATTATGGAATAATTTATCGTTTCAAATGTGTGTAGGAACAAAAAACTTTGCGAAACACGACGAGGCGAGTGTCGTGCAGTCGTTAGTAATATTACCGCAACAATAAAATAATAAAACGAAACTATAATATATCGTAATAATTATTCGCGACGTGTTTATTTAATATGAGAATATTTTATAGTTTTCTTTTCATTCGGTTTTCGCACACGCACATCCGACACATTGGCATGGGGTTTGCTCGACGTGTGTCCTTCTCTCGTAGTCGGAGGTGGTGCGCGTTTCGTATAATTTTCATACAGGTGTAACATTAATGTGGCGTTTGTCCGTGACATTTGAGAATGTATTTATATTATATATAGTCATCAAAACTGTGTAATAATCGCATATGATAAATATAATACCAGTTATATGCAAGACGTTTTGTGCAGACTTGAAGAATATCATGCGACATGTAGAACCTACCTACCACCTATATTATTAATAAACACAGCGTTGAGACTCATCTAGATAAAAAATTACTCATCTATTATCTTATCTGGATAACTATTGTGAAATTTATTATCTATAATTGGTTATCTTAGATGACACATTTACATATATAGATAAATTTTATTTAAATCATATTCATTTTTCATGAATAATATTCATTATTTTTATTAAAATTGTTCTACCAGAACACTATCCAATTAGTGCATATACACAAAATATTATCATATTCCCATGTTCTACTAGCACATTTTATAAAGTTGATACTTTGAGACTTTACGATTCGTTGACTTGAAGAACACATTTTGTTACTGTATGTACTTATTAACTATTAGTTCCTTTATGATCACGTCGGCGAAGAAGTAAATTTTTTATTTAAATATAAATAAAAATTTGTTTTATCTATCATATTATTTAGATAAAAGTTAGATTATCTTTATCTAATCTGGGTAAATGAAAAATATATTTATATTTATCTGTATCTAGACAAGTTTATATAAAATTATCTGTATTTTTTTTAGATGAAATTTTTGTCATCTATTCCCAACACTGATAATAATAGAAATATCAAACTAGAGAGATCCAATAACTAATAATAAGAATAATTGTTAAACGATTTTTTTCATGGGGCACATAAGCGCAATTAGATTATTGCATACTTACTTGAAATACTGCGTTCGCACGTTGAATTTTGTAGAACTTATGGAAATTGTAATTGCAATTTTAAAAAACTGTTTAAGTTTATAAAAACGTAAAAAAAATTCTACATTAAACAAAAATACTATTTTTTATCATATTATTTTAGATGTCTTATAACAGAGGCCAAAGGATGCTTAATCACAGCTTCAGTGTGTTGAAGTACCCCCAAACACCCCCCTAGTTGCGCCTATGATGGCGCATAATATATTGTTCGCTTTTTTTTCCGTCTTGCGTGCGACAAAATAACAATATTTTATATTTTAAATTGAATACGATGACACTCGACGATTTTGTCTATAAACTGTACACCGTGATGGTGTTTTTGTTTTTATCATAATGTACGCGATTTGAGAGATTTTGCGCGCCAAAGGCCGTAAACGGATATTCGGAAAAGCCCCAAGAGGATATAACGTCCTTTTTTCACTTTGCAGGCACGCACAATAATAATATTATATTGTTATACAGGATGATTCTCTTTTTTTTTTTTGTTATCTAAGCAATATTTTAGGAAATATTATAGGAATTGTTGGTTTTTTTTAACGTTCAAGAACATACGTATACGTATTAATGTGTTATTTTATATTTTTCTGTGCTTTAACAATAGTTGTTCAAAATTTAAAAACCAAAAAATGTACAACACGATAATATTGTCTGATTCCCGATTATACCGGGCAGGTAAATTCAGTCACCGAATGTATACAATGCGGTTATATTCAGAGACGTATTTAGGTGATGAGGGGTGGTACCATTGCCATGAGTGACAATTTTTTTGTTAGATATTTCAGGGTAGCAGTATATTTTGGGTGTAAATTTAGGTTAAGTAAATTATTGTTCAATATTACCTAAGATAATGTAAAATGCTATAACATTCGAGAAATGAAATTATTTTCATTTAAATTTATTTATTTTACTTTGTATATTATGTTAAGGATTTTTTTGTTTTGTTAAATGAAAAAGATATATCTAAGAATCTATTGATTGAATTATTTTAATATTATTATTAAATCTTATTCTCAGTTTCAGTGACGTAACTGTGAATCATATTTTTTTTTTGGTTGGTGGGGGGAGGTGGGGGTAGGTAAAATATTAAATACATCAATTAAAAATCATTAAAATGTAAAAGTATGATATTATATTATCTGGTGGCAACAATTTTAACGTTATGTTATATACAATATAATGTACTATTCAATCAATCCAATGTCCATACTGTATGTATCATCAGATACTGGAATATTAAATGTATTTCTACACACATTAGTTGTTGACTCATTCATTTTGGTGGTGGTTATCATTAATAAAATTAGATAATTTATGTACTTTATTAGCATAGAGTTCATTATCATCACAAGAACTATTTTCACCTTTTTTATATATCCATCGAGTTAGTGGTCTCTGAATAGTTTGTTTTGACATTTTCTGATCTTCACTTTTTGATTTAAAACTTATAAGCTAAAACAATAAAATCACAGGTGTAAACCATTATAAGACATAATCAATAACGTAATATGTACAAACGTCAAGACGTAATAAAAACTACTCGGAAAAATTAAGATCGTGAAATTAGATATCATTTATTTTAAATGATTGAGATAGATAATAACGCGGTAAGGTCAATCAATGTTTAAAAACGTGGATAACAATATTGATATCAATCTATCTTAGTCGATAAAATAATTATTGATAATATCCTAATGATATTAATAAGATGATAAGTTATAATATCTTAAATCGTGCTGAATATCCTTACGACTATATTGTTGAAAACATATTATATAATCAAAAATAAATATCCATTAAGCAAAAGAACAAAAAACGTCTTGGAGTGAGGCAAATACCCCTGTTGTTCCCTTCATAAATACGCCACTGCTCAGTTTTGATGTTGGTTTATTATTTTTAATATTCTACTTTATAGTATATATTGGTTTGGATTTTGGTTGATACAATTTGTTATTTTTTTATAATTAAACAATAGTATATTTTAATGCGTGGCAAAACAATAAATTCAGACATTGCAGTTTTCATATAAAAATAATGTAAAAATGTACGGTACGTTATTTTAAAAGTTCCTTAATCAGACAATTATTTCATGACGAAGAAATTTGAACATTTGATATGTATGTACTGTTGTCGAGTGTTTGTACGAGTTCTTGCGAAATTTAATTTTGAAATTTATATCGAATTCGAATAAACGTTCAGACGTCATACTTTTGAATAAAAACGCGTACGATAATCAAATAATATTACAATAGCTATTTT
This sequence comes from Pentalonia nigronervosa, assembly GCA_014851325.1. Classification (NCBI taxonomy): domain Eukaryota; kingdom Metazoa; phylum Arthropoda; class Insecta; order Hemiptera; family Aphididae; genus Pentalonia; species Pentalonia nigronervosa. Next base: position 225,197 of record JACXSJ010000442.1, on the reverse strand, counting down.
GCCGTCGTCGGTGGTATAGGTATTTATTTATCATTATTGTTACTACTATTATTGCGTTGACCCATATAAAGATTTAAAACGCCATTTAGCTGCTTTGTGCATATAATAATATATTATGTTTAATAATATGTGTGTTGGGAAAAATATTCGATTATGTTGTGATTTAAACGCGTTTAAAGCGGCGGAGGTGAGAATAAATAAATAATAATGGGTGGAGGGGGGAATAAAATGTTATGTAAAAAAAAAAATATTGTCCCCGAGCGTTATTAGGTACCGTTCTTTTATTATTATTATGTGTTCGTATCGGGGGCCCCGATGGAATTTCATCCAACAAAATAAATATAAATGAATAACAATCAATTATATAATATTATTATTATTATTCGTAGGTAGGTACCCATAATAATTCGCGTTCGGTGTGATAATAATAATAATAATAATAATAATAATAATAACAAAATAATAATAACCAGCCGTTCGCGTTTTAAACAGAATTTTTTTTTCAAGAAAATAACTGTCAAGCATTGTTCGCCATAGACGATTGTGCCCGCTAACACACACACACACACACACACACACACCACATATCAGGGGTCTTTTATTGTGTGTATTGACTATGGGGGTACGAAAAACGTCAAATCGGCACGAACGCTTATTATTATACCATACGGATTTTTTTTTTTTTGTTACTCTCCTTCGACCTCGAAGAAATCGTTTGGAAGTATGAACAGTCGCGGTCCTTATTATAATAATATATTATTATTGTTGTTATGTCGAATTATTTGCGGATCTAAAGAAAAATAAATAATTCCAATGGTTACCTATTGTGTTCCTACCACGTGATCGCTACACTCGCGTGCGAAATATTATCTCAATAACGATTGTGATATTATAATATTAAATGTTTTCACACCAGGCCGACGGGTAGTACGTCCCAAAATCGCTGCAAAAAACGTTTTAACAATATCGACTTTCGCGTGTATACCTATAATAAATAATAATAATTATTATTGTGTTGTACATTTTTATGACATTTCAAATGGGTTTGCTGCAGCAGTGTCGCAGCGTCGATGTGGCGGACGATTATTTTTAACGCAGCGTTTTGCTGATGTTCAAACTATAGTATGTGATATTATTATATTATATACTCATAATATAAACTGTTAAATAATAATGTAATTTAAATAAGCTGTACTCATTGAACTGAAACCGTAGCAGAGTATGCATATTGTGTTTGTCGCATTTGATCGATCACGATTGTTATAATAATAGTAGCCCCGACTATGGTGTATTTTTTTAAACATATTGTTTATATCGACAGCGGTGCTTTTATACAAATAAATGGACATTTCATTCCCGAACGACTATACAATTTCGTATAAAATCTAAAGCTGTTTTTCAGTGCGAAGTCAGGTAAAACAAACAAATGCAAAATAAATTATGTTTGATGTATTTCGGTTGGAATTTACTTCAGTTTACGGGTAATTCGTCGATATACTTCGCTTTCTAAATGAGATTGGAAATTCGCATGAGATGGATTTGAAACAGTTGATAAAGGCATATTATACAGCGCTTGATGTAATTGTTAGTTCAGATGCAATAAATTTATGAGCAAATCGGTGTAGTTGTATCTCAATCCGTGAAAATTAACAAAAAAATGTAAATAATACAGGTTTTTAACAACCTAACCAAGTGAGTAATATAATTTTCGTGCAGAAAACATTTTTTAAAGTTTGCTATAAAAACCGGACAGATGGAGCCACGGGAGGATTCTTTTTTTATTGCTCAATTTTTCGGTGATGAGAGTTGGGTCAATTATTATACTATATCTAACACCTACTGATCTACTACATGAAGTTTTATATACATTAAAAAACTACTTGACAATTGGATAAGTAATTCTAAAGCCAATCTATAATAAAAAAACTCATCTTATATATTGCAATAATAGATACATTTTTTTTCATACCAACTTTAACTCCTCTTTTACCCTTTTATTTTTTCAAAATCTACCATAACCATTTTTTTTAGGTTTTTGATAGATTTTTAGTCAAAATGTTGGGCTATTTAATACATTTTAAATGTTTTTTCGATTGGTACTAACTTCAACATTTTTTTTAAATTGTTAATAAGTTGAATTTTCAAAAATCCTTTCTTAATATAATATAAGGAACCTCAGAGAAAAATGTCAAGTTTCTAGACGCGGTGGTTTGGTTCGTGAGTTAATACGCATGCCAGTCAGTTTATATTTAATACATAAACCTATATAGATTATATAATAGGTGCTATTATTATTGCACACTGTTATAGAAAGCTTAAAACAATGGATATTTCATATACTATATTATATCATAACAAATAGGGCTGCTAGTGCTGGCGGTATGTATGTAATAATGCATTTGATATAGTATACTAATAATGGAGAAAAGAGGCAGAGCGCAGTAAATCATCGAAAAACTATATAAAAAAATTGTCTCTCGTACGAGATAAAAAAAAGAAAAGAAAAGTTTAGTTTTTTTTCCATAATGGAAAAAGCTATATATTACATATACGCTTAAGTTATCTTCTTTCTCCTTACACTCCTCAATAATCTCGAGATATTATGTTCCGCGGGGGTGACAAATGTACAGTCGAATTGTTGTTATAAATCTTACACTTTTATATGATATATATAAAGCATTTTATACAGGGATAGATGAAAAAAAGTCATTTTACCCTCCACTCGTGAGCTGTTGTATTCTTATATATGTATATTCTATTATAAAACATGATATAAAGTTACTATAAATAGTTTTTTTTTTTAATTTCTACCCTTGACGGTTTACGCTTTTTGTGAAAATCATTAACACCGCCGCACATATTATAATTAATAAGATTTATACTTTATTTGCGTATATAACAAGTGTGGTACGAAATTAGGATGAATGTATGTATATCATACATGAATAGAGGCGAGAAATCGATACAATTTTAGTGGAAATTAGAAATTTTGTGAAATATTTGTCTGCGAGTTAAATTATTTCATAAAAATTAAATTTAAAGTAAATCAAGCAATCTACTTAAACATTTTATAACAGAGCTAATCACCTTCAATCATCTTCATTATAATATATTAAGCATGATATAGGTGATATGATGTAATGTTTGTAAATTTATCAATTGGATTGAAGTCCACCAAAACTCGTTAAATGAAATGTAAATATTATATTGATATTATTTATTGTTTTACTGTTTGTTAGGGTATACATTTGTACAGGAAGAGGTAAATTGTATTTGACGAGGCAACACAGTTATGACTAATGTGTGTATTATATTCTATTTTGAATATTAATAAATGTTAATAATTTATTTTATACTAATTGTATTATTTTTCAAACAGAATTTGTATATTAGTGTTATAAACTCTCAGCTGACAAAAAAAAAGATTGAAGGTGGGTTGGTTAGGTATTTTATTTGTATTGTATTTAAATGGTATGTTGTCATATCAAAAAAAGAACATTGTATCATCACAAAACCACTCTTTGTAAATGGCATAAAAATTCAAGTATTTTAAAACGGAGTCTTTTAATAATACAGGTACATGCTAAAGATTCCAAAAATTAGATTTTTGATATACTTATAATTTTTAAAGGATAATGTCGGAGTGGACAATATGCTTGGTGCGAAGAGTCCTGACGTTTACTATAATATAGGTACATATACTCATGCTATTGTTATTATTGTTTTTACCATCACTGCTCGACTTGTACCACTGTTCTATGCAGTCCTACCTGACCTCGTATGTTGAACCTTTTTCTGGCGCTCAGCCAGACGCGTTTGTAACAATATAATATTATATATATATATATATGAGAAAATAATAAAGGCACGAGACGCGCGTGAAGTGCCTCTCGTCGCGTCCAGAATCTCGAGCACTCCGCTGTAGCAGACGTACCTATATATATATATATATATATATACCGTCTCTGAAGTTCGTTCCAAATTTAATTGATCATCATTACTCGTGTCATATGAATAATACATTCTGCACATCTAGAACGAACCCAACGTGCAACTAAAAATTAATAGTTTTTGAGGAAAATTGATTTTTGCTTCTTTTTTAAACTGATTAGTCTTTGCGTCTATATTTATGCACGTATATGTAGTGTTTAAAAATTTCATGAAATATAGAATGTTGAAATATTTCAGTATTTTAATAAAATATGTTTTTATTTTTACGAACATTTGTCATTCCATTTATAAATGTATAATTTACTAAAAGCCTATGAGGAATTAATTTATTATATATTTTTATATTTATATAGTTGAATGATTTATAAAACGATATATAAATAATATTATTTAATGAATTTATCGTAGTCATAAGTTCATCTCTATCGTATTATCTACTTTAATGTCTGAACTCTGTTCTTTTTTGTTTTCCAATTAAATACTACAGTCACTCTCATATGCAACGACTTTATATTTAATTTCTGGTAGAAGTTGTAGTTTTATAATATTATTAACTAATAAATATTTATCATAAATATTTGTATTAAAAAAAAAATTCAATGTTACACCTTCAAACGTATAACTGAATAATTAAAATGCTTATTCTGTAAATGTCAATATAGTTTATTACTCTTTTATTGCCAAAAAAATGTTAACTGGTGGGGGATTTAAGATGATAGCCAAATTGAGAAGTGAATGCTACAATAGCAATCGGGTACGTAGCATTAGACTAAGTGGAAGTCTTACATCAAATATGTGTATGGCTTTTTATAAATTGAAATTTTGAATATAAAAATGTCTAAACTCCAAGTATGGCTGTTTTACATGTTTATTATGTAAAAATATTTTTGTGAAAATCGATATAAAACGAAATGTGCAGATTTTGGATCGACTCCAGCTGCTGTTAAATATATAGAAATGATAGAACGAATAGATTAATATTGTGATAGAGTCATACCACCACACACATATTATGGCCGCGTTACTTTGAACATTTTATATAAATTACAAAATTCGAGACTAACCCGTAATTGAGGACTCAAGTGATCAATTGAACAGCAATGTATAGGATGTACGTTTTATTGCGCTTTCGTGTTTGCGTTTGACATATTATTTTGCTAAGCATTTACTGCATTAATGTTAGAATTTGTCACCATCAGTTTTTTCATTGGATATTTAAAACAGAATTCTCGTGAGATGAGATCGTTTTTCTATTTTTTTTCCAACCGAAAGTGTTGTTCGATTTACACGTAGTCGATTATTCAATATCGTCATTATTATCGTCGTAAATTATAATCTTATAAATCATGTAAACGACGCACTTCACATTCTTAATAATATAATAATGATTATAATATATTCAAAACAAGTACTCAAATCCATTACCACATTAACGAGCTTCGTGAAATTAAAATATTGCTTGGCGAGTAGAAAAATACAAAACCGATAAAACGTTTACACGCATTTCGCTTCGACCGACGTACACATTTTGTGTTTGTATATTATAATAATGTTAACGGTCGTTTGTTGCTTTGTTGGTTCACAATCTTATCGTGCCGAAATCAGCAATTATATGCGTTTAATATTCTACACTTATATAATATAATATTTTTTTAATAATTATTATTAATCGTACTCTAGTGGCCGTACAGTTTGCAGAGTTTTTGCTTTATTTGCAATAATAAAGTACACCGAACAAACAAATCGCGGCGCAGGTCGTTTAAAATTTAAATTGAACAATATTTTTTAAAATTTCTGTCGAATAAATGCTTTCAATATTAAAATAACGAGTCATATTATATTATTGTACTATCATCGTTGTATTATTATGATGGTTTATCTTACTTTTCTTTTTTTTTAGATTCGCCGTTTATTGTGTACGTATATATAAAAACAATAAACTCGTACTCGCGAAACAATAAAATATACAATGACAGTTACTGAAAAGATATCTATAACGTAAATGTTTTTCTGAATACGCATACGCACACGGATGTGTATTTACTATAATATTTTTTCTGAAAAAAAAAACAATTTTTACAGCAAAAATCATTGAACGCATACCCATAATAATATATACAATATATTATGTGTTTCTGTTATGCACAAATGCAAAGTCGACTTCATTACAATTTGTTCATAGAAAATTATTGCAACTTTTTTTAATCCTTTCTTGGAATTATACATATAAACATTATTATACAATATACATATAGGAACAACTCTCTCTTAAACTACGATTTGGTAATATAGGTATTATACCGCAGCATATTATTATAATGAATGAAACCAGAAACAAAACAAAAAAGGATCACTGATCTGTTCTTCAACAATACTCTTGTTTATTTTATTGTTATATTAATCACTTACCTAATTTATATTTTACTCATAGATCATTCATCATAGTGTGCCATAAATTGTAATATTATATATTTTTCTATAGATAAAACAATTTTTTTACAAAACTATCATACTCTGTACGGAAATTTTGAAAAAAAAACGAATACATATCACCGTATAATTTTTTAGGTTCCAATAACCAGTCGTACCAATAATATTGTGGTGATTTAAAACATATTTTCTTACCTCTTGAAAGTGCAAAAAAACTGTTGTTTAGTTGATAATGTATTTTCGGTTTTGAAAAACATAATAATATAACAATAAATATTATTAGCATACAATAATACTTTTGACGTGTATAGGCTTAATAATAATAATAATAACAAAACATATAATTATGTTTGTATACCTTACATTTCATTATATACAAAAGAATCAAGTAATATAATAGTATATGCATAGGCTACACGATGGTGAACTGAGACAGAATCTTGTTAGTATAATAGACATCACTACTATGTGTATTATAATAACAAAAAACGGTTTAGTGGTAAACTGACAAGATAATAAATAGTTCTATGTGATCCGTTGACGATGAAAAAAAAATCATTTCCCGCGAGTGGTCGCGATTGTATACGCGTTACACGACTATAATACGGCCGACGAAAATATGTTATTGTAAAACGATAATCGAAATAAATATTAGTTTTAAGGCCGATTAATGCACGTGCATTACAATAGTATGAGGCATACGTAGTCCAGGGACTGTAACCGAACCGAAAATAACCGGTTTTAGAACCGAGAACCTCGTGTTAATTTTGAACCGGAATCTAAACCGAAACCAAAACCAATTTTTCAAATATTTAAAAAATCAAACCAAGATCCGAACTTGAATTTTTAAAGTTCAATTTTTTTGGGGTATTTTATGATTATAACTTTTTATTTATAAATAAATCGTTCAAAGACATTATATTACTTGTGCAACGTTTTCAACGTTATTAATTATTTAATTCGTATTTTTTCCAAAAATATTTTATACTATGTACAGTAGACGCACACACGTCGAGTACGGTAACTACGGTCTACGATCATTTAAAATTTTAATTTAAAAATATTTATTTGTAACAGGTCAAGACCGGTATTAACCGCAACCTAAATTTCAAATTTATGATTAAAATCGAAACCTCAGTAATTTTTTTGAAAGACCAAAACGAAACCGAAAAAAGAGTATTATAATCCTTGATACGTATACCGCTGGGGCTCGCGTAATATATTATAGGTAAATAACAGTATATCATGTTGTTTTAAATTTAGACAATTTTTATATTTACTCGCGTGACACCTGTTAGTATACCGATCTGTGTACAACTGCAGGACCGTCGCGCGACCGATCGCAGTATTTCATGCTACCTATTTATAATATTAATCATTTTTTTTTTTTTTTTATTCTCTTCGTTTCGTTTTCAATGTAATAATGATATTACACTGTATTCCGGTCAACTTCATGCGTTTGTGAGCGTGGGAATGATTGGTGTGCGCTGTACAATAATAATATATTATGTACAAGTCTAGACTCTAGAGAATAAAATATCATATGTTCCACGCGCATTATGCAAGTGTATATCGTCTATATGATATAGCGGTCGTGTTCACGCGACAACGAAATCATTTGCATATTATACACCAGGTCTGTGTGGTGTTTATTTTTCCTTTTCCTTTTCCTTCACGATCTCCTCGCCTTTCGTTATACCTAGGTAAATCGTACTCACTGTCGTCGTCCCCGGCGTGCACTTGTCTCAAAAACATGACGTATTTTTTCTTTTCTTCGCAATACTTGCACTGGCGTTATGCGTCTATCATTATTGAGTAGCACATTATCATTATTTATTATATTGTTATATTTTATTGTAATAAATTATAACGCGGCTACCGTGACGTGAAAAATGTTAATGCGATGTGCCATAAAATAGTTCACGTGGCGATGATGTCCTGCAATGTACACGAAGATATTATATTATATCTATTATGTTGATTAACACGAAAGTCAGTAGCTCTAATTCGAAATGCAGTACGAATATTTTGGTGCGGTTTTTGTAGTGCAATAATATACGGCCAATTGTTGTGTCTTTCTTTTACGACGGCTTAAAAAATATATAACACCGCTTTTTTGGACTTTTTAAAAAAAATTATTTTTTAAATTCGAAAATAAGCTATTTATAAAGTTATCTAAATATTGATAATATTACAAAAAAAAAAAAAAAAAATTTAAAATTGGTTAAATATTGAATAAATAATTATAATTTCAAATATACAGCGAATTGTACAATTGTACGGTTTTCTCGCACATTTTAATAGAATATAGCTGCTAGTGCAAATTTAATAACCAATCACACTACTAGTTGATATCTTATGTAATATTTTATATTTGTTCAAAATGTCCATCGTGAATTATTATTATAGATACTCAATAACTAACATTGCAGTATTATTATTTTTTTTTAAGAAACGTTTAATACGTCGTATTTAAATCATAATAAAATAGCGTAAAGGTAAAACATGACTTAATAATACTAATAAAAAATATTGATTATACTTTGATAAGGTTACTGATAATTGTCAATAATAATTTGCTTACATATTAGCATTTTAAAATTCTATCGGTGCATAAATGTGTTTAAACAACTTCATTTAATATAAGTTTAAATTTAAATTTTGTTTTACTACATTAACCAATATAGTAAATAATATTTTTAAATTTACTATTCCGCTTTGGTAAGTAATAATGGAATTTTATCTACCATTTGCAGTACGTTCAAAGCTTTAAGTTATTCTAATTAATTTAAAACTCAATCAATTTCAAAATTGTTTTTTTTTTTTTATATATTGTCGTGAAATTATGAAAAATGCAAATTAAAAAAAAAATAACAAAAAAATTATGAGCGGTTTTTTATATTTTTCTTTTGTAAATCTGTTGAAGTGGTTGTCGTTTTCTAAAAATTAGAACTTTTATGGGATAAAAAAATATATATATATATTGTAAGTAGGACGCACATTCAGATTTTTTTTTTCGTAAGTGCTGATTATACGAAATCACGCCTTTTCAAAATATCTAAAACGACGATATTTCCAATTCAAGAATAATATTACACAATATTAGGTTATCGTTTCCTCGAGCAGGAAACGTTTCGCGTTTTCGAAATGGGAGGTCGCCGCCGGTGCGCTGCTGTAAATATTATATTGTCTCCTCCTCGCACGCCAGCAATGGCAAACGTTCTCTCGAACAAGGAGTACCTACAATGATGTGAGGTAGGCAGGTATAATATTATATTATGTACGGCGCGCGATGTGCAGTGCGTATAGGACACGATTGTTCCTCCGTCACAATATACAGTAAAGTATTATTCGTCGTGTATGACGTGTGTGTCCCGTCGCGACGACCGTTTCACGCGATTTTGTAAAGGTGGAAAGGTATACCTAGGTATATATAATATGGTAATACGGTAGTAGCGCCTTGACAATGGGTACGAATCCTAAGTAAACACACACACACACACCCGCACGCGCGCGCGGAAACGTTCGGTCTGCGGGGGGGCGCGAGACTTTGCTCGTGATTTACATCACCCGGAATTTTTTTTTCGGGCCACGTGGAGCCATATTATGTTGTTATTATTGAAATATAATACAAGTATGATATAGGTAGGCACCATGGTTTTGTCCAGGGTTATTTATCGTCGCCATTATTATATTTTTATTGCCGCGCCACCGACGTTACGCACAAGCGCTGACCGTGCGTGTTATGATTACATTGGTCGTTGACGTTAAGTCTTTGTTTTCACGATTTGCACATTATACGGCTAATGAAATTGACGTAATGTCTTCGTGACTTCTTAGGCGAGTACGAATTTCACTCAATTCAGTTTGCATTTCTCTCGTAATATGGAACCGATTTGACATGTGCAAGGCTGTTGCGGAGTGTTTATGTGAAAAAAATTAATTGGGCTAGAGATTATCGCCTAATTTTCCACCATATTATAACATGGTGGTGTAATACGTCACCCAAAACGTCTTTAATTGGTTGTATTACGAAATTCTCGACATGATATAATTATATAAAAACTAATAAATTATTACAATATAGTTGGTTACATATTTCATTTTATTAATAAAAAAAAAAATCAACAGTAGTTAGACTACTGGGAATTTTGAATTTGAATGCAAAATATGGAATATTCAATGCCAAAATATGATGTTGGTGATATTGATCACAAAATGTTGATTTTAGTTATGTGCATATTGCCAGTAAGTATATAGCTACGAGATTTTTTGCAATTATTCTATATTTTACTTAGTCAAACATGTGTATTATTTTTATAACGTTATAATGATTAAATCTATACAGGCTATGTCGAGTAAAATTAAATTTTGTATCGACATGTGAAGTACTTTCAAGATGATTTTGATGTGATGTACTTTGATCTAAACAATTAAAATGTCAAAATTTCTACGTTAAAAGTGCCGTTCATTTTACATTCTATAACCTTTGCGTCTGTCGTTCTTACAAATGTAATTAAATAATTTACATTTGTATGTATCTTGTATATATATATATATATATATATATATGATATATACACTAAGTTAATATTATTAAACATTTCTGGCACGCACACGAAATCATTTCATGTTTTCAAAGTGCCTATACCATGCCCTTCGTTTAGAAAATGAAACTAAATTAAGTGTTCAAAGTGTGCGTAATATAATTTTAGAAAAATAGAATAACATTTTGAAATACCTATTGTAATTTTTTTTTTGATTCTAGTTTTTTAATTTCCATGGCAGGAGTTTCTAACTCGCCATGTTTTTATTTTGAGGCCCGTCAACAGATTTTGAGAACATCATGTTTTTACATTATACGTTATAGTGATATTATTAATTATCATTTTTTTTCTTATTATTATATAATTAAACTCTATATATGACTCACTAGATTTAAAAAAAATAATAGGTGACCCGCTTTCTAAAAAGGCCGAAGACTCCTGCTCTATGGTATGTTTATATTTTCTTTTCGGATCATTATTGGTCATACTTAATGCATTTAAACTATATTGCACATCACATTTTTCTATTCGAATTCTTATACATATAAAATATATAGTTTTCAATGGCCATTTTAATATTGTGACAATAACAAATATTTTACATTATAGGCATTCGTTGTACCTTTTTACTATTCACGAAAAGGTCTTTTTATGTAGTCATTCGGAATTCAGTTAACTCTCGTCAGTCAATCTAACCGATCTAATCGTGCATATATATTACCTATATAATAATATTACACGCTTTGTCATTTTTATTGCATGCTTTTAGCCCATATACTTCATATGATATTTTTTCTCATATTGTAGCGCATATTTATATACCTACGTTTTCGAGTGCTTGCCCCAGTTTATCAATACTTTACGTTTGGGCGATTGGAGTCTGGCATAGGACACCTATATTACATGTGTATGGTATAATATTATCCAATATAACGGTATTTTTTCGCCATTTTAAAGTCATTCGGATAATCTCTGATTCACGTTAAAACTTCTAATGTTTCATTTTGGAAAAATGCGTACTAGTCTGACGTTGCAAAGCGTATATTATGACCACCTCACCTCGCCTGTTCGTGATCGATTGGCGTCAATGGACAATGAAGTACATATAATAAATTATACACAATACCGATATAATATACAAACTTATATCGTGTGACCTATTTCACGACATTTTTGTATTTTTACATCTAGTTATTCGTTCATCATTAAGACTAGTCATCTCAATATAATAAGCATATTATAATTTTATACGTATAACCGCGAAACGACGTCAAAAAACATGTTGTGCAAAATCATCGTATAATTTATTATTATTAAATATTACAAGCTCATACGTTTTACACTGTTCATCGTCTAATATTTGGATCGGCGCATGTTTAGAATTTGAAATTTTTGTTCGATTTATATCATGTATAATGCATATTATATAAGTACATTATACAGCGTACTCAAAACGATGTTTAGGTATCGTCATGGCCGATTGTAAGCACGTTCTCAAAACACAATATTTTTGTTTAAACGGACTGACTATTGCAACACTATTTATTTATATATATATATTAATATAATTAGGTAGTAATAAGTGTTAATTATTATTATCATTATAGCTGCGTACGGAGACCGCGTGCGACTTTTGTCTCTGACTTAGCTTGGTGATTTGAAACCCACATCATGTATATAGATTGTATATCGATTTTATCTGAGTGACACACACACACGCTATCGATGACTATAATATGTCGTATTTTGATTTATCACTAAAATTCAATTTCCCAAGACACATTCCATGGTGGAAATTCCTTAGCCGCTATGTCTTATTGTTATAATATTATATTAAATGTGTTCAAAACGGTTTTTGTTATATTATTCTGATAATGAGATATAATTTTATGTAATGTATAAACTGAGTAAATCGCCTGCAAACATGATCAAACGCACTTTATCATTAATTCACATTTTGATCTTTAGAATTTTTAAGTATTCTTAAAGACTGTATTATTAAGTATTTAAATTGCTTTTACAAAAAAAAAAGTATACCTCTACAGGACACTTTATAAATTGCATAAAAAAATCTAAGGATTTAAAAGTATGGTCCTGTGGCATACTTAAAAATTCCAAAAATTAGATTTTGAATAAATTAATTATTAAAAGAAAAAATGGGGATAAATAGGCTAGCGGTGAATCATCCCGCTGTATACATTATTACAATTACCACGGCTCCGGTTTACGTATAAAAAAGCGTTCCATAGAAAGTGACAATTCCGGAGATGAAAGAATTTCGTACACGTAATATATTTACGGTAAAATTATTAGATAAAATTGTATTTGGACCACTCGCTCAAGACACTACACAAGGAATTCAGTTATCTCGGACGAGCTGCAGTAGGTATAGGTACAAGCGCACTTGCATTTGTTATGGCCCCTTTTAATGAACCTTCTAATTTCGTCGTTTTGGCCACCGTGCTTTTTGATGATTCAAAACTTTTATCGCCTCTAATGAACCTTCTACACAACCGACCGATGGTAAATCGTACGAATGTGTTCCGTAATCGCTTTTTGAAGTGTATACCATTAGAGCTGGTTTTGTGCGCGTGTTTATTTTTAAAATACAAACAACGATGAGCATATACTTTTGTGTTATCCGTTTTCCGATGCGATTTGTTTGCGTATCGGGTCCGAAACTATGTACACACATTTGTCATTAAATCAATATGCAGTAACGTAAGCGTATGTACATATTATATGAATAATACGCTTCAAGAAGTATTCGTTTTATTTTCGTTTTTGTAGTATTTATTACCTATATCTACATGATTAATAATAATACGTGGAAAACGTAAAGCTCCGATGAAAGTATAATATATATTATGTAAATTAGGAATAACTATGATAATATAATTGAATATAATATTATGTATATTAATGTTTATACCTACTTATCCACATCGATTTCAGCAGTTTAGAAACACGTGATCTGTACTGGACTATATACATATTAGGTACACGTGAAATCACTGGAAATACATCGACGATGAACTTGCGAAATTGCTTAATGTTAATCCATATTTTAGGTGCCAACTGCAGTATTATAGGTGTTTAATAATATTATTTATTTATGAATAAATTTTGAACTGTTATAGAATTCTTCACAGAGTGACCAATGTGTGTGTGCTCATAAGTTATTTTAAATGTTCTATAATATAATAGTACAGAATGGATACGAGTTTCCAAATAATATAATATTTATTTATATTTTCGATATAATCGATTTCCCGGGTCGAGCTAATGACCCACGTTAGTTGTAAATATTATATCGGAACTTTCGAGTTTATGACAACGGCAAGCGGACATTCCTCTACAGTTGTATAGTCGTATGTATACACTCAGTGGCGCACAAGACATATTTTTCAGGTGTAGCAAGACATAATATTACTCACTCATTCTACAAAACTCAAAATTTGATGGGTTTTTGGTTATATTAACTGTTAAAATTGGTAAATATTAATGTACCAAAGTTCCGATATCATCAGGGCAGGGAGCGGTTAAAACTACTTAAAAAAGTGACTATATGACTGAATTTAATCTTAAAAATGACCTATATTTGAGTATGTCTTCTGATAACTAACTGTTATTAAATATTTTTCTTTAAATATTCTTCTCATCTTATTTTCAATGTGCAGTGATTGCTCCTACACCTAGTCATAGGTTTGGGCGACACTGTATACACTATACATAATGCATATTATATATATAGAGAATATATATGTGTAACTTCGTCTTCTCAAGTTAGGTCTGAGGAATTTGCTCTGGTTCACTGTACCCACATATTATGTACACGCGAACGAACCAGGGCGATGGTTTTTTGTTGTTTGTGAGTTTATTTCTCTTTCGGCTAGCGGTAGGTTTTTTGCACGGCGACAAGAGATGAAAAAAGTAAAATGGGAAATTCGTCGAGAGATCTCTGTCGTTGGGTTTTCGTCCGTGACGCTCTCGAGCGTCTCGATGTGTTTAGTACATTATTATTGTCGTTTGTACGTCGTAGTGAGTGTTTCTAAAACTTCGATCGTTTTTTTTTCCTGAGCTTATTTTCGAATAGAATTGTTTTAAAACAAATAAATTGCGCGTATGAGTAAAAAACGTTTGGGCATGTGCTTATATAATAATGCAATAACACGCGGAGATGAATATATAGTTGTATCGAATTTATTTATTTTTATGATTAGAAATAGTTATTTTCGTTGTTTTTCTGTGTAATAGGCGGAAACTACAACGCGATACAAAAAAAAAAGAATTGTACGCGGCACCGACGAGAGAAATGCCCGCCAGTCACACTCGCAACGACGTATTAAACATCCACGAAATAATCTATGTATATATTATTTGTATGAATGTTTATAGTATTCACACACTACGACTATATACGACCGAAGTTTCCGAGCGATTAGTTCGCGATTTTTTTTTTTATTCACCGTATTTAGTGAACCATATTCGTGTGTATATAGTAGGTTTTATTCATAAATAAACGCACGACGTGTATCGACACGCGTAATATTCTCATACTCCATATTATTATTATTATTATGATTATAACACCATAGTGTATATTATTTTTTTAAAAACGCAATAGTCAGATGATACGTTTAATACACGCCGATATTACGATATCATATACAATAATATAATAACTGACATGTATCGATATATTGATTTTTGTTAGTGTCTTTTGCCTTGTAGGATTTTTTTTTCATTTGGTAAAAGGCTTCAACGACAAGGTTTTTAGCCTACATTGACTTAATATTTAAAATAAAAGGTATTGATATACATTGACTCTCATTACAAATATTTACGTGTCTTGGAATATTTCCGATTTATGGCTTAGGTTTTTATTGTGGAAAAATACACTGATTGAAGCAGTGTTATGTTCGTCGAAGGCTTGGTGAAGTGTGAGAGAGTTGTAGAGGATCTTGCGGACTTCGGTGTATTTGGGGCAGTCGATGACTAAAAGATCTATTGTTAAAATGTCATTATAAGTGCCGCATATTGGTGTTGGTTCATTTCTGCAGACGGGGTAAGCATGTGTTAGGTGAGAAAGGCTTATTTTAGCTCGAGTAATTGTTAATTCCTCTATTCTTTTAACATCGGGAGGGTAATTTAATTACCGTGGACTTATCTGCGGTAATATGATAAATTAATGGAGACGTCATCACCACCTCGAACTGAAATTTGAATCTGATATAAGGCTAATAATGATTATTATGTATGTACTAAATATATTTTTCATCATTTTTTTCTGGGCACTTATTATTAGAACTGATTTGGACTGTTGGGTGTTATACTGTCGTTGATGACACATGTCACATGCAGTACCTACCCGAAGTTGGACGATTGTAAATTCCATCGATTTTAGGGTTGAATTTATTACATGTAAATTTTATTGGTACTTTATTTTTATCTGAAAAAAAATTTTAATTCAACTGATGGTAAACTCCATCAATTACAACTATTTTTAGAATAACTGCACAGCAATTTTACTGTTGACTTATTAAACGACATTATTACACTGACTGATAAAAATCATATCATTCACGATACGAATGCGTTCGACAAAATATTATACATTAGGCACATTTTAGTTCAACTGTTGATTTGAAGATGAATACATTAAATGAAATAGTCAGCGAACGTGACAAAGTTTTGCTATGCTTAAATAACTTTAAGTATAAAGTTATTTAAACAAACGGTTTTAATGCTCAAAAGTGGTGGTGTGAAAATTATAAGTGTTCCACAATTTTGAAAACAATTAGTTTAATTTATGAAATATTATATAATAAATAATAACTATAAACATTGCTATAACTAATGCTATTACGTATTATATTATATTATTTTATAAGCTAACTACTGATCATTATTATTATTATATATATATATATATATTTTAAATTAGTGTAAAATTATAAAATAGTATTGATATATATATGTATGTACTTAAATAATATTAAAATAAAAAAATAAAAATTATAAAATAAAATCGGTGGAGTTTACATTTGTTTTTCAGGTATTGAAAACGTACCGGTGGAATTTACATGAAAAAAGGTTTAAAAAGGTCATAGTCGGTGGAATTTACATGCGCCCCGCAGTTATTCATGGCTAGTCTTGTTATTTGATTGCATGGTGAGATCATGTAGAGAGGGAGAAAAACACTGACAGACTTTTCACTTATAGTATCTAAAATGTGGAATATTCGTATAATATTATATTATATAAGTTACACAAGTTGAACATTCGAAAGGCCCGACGGTATTATTGTTATTATTTGTAGTATTGTTATTTATTATTGTACTAAATTATACTGTGTAGTTAAAGTCAAAAAGACATTTTGTAAATCTATAGTGTCTTGTCTCGCCTACATCCTCTAAAGTCCAAATGTCACGGTGTAAAAATAAATAAAACGGGAGATAAAATTATTATATGAAAGATAAAACGTTATGGTTAGGTCACTATAATACTACTATTATTATTACATTCGTCACAGGGACGAATAGTATTCTAATGAGGCGCGATCTCTTCTCCTGTATGTATTATTATTATTTTTTTTTATTATTGTTATATATATATCGTTGTATATGATATAACAGCAACGATATCATATCATGTAAAACATATTATTATTACACACAGAGACGTGTTTTATAGACGTATAAATTAAACATTTTATGCGTTGTGGCTTTCACGTCTGCGCGAGCGAATATTATAATAATATTCGTTGTTTGAATGCGATTTTTTTCTTTTTAATAGTTTGTGATTCGAGGCGGCAGCGGCGTAGACGACGAAGACATACATATTATCTACCAGAGAGCACACATCGGTGGGGATTTGAATTTCGTTTTTAAAACGAACTGGTTTCCGCCCGTCATTCGGAGACGACCACGGGGACTCGTTGACACATTCGTATCAAAAGAAAGGATGAAATGATAATAATGGTTGCCCCCATAGACCGCTTGAACGTTATTTTTACAGTATTTTATAATATATACATAAAACATAGCGCGTCACGACGTCAATGAGATGTGCCTACGTTTTTGGCCCGTCACCCGAATAATTTTCGAATATATAAAACTATACGACGACAACGATGATGCTGCTATAATATTATTTATTTTCTCGAAAAGACTATCTATATAATATATATCTGTTATACAGCCCAGCCCACGTCGTATAACAATCATTTATAAATCATAATATTTATTACTACTGCGGTAGTACGGTTGATGTAGTTTAAGAATGTTAAATTTGTTTTGGGCTGTTGAAAAAGCGTATTAATCGTTTTCGTACCTATCCTACTGCATGTGCTTGTGAGTAGTCGACAATTTGCGATTATTACGAAATTGATATCATATATTATTTTATATTATATTGCTATAATGTAGCCTGCAAGTAAGGTAGGTACTTATATTAATATACAAATGGTCAGAGAGATATAAGTACAGGGAAATTGTTTTAACTTAGGTTTTTCAACATTATGTCGGTGGATGTTATATAAAAAAAGTGTATATACCTATATACCTATATGTAATATATACAGTAACTTACAATTGGATTTTCTCAATTGAGGTTTATTAGGTTATTTAAAACATGTTTTTATTTGTACACGAAGAATAAAGACGTATTAGATGAGTAATAAATTAGTGTTATATGAGAGATGTGAAGTGGCTAAAGTAGTTCCTCCCGAAAATGTGGTGCACTTCTGTCGTATTAATTTTAAAAACAAAATATACTTATAAGTATATTGTTGAACTGTAATGACTTATATGATAGGTACCCACTTCAGATCTCAAGCTATATTATTTTCAAAGTCCAAACTTATCAAAAACATATAAAAAATTAACGATATTACGAAAGCGTTTACGCAGAGGATATCAGCTTAGACATTTAAGGGTGTTGCGTATCGAATCAAAGAATAATTTAAATTTGTGAAGGGACTTCAATTTTTATTTGGGAAGCTGAACAATGTATGCAAAACAATCTCCTTTCTACTGAAACCCTTAAGCTCATCATAAACAATTTTCACGTTACATTTTATTGATACATTATTAATTGTCATCATTATTCAAACAGTCAGACCTATTGTAAATATGGGTGTAGGGGTTGTCACATTAACAATAAAATTAATTTCAATACAAAACTTGAAACTATTAAGGATAATGCTAAAATCAAAAAGAAGATATCTGTGGATCACGGATGATACCATTGTTCCACGAATTCTTTAGTAAATATTAATAAATCTTATATATTTTTAATGAAAAATATATAGTTAAACAGATAATCACAACCATGTTTGTTAGTTTATTTAGTTTATAGCAGCTGTGGTTATAGTTGTTTTGGTTTAAGTGATAAATTGATAAAACCAATTCTTATCAATTTAAGAAATGTTATATATCATAAATTAATCTAGCTCAAAATATCTAAGGACAAATATCCACGGACAAAATTTAGATATTTTGTACTTGAATATTTTGATTGATCATCATTATAAATTATTTTTATGTGACAATGTACATTTCATTTGTTATAAACATCGTGGAGTGGGCTAAGTTGGGGCCCAAATTGCGCTTCATCCGAGACATTATTATTTATTTATTGCTATTTAATAATGTAAAGAATAATCGATGTACACATCATAATATAAGCACTACAATCTACGATTGTACATAATACACTGTGAAAATTAAATACATGCATTATCCTGCTAGTACATACCTATATAATACTATAAAAATTAGTACAAACTCATATTATACAATAACGTTCGACAAGGAAAACCACTTAACTCAATACAAACGCAAACACGTGAATATAAATTATAATATATAGGTACGTATATTGTGTATAGTATACACAATACACAGTCTGTGCAATACACAGTTAATATTATAATATTGTCATAAAAAAATATGCGCGTGCGTGACAACGCGAATGGGCATTGGCGGTGTGTGATTTCTCCAACACCCGAACGATTTCTCATTCAAACCATCAAATTAATTATTACGATCAAATATATATTTTGTTTTGTAAAAGAGTATGTTTTTTTTTTATATGCGATATATGTTATATTTGATTATGTTAAGCGTTGGTCACTAATGATAATCGAGACACACGCATATTAATAATATGTTATACTGCCATGGATGTATTATATGAATAATACACACTCACATCACTATGAAACTGTATTGTGTTTTGTCTATAAATAAAAAAATATTTCTGTTATATTTAGTTCGACAGCTGACTTTTCAGTCATCGAATCAATATGAACATATAGCAGTTTACCGCTGTCATATAAATTATACAGTATCGAAAATGTGTTTATCAGTCGGATTTTTAACTGGCCTTGCCGCGATGTTTGCATTAGTCAATTGAAAATATATGAAAGAATTGCATTATATTCTACTGCAGTATATTTCGGAGATATCGATCGATGGTGGTGACTCGGAGAAGACTTTGCAGTGCGAATATGCTGCCCTCAAAAGGCCTTAAAATAAAACCTTAAAATATCTCTATATTATAAATACGCCATTGGTTGGCCTTTTATCTTTTTTATTTTTATTTAATTATTAAAGAAAATATATTTACAATCTATACAAAAGTATGATAAGTAAGTCAGATAAATAATTATTGATTTCATAACAGTTAGCAGGTTAAGAAGCTGTACCCACATCAGTGCCATCTGACGAGATTATTCATAATATGAATAATCTCGTCAGAGATAATGAGGAGATAATTGTATATTATACAATTATCTCCTCATTCAATATCTCTATTAAAAAAAAAAAAACAAAGCACTCTTTGTATTTGGTCTTATAATTCGTCTTTTGAAGGTATTTTTTGTTTTAGAAAGGATCAAGTCTTATTTGAAATCAAGGACTAAGTACTGAGGAAAGGCTAAATTAGCTGTTTTAACTATTTAAAGGCAGGCTTAACAAAGAAATTAAATTACGATGATATAAGTGATACATTTTTCGACGAAAAAGCTTGGTATGAATATTTAAATTTTTTTTCAATTTCTTTTATTCAAATTGAGTTATTACATTATAATAAACGCATTGTTGTATGTATTTTTTATGTATACTTAAAATATTTTTAAATTTTGAACACAGCGAAGAATACGTTTTTTTAATATAATGTGTTTTTTTCACAAATATATTGTCGAAGAAATTTTTATGACGTTGTAAAGGGGGAGAGGGGAAGAGGCGTTTTTTTCCTTGGGTGCAGAATACCTATAAATACATCACTGAGAATATACCTATCTATATATAAATGTGGTTTTTACCAAACATCTTTTCGTGCGTTCATGTTTTGCAAACGATGCGTCGAAGAACTCTCTGAGCATTAGTGGTATGGAATACTATTCTCAAAACCAACGTACTCCGCAGACGATGACCTGCAGATGTTTCTTCTGCTGGTCCACCGGAGGAACTGCGTATTATACCGCTTATAACCGCCGTGACCACGACCACGTTCCTCGCGCTTGATTGTTCGCTGAATTCGACACTTGCCCTAAGATTTACGCCAAACAGTCCACGTCCCACAGATCCTCCACTGCTGCAGCAGGCGTCTGAACCTTGAACACCGGTGGTCCTACCTGCCGCCGTCTTCTTCAAAAAACTCTCGGCACACTACTATTCGTGACCGCGTCTAAAAAGACGCCTGCATTGGACTTTCATCTGCCCATCGGAGAGATAAGACATATCCCCCGTTTACACGTTACCGGGGAGATGCTGAGATCTGTTGTTCTAAAGCCCCGTCTTCGGGTTGCAGAGAATAATATTGATAAAATATAATAATATCCTTTGGATTTATCGTCAGCGGATTTAATCAAATCGGACGGTTCAATCTAAAATAACCAAACATTTTGTAAATTTCCCCAAATTATACATGGCCTTATCGCTATATCCACTGTAATGTTATCCGCGAGCAACTTTCCTGAAATGCATACACCTACCTTGTTATTATAAATAAACTTTTTTTTGATCTTGAAATAATTTAAACAACACGAATAAATCTATATTATATTATATAAAAATTAATTTATATTTTTCTTGGTTACGCTATAACTCGAAAACGTCTTTACCGATTTCATTCATCTTTTTTTTTTTAAGTTTTCTAATACATAGTACAAGGTTTTTAAGGAAAAAAAATTAAGAAAATTGCACAGAAAATTGGAAAATTTGAATATCCTATATCTTAGTGGAATCATTTATCTATTAATTTTAATTCTAAAAAAACTAAAAATGCTTTTTTCGATGGGGTTTATGAATAATCTCTGTTTATTTATTTATTCAAACGGGCAAAGCCCAATGATAGTTTTTAATCGAAACATTATAACAAAATTATTTAAACAGAGTGAGATTAAAAGATTCATAAAATAGCATATAATTGATTAAGTATAATAAAAAGTAATTAAATATAAATATATAGGGTTGCCATTTGTTATATATTATATTGATATTATTATTTGTAGAAATATGGCATATTAGAAATAATTTTATACCAAATTAAATAATAATTAAATATACCAAATTAACTATTATGATCAAAATTAATTTTTTTTTTTTTTGTAAAAGAGTATGCTTTTTTTTATTTATGATATATATTATGTTAAGCGTTGGTGACTAATGGTAATCAAGACACACGCATATTAATAATATATTATACTTTCATGGACGTATTATATAAATAATAATAAAAATAAATGGACGACGTTATTAAGAGAGTTATTAACGCGTCGTTAATCGCTTTTATGGTTTGTTTTTGTATTTTATGCGTATACTTCGAGAGGTATATTCCAATAAGAAACCTGCGGATAGATGGCTATTTCAGATAAGAACCCAAATGTATGATTTGTAATTTAAAAACTCGTTTAAAGTTATTTCAACATTTCTAAACGAAAATTAATTAAGTTTATATTTTGTTTGAATCAACTTACTTTGATTCTTTTTTCATGTTTTTGACGAACATAAACTTTATTTTGGAAGTTAATTTTGCTTCAAAGTTCATATTAATATATATGTTACAAAAAGAATAAATGATAAGATAAAATAATATATCAAACCACAATAATTTGTTGTAAAAATAACATACAGTAAAAAGTAAAAATAAAAATTTGTTATTTTAATATTAATCAAATGACATTAAATCCTTAACTCTAGAGATTTATATCATATTATTATTTATTGGACGAGTATTCTTATTAGTTAAAAATCTTAATAAATACATACTAGCATACAAAATTTATTAGAATTATTAAGGTGCAGGGAAACTGGTTAATTTCATAAAATAAAAAAAAAGTTAATTTAGAAAAAGTTACATTAGTTCAGTAAATGTGATTCTTACGAGATGCTAGGCATATTCAAGATCTGGTTTCGACATAATATCGTTTTTTGAAATTAATATTATATATTATTATTATGTTGTCGTCGTCATTCGTGGACGAAATACGAACGCACGTTAAATAAAAATAAAACATTCGACGACGAATAAGACGGAAATCGAAGAGAGCCGGCAACTATGTATTAGTCACTCCTGCCACCTATATAACCCTTTCGTGGCGCAGGAAATTGACGTCTCGCCGACCAGGTGACTCCTACTGATATCTGTTACCTACCTATCACGGTGTATTTGACCATAATATTGTGTTTGGTATGCTCAGGATTTTTCCTCGGGTCGACACTAGTACGCTGGTACAGTGATATTGTAAACCGGTCAAAGGTAAGCAAATCAAATATATACGTCATAATATATATTATTCGTAGAAGCCGAGACGTTTAAGGGATGGTTCCGGAGGTTCACCATGGTACGCCATTCGTATTCGACAGTGTCCATACATATTGTGTGTGTACAACAATATAATAATATACGGTGTTGGTTTTCTCTGCAATCGTGTGGCTATTGCGTATAATATTCATGCGCATCTCTTGTTTATACTTTATATAGTCTCTCAAAACGTATATACAATATTCGCGCACACCAAATCGCTTCTGTTGTTCGCCAATACGGATCGAACGGCGTATAATGAAACATCGCATAATATTATATAAGGAATGAGGAGAACAAAAACAGAAAATATCCACACAGTGTAGCCGTTTTACTTTTTTTTTTGATTTTCTCTCCAGTAACACTACCGACCATTCGAGAGCGTTGTGTTGCTGCAGACTCGTCTTCGCCTCTATCGCGTGTACACACATAAAAAATATATATACATATATATTCATATCCAGTTGCGTCCTTATATCACGATCGAGTTTCAGCCGTGACTTCCCTCTACGCGCGCACCCCCGCGACCTCACCACCGCCACCAACTCCACCACTTCGCGGTTGTCACGAGGTGGTCGCCTACCCCCTCCCTCCGGCCTTACACATAAATTTCCATTTAACCATGATTTACGATATCGAACCAGATATTTATTATACGCGTGCGACGAGTGTGTGTGTGTGTGAGTAGCGAATCGCTCTCGTGGTGTGTATGGCCCGGGGTACATTGTAATATTGTCTCGACACATATTTTTTTTCAACATCCTCTATTTTTTACGCTCATATTGTGTACTCTTTCTCTCTCTCTCTCTCTCTCTCTCTCTCGCGCGCGCGCGCGCGCATACACACACACACACACACACACACACTTATAAACTTAGTGTCGTATACACCACCGTGTTGCTTATGACATACCTACATTATATGCGCGCGATATTAATAAAACACCTTGCCTCACCGCCGGGCAAAAACCTCACCGCCACGGCCGGTATACTCTCATTATAATATCCTTGCGAAAGTTTTGAATTCGTATACAAATACACATACACACACACACACACATACACACACATATATATATAAATTGAGCGACGCATACTTTTTGCTTCACGTTTTTTTCGCGGCTCGCAAATTGTTCATACAAAGGGTTGCATACACGCGCGATGTGCATGCGCAATTATTCACACGTTAAGACTCGATGTCGACTCGTCATATTATTTTATATATTTTAGTGCGAACATGTTTTGTTACAGTGCATTTGTTTGCTATATTGTTTGTGTGCAAGTCGGATGGATGTGTCCGACAAAAGACAAGAAGTAAAAAAAAAATATATATATATATATACCACGCCGTTTGCTGTGTTATTATTTTTCATTAAAATACTACACGTTTAATAATAGGTAGGTAGATGTACATTAGTTATTAATTTTTAACTTTGTTATTGTACTAAGTTAAATATTTAAATCATTTTTCACCAAATCTTATTTATGTATTAAGCGCCGTTGCATAAAAACGCGATCGTATTATATTATCATTATACCTCTTAAAAACTGTTTTTAAGAATCGTTTCAAGTAGTTTAGTAATAATAACTACATTATTATATAGTTATGCCCGATTGCTTTTTATTAATATCTTTTATAGTTGGTATTAAAACGTAAGTATTTAAAAACATTTTTAAATCTAAGGATATCTGAAATTTTAATATTGAACTAATTAACCAGTTTGTCAAAGTTTCACGAATTAGCAATCACTTAGGTAACTTTTAATTAATCTTCTATCATGAGTTAAATTATTTTTTCAAAATAATAAACGTAATTTTAATTATACCCCGATCCGAAGGTTTCTACAATTTTTTATTCAAATCTCTGAAATGTATAAACCGTTTTATTTGTGTTTCAATATAGTATATGTTTTTATTAAGTAAAATATATGATTATGTTGTTTTACGAATAAGAACTGACACAACAAGCGGAGAAATTTCTAGAATAGGAACCTGATATATTTTTTTATGTAGAAAATACAACTCAATGTTTATTCCCGCCCGTGAAGTTCAAAACAGCAGGAAATTATTATTAAAAAAATAAAGACAACACAGTAATACAATTAAAGTTTTGTATTTTTAACACATTAATAAAATGTCTAAATATTTTTAATAATGGTAAAACACAAATATGTACCTATATTCATTTCATGGAATGGGAAAACATTAATTGTAATTTTACATACTTTTTAGTTACCTACACTAAACGAGTTATTAAATAAAAATAAAAATATGTATATAGTTAAAAATAAACATAACCATACCAAAAATTGATGTTGTTTTACAAATTATTTTAATGACATTTATTTATAACACAACTAATATTATTTTTTTTTTTTATATAATCAGCTATTCTTTTGTAAATAATATGGACTTAAATGTTAAAGCATTTTGTTCAAACTATTCATATAATAATTTAGACCTACATAATAATTAATAAAGAACATAACGCATATCACAAATATATAGTAATGTTTATTTGATTACAATTTTTTAAATACTTTAAATAGTTATAAGCTTATAATTTAAAACTATACTATAAGCACTAATAAGTCATTTTCAATTTTTTTCAGTGTTACAATAATTGTTTATATTGTCAAAATAAATAATGTGTAGTTAATATAAAAGTATAAACGATGAACATTTATTATTTAATATAACAAAAGTTAAAAGGTATTATTTGTTTTCACGATTGTTAAGATTCTTTGGACAATAACAGAGATGACAAAAACTTAAAGATGAACGAATCAAAAGTTATTGCACATTGTTTGTTAGTGAAAAGCACATATACATTGTGAATTACGTACTTGAAGAACGAACGATCAATAGAATATTTTATCCCGCGGAGACTGAAACATTTTTCAAAAGCTCAGCTTTATTTGGAACATTTTTCGAAGCAGGGTCATGACAATGCGACTTTACAACCCTAAAGTAATTTTCGGTGGAACACAAGGTACATTTTGATAATAACTATCCCACCTTTTATTTGCCCACATAACCTTTTTCTGTCAAACTGAGAAGCGAGATAAGTAGACTGTGAAAATGTTTTATTGGGAGTAAAAAAAAATCATAATATATAATTTAACTTGAGTAATTTCTGGAAATTTGAAAAAATCTAATAAAATAACAAAATTAAGGCCAAGTACCTACTTTCAATGATTCTTTGTAATCACTTACTTACTTAAACAAGCAATTTTTTTTCTACTTTCGTCGTTCCAAATGTTTATAAATATTAATAAATCATTAAATGTAAACATTATCCTGGACAGACTATTTTATGCAGTCGATGCAATGATCACTGTTTATGTATTTATCATTCTAAGATCAAAATCATCGCAGATGAATACATTTATAAAAGATAAGAATTTAACATTATTGTATAAATACAGATTTCTAGTTTTGGTTTGGTGGCTATGATGATAATTATTAGTTGAATATATGTTTTCATAAATATAGAAGTTAATGCAGTTGATTGATTTGATTAAAAATACAAAATATAAATTATTGATTCTATTTTAGTGTATTGCATATTAACATATTTTTTATTATTTTTTTCTTATTGTCTAATTATTAATTTTACAGTTTTAATTACCATAAATTATACATAGCATGTACGTGCTATATTTTATTATATATATTTAAATCATAATAATATATTTAAAAATAGACGTTGAAATTAATATTTATAAAAACAAACACTGCTAAGTAAGATCCCGATCTTATTCTATTTAAAAAAAAAAGGAAACTTAAAACTGTTTATTGAAAACCACAGAACTGTGTACAACACCTAATTGCATACGCCATGCCGTCAAAATAATTGATATCATACCAAGCGTGTGGCGACTGTACGCACAATGTGCAAAGCGAAAAATTGTCGTTTAATCGAATCGTATACCGGCGTGGCGTCTAAATAATAACAATAATAATACTATTGTTTGAAGACTACGTTATCAGAGAGTGTGCACACGAGATAAACCGGATGTAAATAATATATTTTGTAATATGTACAAGAAAAACTTTGTTTTTCGGGCGACGTTTGAAAAAAAAAAACAAAAATAAACAAAATAAAATAGTAAAATCTGTAACTTGAAAATAATCACTTAAAAACAAAAATGTATAAAAAAATATAAATAATAACGTTTAATATATTCGTTAAAGTATAATAATTGACGTGTCTTACCTAGGTGAATCGGCGACGTGGAGTCGTAGCTTTTGCTGTACGAGAGAAATGCTCGTGGCGTGGATGATATTTACATCGACGATATCGTTCGGCGATCGTACGAGCCGTTTAATATTTTATTATAATAGAATATTTCTTAATAAATAAATTTATATAGAAAATAATAACGTCCTATCGTGCGTGTCTATAGGGGAACGAAAAAGCAGAAATCACAAACGACTCGTGACGGACACGGTGACGACGACGACGACGACGACGACGACGAGTGTACTCGACGAGAGCTTTCCGGCGTATGCAAAGCGGCACGGCACACAGGCAGCAGCAGCGGCGGCGCGGCAGTAGCGGTAATGGTATAGTAGTATACATATAGTGGTAGTAGCGTGGTAGTAATGGTAGTGGTAACTGGTAGTAGTGGAGCCGCCACCGTCGTCGTCGGGGTAAAAACGTTGCGAGCGTTTTTCGCTACCCCTCGGCCGCTGCCGTCGCCGCTACCACCGCTGCCACCTCGTCGATCGATAGTGCACCGCGCCGGCGGCGGAACCCTTTGTACATCGCACACCCGGTGCTCTACACCCTCCACCCAGGTCCCACTGCTCCCGGTCCACCGACTACTGTTATAATACCCCATTATATCATATCCTAGATCCCGACTTCTATGACTACCACTTCCGGCGACTACGAGTGTGTGTGTGTGTGTGTGTGTATGCCGCTGCCCACTTGCATAGTCTTTGTGCTTTTTTTTTTTTTTTCAAAATCGCACCGATCACGTGTCTAGTCGATTGTTGTTATTTCACATCATCTATTATAAAATCACGGTGTTTTAAATTTATATATGTACACATGTGCGATTGTTACACCGCTGAAGTTTTTATTTTACGCATATCATCATTATTTTTATACTCGCGTTTTGGTTTTGTGCGATGGATTCTTTTCACCGTCGAACAATATTTCACTTCCGGCGTGTGTGTGTACCACCTCGTTTACCGCCCGTCACTGTGTGATATGCACGTGAACACCGACGGAACCCACCGATTAGGGGTGTATAATATTATTATTATTATTATTATTATTATGTCGTGCGCAAAACGGTTTATCGGCCGACACCTCGTCGCAGTTTATTATTACAATGAAAACAGCGCCGCCACCGGTTTATAATGTATTCACACACGAATATTACATCGCGCACCTTGTTTCGGTCTGGTTGACCAATTCCGTAACGATTTGGAACGGGTGTATTGAAAAGGGACAAATTTTGCGTAGTTACGCGGCGCTTACAACACAATTAAATCCAACGATTATTCTTTACGAGACCGCGCAATTATTTGTTTATTATTATTATTATTATTATTACTATAGACGTGCTCAGATTTCTGATTCAGGTATGGCTAAATTTTATATGACCAGTGAAAGCTCACCCAGTAAACCCCCAAAAAAAATCACAAAAATGTCATCACAAAAGAGCATCCAATTTTTCTCGGTTTATTGCGATCCGAAGCTTGATTTTATAATACTGAGATTAGTAATTTTAGTTATAACTTAAAACAATAGTTTAAGATTCCCGAAAATGTCGGTCGGGCTGCAGTCCCTTAGCCTTCCCCAGATACGCTACTGCCCAGTTCCACCAACGTAAAAAAAACGTTTGGGGTGGGCCATTACAGCCCAATCTGCAGCCATACTTGTACGCGCGCCTATTATTATTATTATTACTATTACAGAGATCTATGAAATCATAATACATCTCGATATTAATATTAATAATGATCATATTTTTCAACCCATATAGCCGAGTACTAAACTGCGGCCGCAAATCTTCAAATAATATTTTACATTTGAATGAATACAATATTAAATACCTATACCATGAATGGTTGTTGTAGGTACGGTATCGCTGCAGTGTTCGCAGCAAGATTTGTGTGAATATTATTTTTTCTTCATTGTGAAATTTATTGTAATGAATGCACGACAATGAAGTGGTAAACCGTGCAGCAGTCAAAATACCATTGTATCTCTTGAATAAATTATTCTTGCGAACATGCGAAACGGACGATTTACATTCAAAGTGTTTATAGAAAAATGACAGAATTATAAGGCGATGAGCGTAGAAAACTTATTATACCGGTCCAAAGCATTATATACTTACATAATATTGTGTGTACAAAGACGGAGGAAAACAAAAACTTTATATACTTCTATGAATTTATCATTTAAGACCAGTCATTATTAATGCAAACATGCATTAGCTACGTACAGATTGCATGTGCAACGTCTACGAAAAAGTTGATGATAAAATATTATTACAGTTTAAAGTTGTATACTTTAAATATAATATAATATATGTAGACCGTATATAAGCGGAATACATAAAGCTTTAGGCCTATAACTAAACATTTTATACTTAAAGTGTTTTTGAATGTGTGTGTATAGTATTGTTAAATTCGTTTTTTAGATATATGATGTATGAAAACAAATATCTGTTAAAAAAAAAACATGCAAACATTACGTAGTTTTAAAATATATGTTATAAGTGTTTTATAAACAGTGGGTACTGCATGCTATTATAATAATATATATACATTGCTAACGTAATATAAGTTTTTACAAAACAAAAAATAATATGTTTCTGGTGAGATACGACTTTCATAAATAAAAAAAATATGTATTGGACAAAAATATTAAGGAACACAGTTACATGGGAAAATATTAAACATAAAAATGGAATTTTTATTTGGTGGTATATATAATAAATTCAGTATTGTGCACAGATAATTTAAAAATCATCTAGATAATATAAATTATAACAGATAAAATAAAAAATAAATTATCTAGATAAAAGATGAGATAATCTCGTTTTTATCTAGATAAAAAAAACAGATAATTATAAACCTAGTTTTTAGGTTTTTTAAAAACTTTATAAATTAAATTATAATATTTACAGATAGGTACTTATAAATTCATATTTTAGATTATTTATTATATTATATAAAAATACAATATAGATTAAATTAATAAATTTGAATAAAAAAAAGAATGTTTAATACGTTATGCTATACATTCATATATTGAACATCTTAAATTTTCTGGACACTACATTTTATTGTTTAATTATAGACTCAATTGATTGTAATAAAATTATAATAATAAAAAAATTAAGTAAAATTAATAAAATAGTTATCTAATTATCTACAAATAAACAGATAAAAGTTTTATATATTATTTTTATCTAGATGACGTACAACACTGATAATAATATATTATAATGTGCTTGAGAAATATTCCACATGGTGGAAACCAGCGTCGAGTAAAAAATTACGTATCTATGAAGTTATTAATTTTAAACGGTATTGCATTTATATACAGCAGAACCTCGATTATCCGAACTAATTGGGAATGCACCTAGTTCGGATAATGTAAATTGTTTTAATAAATACATATGTACATTTTGATTTATTATATTTAATTCATGTTATTATAATTCTGCATGTCACAAAAAAAACATACTAGTTTTATTATTATATGTATTTAAATTACATTATTTAGAACATATACATTTATTAATTACATAGGAACGTGTATTTGACATATATTTATGGTATTTTTTTGACAGAATTATCAATTTTCATTTGACGAAAAACTGTGACATATTCGAATAACAGAACGTTCGGAAACGCCAATTGCAGTTCGGATAATCGAGGTTCTACTGTAATATATTTCTAAATACCTATTTGTATTTCAAATGTACACGAAATCATGCGTTATTCAGTAGTTTTATTTCTCTATACTTTTTGAAGCCTTAATCTATAGGTGAGGTACTAACCCTCTCCCCTTTGGACACACGCTGCTAACTGGTTCGTGTACCTAGGTGTATAGCTGATGTATACATAATATATATTTATAGTACAAACCGTATTACTTGCCCGCATTGGAATAAAAAATGTATTCCTCTGGGGATATAAATATGCACCAATCTATATAATGTTTTATTTTTACAGATGTACATTACTCCTAAACTTAAAATGTTTAATATACCGTGTTATAGGTGGGTAGGTACATGATAAAGTGTCGACACTTTAAGTTGACTAAAAGTTCTAAAAATGTAAATTATAAATACGTAAAGTACCAGAGTTTAAAAAACTATTGAGTTATTTTATTGAAAATGTGATCAAGTTTATTTTGAATATTATTTTCAAGCAAAACTATTTACCGAGTGGAAAATAATTGACTTTAATTAACTGAATCATAATTAATATTATTTTATTTTTATTTAATTTTTCACCGTGTTAACACTTCACACTCTATATATTTCGACCACTATCTTGGTTGTAACTAGTATAATAACTCACTAATTATATTGTGATGAGGGTGTAAAATGTATGCCTTTTTATCGACTGAATTAAATTTTTGCTAATTAATAATAATAATTGTAGTATGTAATGTAGGTGGTATGTAGATTATTACTTAAAATCTCTACATAATAATATATACATTATTTATTATGACAAATTTCATTTCAAAATGTTTTACTAAAAACCAATATTATTTCTGGTTTGTAATGTAAAAATTATAATAATGATTACATTTGCTTAATTTATATGAAATGTATTAAACCAATCGAAATAAAGTTGTGATTCCAAAAATTATTGCAATAATACGTTTTTGCCAAAAATAATGCTACGTTTTGATCAAACAAAAATGTTCTTACACAATATG
Organism: Pentalonia nigronervosa; assembly: GCA_014851325.1. NCBI lineage: Eukaryota > Metazoa > Arthropoda > Insecta > Hemiptera > Aphididae > Pentalonia > Pentalonia nigronervosa. The sequence continues at coordinate 192,531 of JACXSJ010000442.1, read as the reverse complement.
TTAATTTATATGTACAATTTATAAACTGTATAATTTATGATAATAATAATAATACGAAATAAATATATTTTTTCCTGAATAAATGTTTGAAGGTATAATATTATATTATCAGTACCGAATGTCTATGGTCTTCCGAAAGCAGATTTTGAATGTTGAACAATACCATGTCACATATACCATGTCGCTATATTTCTTTGAAATAAAATATTGAGTACCTACTCGCGTACATGAAGACGTATATTATAGTACACTAGCTGAATAACCTGGCTTCTTAAACAACAGGATTTGCATTTTCTCGAGTAACAATAAAATTGGAAATAATAGATCACTCGATAGAGTATTTGGAACAACTCTGTGAAAAAAAAATTAGAAAAAAGTTTAATAGTGTCGTCAGAAAATTGGAACATAAAAAAAGGCCTTTTATTTATATAAATATAGGCATTATGTGTAGGGGAGTATATACTGTATATGTATATATATATATATTTTTTAAATAATAGTATAGAATAATATTGTGGCATTGATAAAACCATTGAGGATGATGCTTCATCGAATGTCTTACGTATTAATCAACACGTCGGAACAGCAGTGATAACATGAAGGTAATATTTTAAAATATGGAGCGTCGTTACTTATCGCTCTGCAGACAATATATAATGACCACCTAAACAAGATTAACGTTATCCGTATAAAAAAAAAACTGCAAAAAGCACTTGGCTGGCTCCGAGGGGCCATCGGATGCTCGGACTTCACGGAGTGTCGTATCATTAATAAAAACATATAATAGAAGGTAAACCTATTGAATAATAGGGCTTAGAGACGTATTTAGGTATTTTGCGCCCCAGGTAAGAAAAAAACGTCCTTCGTAATAATTTATGAAAAAAAAAATCTAAAAACATATTAGGTATGCATAAAAAATGTATGTTCTATGTATTTGTACTGATAATCACAAGTATTATACATTTATTTAAATGTAATAATTAAATTTTAAAAGAGGAAATTGAAAACAATTAAAAATGCTTACGCCAAGCTTTTTTGTCGAAAAATGTGTCAACCACATCATCGTAATTTAATTTCTTTGTTAAACGTGACTTTGTGATTAAAACAGCTAAAAAATTCAGTATTTCACATGTAGTCATTGATCTCAAACAAGACTTGATCCTTTTTAAGACGAAAAATACCTCTTTGCAGAACGGTTTGAGATTGGACATGTTTATGAACGCAATTTCTATGTAAGGATACAGACCTTGATAATTATATTTTTAATGCTCAGAGAGTACATTACCTAATTTAAGTACAGCGTTAGATAACTAATCACTTGATATTGTCGGGTGATAAAAATTATAGTACCTAACTCTCAGAAATAATTTTATTATTTGTATTATTATTATTACTATTATATCAGTCTCCAAAATTGACCACCCCTAAAATTTTTCTATCCGGACTCAAGCCTCTCTTGACCCTCCTCTAAATCGCCGCCAAGGCGCATTATTAGAAGCTATTTGCACAATATACGTGGTATAAGGGATGAGTGTACGTATAATATTATAGTTGATTCATGATGGCAGCCATAGATGATATTGAACATTATACACTGTGCATGGTTCCACGCGGGTGTGTATAATAACCTTGTAGATAGAGCAAAGGCCCGGAAATTTCGGCATAGATAAGAAATGAATATACGGCTACAGTCTGCGCTTATAGAGCGAGCAAACGTAATATTATGATAAAATTTGTCTCTTGATCAGAATGGCGGCCAACCGAGGTGAATTCATTATTGTTATCAATCTATTTAACCACTAAGTCGGTTACCGTCATGATATGCAACCACCTACTACGCCGAGATAACTCGCCTTGATTTCTATATTATAAATTCTTAAAGAGCTATTTCGCCATGTCAGACTTGCGTATTCAAGTTTGGAACGTACTAGACAAAAGTATAACAATTTTAATGTATGGTTATTGTGAAAATCTTTACAAGTACATTTGATAAAACCTAATTTAGCTTGGTAATGTTTGATTGGTAATATTAATAACATGCGGATTAAAAGGGCATTTTAAATCAAATATGATAAGTATCCAAATCGCTAACTTTATTTATCCTATTTATGGGATAGTTGCTCAAATAGTATAATTATAATTAATTGTATTCCTGTTTAGAAAAAATATGAAATAGTTTTATATTACTCTATATTCAAACACATACATTGTTACACCACTCTTGAAAAGTATTTAAGTCTTCCCGAAGAAGGAGACAGTCGTAAAGACAGTAAATTGGCTTAAACATAACATTAAATCATCTGCAAGTAATACAAATTTCGAGTGGTGTAGTTTATTGGCAATATCATTAACTATATAAAAGAGAAATAATAGTGGCGATAAATGATCGCCCTGAGGAACACCAGATGAGACACGGATATTATCTGAAATGAAACTTATATTTTTTTAGTCGATATTATTCGTATTCGCATTGTATGAATTATAAATCAATAACTGACATGAGCTCGTTAAATTTCAACAATTGAAAGTCTATTGGCGGTGCCAATAATTACAAGTACTAAAATTGACGCGAAACACCATCACCCACCTATATATATATATACAGTGGAACCCCGATAGTTCGAGCGTTTAAAAGTCGAATTTTCGATAACTCGAAGTAATGTTTTGGCCTTCGTACCTGTGTATGCACATAGAATTTTTTCTATAACTCGAATTTTTTTTTTGTCCCCGACTGAATAGAGTTATTGAGGTTTTACTATACTTTATAACTACCGACCGGGAAGATCGTTACTATCGTTACCGCGGTTGTCTTACTCCATTTCGAGTACGTATACGGTCAACAATAATAATAATATTATTTCGTGATTATTGCATCAAGCGACTAATCGACGGAAGTTAATTTTGACGAGACTCGTTGACGGAAAATGACACAATGAGTGTACAGGATAATATTATTACACACACGATCATATAATCATATTATATGCAATCACCACTGAATTGTTTATTCTGCAAACACTCCAAAACAGTTATTGACAAGAAAAAGTTTTTGAAACGGACAGACGGACCTAAATAATATAATATATAAATACATCAAATGAGCGAAACCGAAATTAAATTCCATCTGAATAAACTTTTAATTAATTTCTCGAAGAATTCGTCGCACCCTCAAAATACACACGAGTCGATAGATATTTTATTTCTGGCGACGCAGACAACATTATTGCTTTTTCCAGTATGGTTTTTATTTCGAACCGACACCGTATCTGCGGCCGTTCACACAGTTTTATGTTATTTTCGAGATAACAAAAATCGAGATAATAATAAGCTTATATAAGTTATAAATTATAATGTATTCGTAATACAGTGACTACAGTGTTTATTTAGCGCATCCAAAAGGATGATACATAAATAATTACATTCGATAAGTATATTGATTTTTGGGAAATTTTCAAAGCGATAATAATATGGGCGGTAAGAAAATCATGCTCTGCAATAATAGCGTAAACCATTAAGAAATGATTGATTACGCCCAGCCAATTCGCTGAACCATTTTTTAATGACATTTCTGTGAAGAAAAATAAATTATCTCACTGATATACATATGTAGCATATATATAATATCTGTTTCCACCAGTTAAGTCGTGTAGGTGCATATCCTCAAATTGCAACACGACCTGCCGCCGATTAGAAAATAATGAAAAATCAATAAAAGATTCTCGGTTTCATATTGTGTACGTAAAGTACTTTTTAATATTTGAGAGCGATTTGAAAACGAGCAAAAAATAAATAACACGCAGTTACTCTACATAACATAATATATTAAATAGTTTAATATATTATATGGATGTATATTAGGTACTTTTGTTCTCTAAAAATACAAACTCTTTAAAATTGCGTTAACTATTTTTAATTTCCAATACGTTTCTACAACATAACGCATATTTGTCACTGCAGGTACGTATATGTCAACGTAAAATCGAGTGAAATCCAAGATTTGTAGAATTTTAGTAAAATAAATTTACTATTACAGTGTTATAAATTAAAATATACAAAGATCCAGCATATTTTTTTTTAAATTAATAATTATATATATTTACTTCCATAACTGCTTATCTAAACAAAATGCAACGTTGATTACAACGGCGATATTTTACTCTCCTTTTGTATAGTTGTCAATTATATATTCAAAAGTATTTAAACATTACGTTTTTAACATAAATGGGTTTTATCAGACACATTCGACACAACAAAATCCTCTCAAAAATCCCACACGGGATGTAGATGATTGAGTAAACGTGGTAACAACGTTATATAATTATACTTATTAATAAATATAGCATAATCTGTGTTATATTTAAGGATGAGATTTCAATGCATTTTGCATTGTTTCCTGAAGCTATGCGATGCTTGTTTTATAAAATATACGTTTCATGTATTTTCAAATTAGAATATGAAATTTTATTTTCCATTTTTTTTATTTTTTTTTTAAGGCATTTGAAGATTTTTGAAGCTTTTGAATCCAAAATTTGAATTTTAAATTGTATTTTAAGATTTTTACATGGTTTTTATATACATATTTAATAAACTATAAAGTAGGCTTCGTATTTAGTTATTAAAAATAATTTTAGATTGTATGGAAATATAATTATATTTTTAGATTAAAAAAGTCCAAAATGATTAGGTATGTCTGTAAAACTATTAACAGTCCTTTAATAGTTATTTACTAATTTATTGATTGTTATTTATACCAAAATTATTAAGAATAAAAATATACTGTAGTACATTGTTTAGAATTTTTAGAGCATAAACCATTTTTTTTTTTTTTTAGGGCATTTAAGTCCCAGCCTTAGACTTATATCTATCCACGTGATCATGCGAGACTCAGCATAGGTATTTAATAACAAATCATCAACGCGCGTTTACCTATATAAACGGCAAATGTATAAATGAAAATTACCCATTTGCGTCAAAAAACAATTAATTCGTTTTGGTACAGCCTATTCGTGCCAAATTTATCTGCGTAAACATATATAATTTATATTAAAAAACGACATAGTTTATAATAAAAAAATTAAAATATCAATCAAAATTAAACGAGGATAGGTATTCAGTTTTACATGATAATAATATAATAAATGTTTATTTTTATTTTTAATATTATAATAGTTTAATATACATTTCTTTTTCAAATCATAGTCAATAGTCTGAATTTTTTAAAAATAATATTATCAACAATACACATATTTTTCAAACAATAATCAATATTAGGTACATTTTTTTTTATAAACTATAATAATTTAATATATTTTTTTTCAAACACATATTTTCTTATAAATATCAATCACTCGCATTTTTTACATAATAACTATGTCGTGTTTTTAAATATGAATTATAAATGTTTACGCAGGTATAAATTTGGCACAAATGAGCTGTACCCCAAACGAATTAATTTTTTTTTGCTCAAATGGGCATTGCCTTTATAAATATATGCTGCTATGTATATTTTTTATGTTTTACATTACTAGTGCATTTCGTGTTCCTATACGAACAAACTCGTTTTTTCGTTTCGAAGTGCGTACTATAATGAGTCACAACGAATGGAAAGAAAAACTCACGAAATCTGAAAGTATATATTTTTATATACGTATACGTATAAGAAAACCGCCGACGAGCAATAAATCGCAAGCCACACACAAAGAGAAGAGGGACAAAAGGCTACAAGGACAAAAGAAAGAATTTATTGATGATACGAAAAGAAAATCGATCTGTACACGGGAAGAGCTGTGTATATTATCGTTATTATTCTGGCTTTGGATTAAAATAACAACTATAACGCTATAAAAATATATTATAGAGCAGTAGAACGATATTACATTAGTATCGACTTTTCCCAAAGCCGTCGTCACACCGTTAAATATTATTACATGGTATACGGCGTACAAAACAGTGTTATATACTTGAATACTTCCATGAAGTCATGCGTGACACACCCACCCGTGGTAGTTAATTATTATTTATCAAAATAAGGATGTACAATATGTTATTCATTTTAGACTCAATAGCAGTAAACATATTATGCAATTCCACAATTTCATTCAATAACGTTGCACAGTTGTGCACACAATACATATATAATATTGGTACCCGCATTTTCTGCAGCGGTGGAAAAACCAAATAAAATAATATGAACACTATAATTATTTACGATGGGGCGAGAGGTATCAAACAAATAAGTTTTCCTATTCACCAAAGTTGAACAAAAAATTGTTTTTTCTTATATAGCAAGACGCGTATAAACTATTATTCCACATAACTGCACTGTTTTTCTCCATACATTTTCGGTAACGTGGCACAAGCTCCCTCAAACGAAAAATGACAACTATTTCTGCGTAACAAGTTGGTATCCGCACGGTGGTAAATTCAGTTTCATTTCTAAACGGTTTTCCTTCTAGAAAAGTTTTTAATGCCGGAAAAGGACAACTTTTATTATAAGTTTTTTTTGACATCAAGGCATCCTCTAGCAGGAAAACGTTTCAAAAGTTAAACTTAAGTCATCGTAGAGCTTACGACTGGTTTCGCAGAAATAACGTGCCCTTTACTGAATTTTAGTTTGATAAAACTTGTGCCACGTTACCACAAACGTATGGGATAAAAACAGTGGTTATGTGGAAAAATAACTAACATCCGGCTGTAATAGTAAATACAATTTTTTAAATTTTTATTTATTTTGTTTATTTTTCTGGCATAGGGAAACATACTTTTTGGATATTTTTCGTATAATAAACGAAAAAGACGATGTGTACGAGATGGCGTGAATGGGAATAGCAACCATATTATATATTTATATAGTCACCACTTCACATATATATATATATATATCAAACGAATCATTCTATGTTTTAAATTGTTTCCACCAAACATAATGTCGTCGCACGAACGTTATACCATTATTCAGCTTCAACGAACCTAATTCAAAAACTGAAAAATCGATAGAAAATACATAACGAAATATAATGGAACATTCACCAGCTGACATTTGAGAACGTGGCGCTCATTAATTGTGTTGCAGCATCCGACTTGTATTTGCAGATATTTTCTTCTGAATGTAGTTTCGACAATAATTTTCAAAAATTTCTCGTTATCAATATTATAAAAAACCCAAATTGCCGCCGTTTTTACGATGCAGTCTAGGTTAGTTTATAGTGGATTTATATAGCTGACCTACAGAGGAGCAACATAATTGTACAACAAGAAATCAGTAATAATATACACGACAATATGTTATGATTATTTTTTCAAATAAAATATTCTGTTCTGGTCCTATTAGTATTGGTAATAGCTTTATTCACCAAAAATTGTCAATATACATGTATTAACTGGTCGGGTTAGGCCGACGCGGTAGAATATATTATACTAACATACGCTGCAGGGTTTTTCACTTGTTACGGTTTTGTCGAAAAATGTGAGAGAATAATGCGGAAAATGACTTCTTTAACGCGCACCGATTTGTGTTCGATTTTCAATCTAGAGAGAATAGCTTTATGAAGTTTTTTTAGCTGTTTCACTATTCTTTAAAATGTTAAAAATGAAAAAAAAAACACTCGTAAAAAGCACACCATTCTATAACCTACACAATCGATCGGGTCAGAATCTATATAAAAGATAACGTTTATATCTATACAGTTAATATAATAACAGCAGTGTACCTTTAAGTCGTTTAATTTTCGAGAATGTCGCCACTATATGTGTTCAAATCTAACGAAATGTATACTACAACGATTAACCATGTGTTGGTGTAAAAATTAAATAACTAAAAAAAAATTCCCAGACGTTATATGTCCTGGTGTATATAATAATACCATAGGTCCTTTTCTCCGTGGAGGGTGAAGCGAAAAGCTGCTGCTGATGCACACACACTCATTTATATATGATACAAGTATATTAAGACCCCGTCGGTCGGCGGGTGCGGTCCAGACACCTTTATAATGGCGTAACGCGTATATACGCACATTTAATGCGCTTCTTTTTTTTTTTTTGCTCTTGCACATTATACGTATCGCCTTTGCCGGCGGTTGCGTAGGGCGTCATCCGAGTGGAGGTCGTTAAAAGTACGAGCAAACGTCATTGTTACACACACACACACACACACACACATGTGCAATACACGCACACGAGGTTTTATCTCTCTACGTGTCAAAAGCGACGACGATTCTTCGCGATATAATAATAATAATAACATTAATATATAATGCTGAGGAATCGCCTTTTTTCGTACACACCCCTCATCCGCCGTAAATATATAGATGTCTCACGAAGACCTGACGTATGAAATGACTTTGTTGTATTCTATATTCAAATTTTTTTGTTTAATTTATAGACGCTTGTGTTACATGTATAATATAAAAAAAATATTTTTATTTTTTAAAAGTGGGAATAAAAAATTTAAAATTTGATTTTAAAAATTTAAAATTTTTTTTTAAAAAATGTAAAATAACCAATTTGTAAATATGATTTTTAGAAAAATTTTGATTTTGAAAACATCCTTTAAAGTTGTTGTATGCGCCAACGTGTTTTGGTGAAATACACGATTCAATTAAAATATAATAATAATAATACTGTCAAATAGACACTATCATATTCATAATATAAGTCAATAAAGTAAATGGGCTGAGACAGCACATTGTAAATAATATTTAAGAACGTGAGCACCGTTCTTAGGGCAAATGCGGGTTTTCTATCGAGACACTGATGTGTGTAGCGTTTCATAGAGTCCCGTGTTTTATATGTTTGTTTTGTTTAATAAAGTAATATCGGTATCCAGTGCAAATTATTATATAATTTCTGAGTGGCCACAACACATTAACTTTACTCCGAGTCTGATATGTAACCGATTGATTTATAGTCTTTGAAGACGAGGTCTAAAAGGTGAAGTGGTCATACCGACATTTTGAGAACAATTCTGTAACCTTCTGATTCATGGTCGTTTAAGTTTTCAAAATTAGGTAGAAGTGTACCACCGAAAGATAGGTATACGACAAAATGCAATTATTTTATTTTCTACAATTTTTCCAAATTTTTAGAAATTCTTAGAAAAATAAATTGATAATAGTCAACTAGTTATCGGTAATAACTGATGATAGTAGTTTATTTTATTAGAATAAAGGAGAAAATAATTAAAATTTCCAAAAACTTCAAAAAATTGTAGAAAATAAACGATTGTACTTTTCGGAATATTTTCACTATCAAAATTTTTCTAAAAATCGTATTTACAAATTGGCTATTTTAAATTTTTCAAAAAAGATTTTTATCAAATTTAAAATTTTTTATTTTCATTATTAAAAAAATAAAAATATTTTTTTACATTATACACGTAGCGTAAGCGTCTATAAATTAAACAAAAAAAAAAAAAATTGAATGTTAAATACAACAAAAGTTATTCCATATGTCAGATTTTCGTGAGACATTCTGTATATATAAAACGCGCACAAAAGTCAAAAGGGGATCAGCGACTGTCTCCCCGTTGTTTATTATTATTATTATTTTTTATTCGCAGAAAAAATCAAAAAAACCTATTGAAACTGTCGTTTATTATTCTTATAGTATTATTATATACTCGCCACGTGATGCATCGTTGTGGTATGCAAGCTGTACCTAGATAATATAGTGGATTTCGCTATTAATGTGAACACTGTTGCAATATGCATATAAGTCAAAATATATAAATGCCAAAGCTATGAACTAGGTTAAAAAAAACATGCTTATTGTAGGAAATTTAGTATTATGTCTTAGTCAGTAAGTTTTAGTAGATGTAACAACATAGAACTAGGTTAAATTATAATATATAAGAGATATAAGAATTTATAAGGAAAGAGGATTCTTCAGCGGTGATAGCTTGATGCAGTCACTGCCGAACAAATTGTAATAAAATAATAAATAGTGTTGTATGTTAATTGTGTTTATTTATAAGTGTACATTGAAGCAATCGGCGTATAAGACAAAGTGGCACCCAACATTGGGACCAAACTCATTTGTTCACATTAAGCGGCTAGTCATATAAACTGAAATTAGTTTTCAATAAAAACAAAAAAATTTAATATCGAAATTTTTTTTTGCACACGTGAGCTATAAAATTGAAAAAAAAATATCAAATTAATATATAATAAAACTATAAAATAATAATGAATAATATTACATGCTAAATAAAATACTATTTGGATATGAAATGTATGAGCAATACGTTGTAATAGTTCGTTGTCTAAGCTGTTTAGTATGGATCTGGTTGACAAAATGGGCACACGCTTCAGGCCATTATCAGACGGACTATTTTCGTTACCCTCTTGCATGAAAAACTTAATAACATCAACCGGTTAGGTCACTTTGAAATTTTTGACGGTTAGTAGTAAGAATTTTTAAGTGATATTTTTGTGTTCAACGGTTTTTTGATGTGTAGCACAGTTGTCAATGAGAAATATGGATTTAGATTTAACCTACAGTTTCTTATCTCATTCACATGGCGTGGCATTGGCTTTTGATATACACAAACTCTGCAGAGATACGACGAAACCCAATTATATGAGCCGTTTAAAAATATACATATACAATAATATATTCTAACGCTATAGTAAATAATAATATTGCCCACAAAAACCAAACCGAGATAATATGCGCGACAACACTGCACCCAAATAATTCGGCGGCACCCAAGACATATTTTTCAGGTGTAACGAGACATAGTTTTATCCACCCACCCCTTCCAAAACTCAACATTTAATAGGATTTTTTTTGTTACATTAATTGTTAATGTTGATAAATGTTAAGATGCCGAGTGACAAGTAACTGAATTTAATCATATAAATGTGGCTAAAAAGTGACCTATGTATAGTATAATTCCTAACGACTTGCAGTTATTAAATTTTTTTCTCACCTTACACTGTCGTATATGATGTAGACATTCGCCATTTATAAATTACCATACCTACAATTATGTAATATCAATGTAATAATATAGTTTAGCGATTAAGCAAATTCTATAACAACTATAAGTGGTCATGCCCTTGAAGTGAAATGTGCCGAGGTGACATAAAATAACGTGCTAAACATAACACGACCGCACGCGCAGCAATGGGAAGGATCCAGCGGTCGTCGTTAGACTGGACAGTGATCGTTTAACAACGGTCGTACGCGTGTGAACGAACAACGGCCGTCTCACGGGCTCTGTGCATATTGTCATAGACTCGACAGGAACGAGGTGAGATACGGTCGTACGCGGAGGCAAGCGACGACTGTAGCACGAGCAGAGCGTTTTTGAACTGTTTGAATTTATGTCTGTTCTTTGTAGCAAAGAACAAACATAAATCTCTCTTTTCCGACCGAAAGAAAACTGTGTTGAATATTGTTTCAGCCACTTGCGTTCTTAACTGTTAAAAGGGACATTGCCGGTGTCTCAGCAAATCTTACCCCGGATAATTTTACCGGCGAGGGGGGCATATCTTACCCCCGGTATAATATGTGATCTTTGAGTGATTCGTAGGACGTAGGAATAGCAAGCGCATCTCATCGTACCTTACGAGTTAACAGTGTTATTCTAATTTATTTTAGAGAGTGTCATTAGCTAGAGCGTACAGAGATAAGGCGTAGTAGGATTTAGCGCGTATCACTCTGTACGATAACACCTAGTATTAGGGTTGGGCTTCACTGCGGCCATTATGATACGTATTATGACAATTATTATACATTCGAAAACACCGGCAAAAAAATTGAATGATTTTCTCGCGACTCGTATATAATACCTATACATTCGGAATGTAGCCGCAACGACGAAACGAAAAACAACGCGATGGGAACGACCATAATACAATATATATAATATAGTCGGTTTACGACTCGTCTCTCTCTCTCTTGAGAGAGAGAGAGAGAGAGAGAGAGAGATAGATAGCTAGAGTTTTCCGGCGCACCGGAATATATTATATTGTACATATTTATACACCCGAAATAATAAAATAATATATATAGTGTATACCGCCGTAAACATTTGGAAGAAAAAACACGTAGGGTACGTAAAACTTTCCCCCTCCCCTTGAATTCCCGCACCCTACCACAAAGCCGGTCGGGTCATATACTCGCGAGCGCCGCCGCCACAGTAATTTTCAGCCCGAAGGGTCATCGCGGATATATATATTATTACGTAGCCTTATTACATATACATAGCGAGAAAGCACTATCTCGTACACGCGAATGTACACTGAATTCATATTATACATAGTCATACACTGTTTAATGCCACTTGTAAGGGCCGTTGAACGTCAGATTTTATCGGCCGACGCGTACGTGATAATTGCCGAAAATTTGCTCGTACTTCGCGAGAATGTCTCCGCACGTCCCATAAATATAAATACCTCGGCGCAATATAAATTCCGACGCAAATATCGCATACGCATAAAAACATTTTATCGTATATATTATTATTATTATTGTATTGGATTCTTTTGTATAATATTTTTATTTTTCCTCCTCCGCCCTGATTAATATGTACTATCATATATATATATTTTTTTATGGCTGCCTACGAGTTTGCGCCTTCGTTATACAACACATAATAATAATAATAACAATATATTATTGCACATTTGTATTGTGCTGTATATATAGGTAGTAGCTGTTGTTATCATCATCATCGTCGCCGCCGTCGTCTACCGATCGAATCGATTCACGTGCAAAATGTGTGTGAATTTTATATCCCGAACCCATATCATATTATACTATATATAATGCACATTGTGTAGAGCCGTAGAAATGATGATGCCAAAGTGTGATTTTCGTATTAATGTTGGTATGATTTATTTTTTCAACAATTACAACTTTATATTCAATAAAAAAATATCGTATTATAAAACCGTCATAGATAGTACACAAATACACAAATATACCTATTCACTAGATATAGGCATTATACGATATCTATTTTTGTTTTATGAATAAAGTCGATAAAGTGCTGATATTATATAGTGTTGCCCACATTTTTTTTTATTCACAACGGTCATCCGATACGCAACGGCGAAAACGCGATGTTCAAATTATAATAATTGATTTTTTATAGTATTGTAAAGTAAGTGTTATGTATTGTTTAAACTTTTTGAATTGATTGAAAAATATATAGACTTGCGGTTAATATTTATAATGTAAAAAAATGAAAATTACGTTTGTTGTTATTATGATTTAAGGATCACGAGAAGTTACATTTGAAATTTTATTATAACATTCGTAAAAGGTTGGGAACTACTGATACATACAATTTTAATATAATATGTGATTTTGACACGAAACTTAGCTCGTTTTAATTATTTCGGTTATTATGATTTTTCAATCAACTAGATCGTGAAAAGAAAAATACAAAATTATAAATATTGTGATATGTGGTTTTATTCAATATAATAATTATAAACCATTAATATACTCCTACAGCTAGATATATTAATATTTAATAGCAAAAATGTGTCGTAGGTAGATATAATATACAATTAATGCATAACCTACAGTATAAGCGTAATAATATAATATATTTGATATTTTGTTTATTATTCGTAATTTTTGTTTTTACTCGGCTTCACAAAGAGTTGATACTATGTTATTATTTATTTATATATGTATTTGATAAATTTCATTATTTATTCGTAATTTATTCAAATTAATAATGTCGAAACTCTGCAAAAACTATACAATTTATACCATGCATATATATATATATAAAATGTCTGTGAACCGTTTAATCCCATTCGAATAAAAACTTTAAATCCGTTCGGAATTTTAATACGAGGCGCTTTTGAGAACCATATATTGGGTATACATGTATATATAATATAATGGTATTAATTCGCCTTTTGACAAAATTACGTTATACAAATGTTACCATCTATAAGCGAGCATATTGCTTCTAAATTATTTATACGTAAGTATCAACTATATAGAATATATATTTTTTAAATAATAATACGATGTATGATATTTTTAAATTTTTGGTTGCGAACTAAATACGATATTAAGAATTCCGCTAGTAAAATACATCGACATAAATTATTCAAAATGCTAGTATATAATATACGGAGTAAAGATTGTTTTTCATGTATACTCGATGCGTATAAATTTTCGAGTTTGTACAGTTTCGTTTAAAGTTTGATCTTTTCTGGAACATTTTAAACCCGTGCTGCACGAAAAAATATGCTGTTTACGTGTACGAACGAAGAGAAAAATCGATTTAGGTTTTTTATTTTTATATATATTTTGGGATCGGATCGGACAGGAAATAAAATCAAATACATAAAAATGATTATACAGTATGTTTCAGTTGAAACACAAAACCTTTTATGGTGATAAATGATAATAAAAGTATTATAAATAACAATAATTATTATTTGTAACAAACGGTATAATCGCGTGAAAGCCATATAATATGATTGTAATTGTCCTAACAAATTTTTCAACTTTAAAATATAATAATAAAAATAAAATATAAACCGTAGCATTACAATATTCATGAATGATCCCATTGAAAATTTAAATAAATGTTATATTATCGCAATATCGAGTGTACTGTGTTACCTACACAAAACAGATTTTAATACAAATTCTAGATGATGACATTTTGACCTGTCAATATTTTAAATTCTCAACTTTTCCATAAATTACTAATATTGAACAATCCGTTAATAAGTAAAACCTTGTGGTATAGGCAATATTGTACCTACCTACCTATATTAGCATTAGTGTTTGGAGTCTAAGATATTTCACAAAAACGTTAAACATTGAATTTTTTTTATAAAAATATTGATGATAATTATTTATTAATTAATAAAAATATAGTCCATAAGTAGTTGCTTTAATCATTGATATTAATATTTAATGCAATGAGTGTCGTGGTCGATAATACTCGACAAGTTTCTATATTAGGGTCTTGTTTTTATATATTTATAGCAAAACTGGGTTTTTTTATATAGTTTTATAAATCATTTTAATAATATATTTTTTTTTATTTTTAACAAGAAATAACAATCTGTACCCTTGGGCACAATAAGAGTATGTGATATAATATAATAATTTGTACATGAAAACGTGAGAGAAGAAGCTATCCAGTGAAAGCACACCATTTGTTAATTAATTTTTTTTTTTTATATTATTATAATTATTCATTGAGTAAGTTTCGACACCAATTTCTTTTCAGTCGTCGTGAGGAATTACCTGGTATTGTGTGAGAAGCTAAATTAGATATAATGGGATTAGAATGATATGGAAGTTTGTTATGGAATTTTTTGTTATATGTTACTGCTTCAGCCTGAATTGTTTTAATATTTAAATCTGTGTGGAGAGTGTAGTTGGAGACATATGGTGGGGTGTTAGTGATTAATCTTAAAATTTTATTTTGAACGGTTTGAATTTTATTTACATTAGTTATTTTTACATTGCCCCATAGTTGTAGGCCATAAGTCCACATGGGCTTGATTAATGATTTATATATGAGAAGTTTGGTGTTTAGTTTAGTGTGTTTATTAATTATTAGTGTTTTAATTGAGCATAGTTGTTCGTTTAGGGCGAGTTTTTTTAGTTTTGATATGAAGTCCCCAGGTAAGGTGATGGTCGAAGGTTAGGCTTAAGTACTTAACCGAATGGGATGAAGGGATTGATATGTTACTAAGGGAGACTTTTGGGCAGGGAGGGAGACGAAGAGTGAACGTAGTGTGAATGGATTTTAATTGGTTGACTTGAGCTCACCATTTTTCATACCAGACAGACATTAGTCAAGGTGGTCTTGAAGATTTAAAGAAGCGATGTGTGGGTCTTCATGTACTGATATAATTGCCTTATCATCCACAAATTCAGATACAGATGTTATTGGTGAGGTAGGTTGGTCTGCTGCATATACATTATACAGTATTGGCGAAAGAATGCCACCTTGAGGGACTCCTGCACTAATTATTTCAATATTTGAAAAGGAAGAGCCAAACTTAACTTGAAAATGACGATCCGTAAGATAAGATTTAATAAGTTAGAAATATGTTGGGGGAAGAAAAGCTTTAAATGTATATAGCAGTCCTTCGTACCAAACTTTATCAAAGGCTTGTGAGACATCATGGAACATGCACGAGCAGTATTTTTTCTTTTCGAGAGAGAATGGCATCGACTAGTCTATGTAGTTGATGAGTTGTGAAACGAGAGCATGAAAGCCAAATTAAGTGTTCGGAAGTATGTTACTTGAAAAAATGTATGGCAGAATCCTTTTGAGAATAAGCCTTTCAAAAATTTTTGCAAAAAAGGGCAAAAGACTTATAAGTCGATATGAAGAGGAAATATCAGGTGGTTTTTTAGGTTTTGGAAATACATTTATGGTTGAAAATTTTCAAAGTTGTGGAAAGTAAGCTAATCTTAGAGAGGTATTTATCAAAACCGTTAGTAGGACAATTGCTCTTTTTGGGAGGCATTTGGCTACTTCCGCAGTTATTAGATCATAACCAGGGAATTTCTTAAGACTATAATTTTGAATTGCATTTTTAATATCGTTGGGATTAAAATATTTCGATGGAAGAGGTGGTGGAAGTGGGCTATCAATAAATCTGTTGACTAAAGCTGTGTGTTGGGGAATTTGTATATCAAAATGTGGCGTGAAAATTTTTGATAGATGATTTTTTAACAGTTCTGCTTTGTCAGCGTCCGAAGATGCTAATCTACTAGATGGGTTTATTAATGGAGTATTCGGAGCTTGATGTTGAAGGGACTTTTATGCTAACCAAAGGCTACCGTCTTTCGATGACAAATTTGCAAGGTAGTTGGCTTGAGTATGATTTTTGTGACTAGAAAGAGTTTTTTTAGAGAATTTGCCAGGTTGTTAAAGTTACACTTGAAGGATGGGAGGCAATATCGTTGATAAAGGTCCCTTGATCTGCGTTTGTTTACTATTAGTATACGAATATGTTCGGGAATTGAAAGGGAGTTGTTTACGTGCTGCCTGTGTGTAGCATCCCATGTGCTAGCATCCCATGCTGCAGTCTGAATAACATTCGTAAAATTATTAACGGCATCATCGATTTCTTGGATGGTTTTAAGACTAATTTTAAGGTTAATGTTTTTGATTAACTAAATCATGAAATTTTTGCTTATCAGTGGATTTTAACAATATAAATATTAAAATATATAATTAATTAATTCCTTATAGGCTTTTGGTAAAGTATATATAAATAAATGGAATGACAAATGTCCATAAAAATAAAACACGTATTTAAGAAAAAAAAAAATTTTATTAATATTCTGAAATATTTAAAAATTTTATATTTCATGAAATTTTCAAACATTAATTAACATTATAACTGTGTCTGCTTGATTGTAAAACTGTTAGATTATATTTAACGGGCTGGTGCGTAGTCACGTATATTATATTATATTAGAGTAACATTATAGCGATGGCAGTATAATATATTATTATTATTATTATGAGGTCGATGTGGACGCGTGTAAATAAAAATCGAAAACTGGATGGTCGTTATATATACGCACGCGGACACTAATGGATTTCTTTTCGGAAACCATTAAGCTTTTAGCGTATAAGAATACACTATATACAGCAGCTGTATTTATATATGGCGCGCGCGCGCATGTGTGTGTGTGTGTGTGTGTGTGTGTGTGTGTGTGTGTGTGTGTGTGTGTGTGTGT
>JACXSJ010000442.1:0-174734 GCA_014851325.1 Pentalonia nigronervosa | reverse complement strand
GACGGGGAACGGGAGGTACCTATCACTTCCTGCAGCATATAGGAAGTGGAAAACAATCAAAATAATTTTTTCCTCGCTATATAATATTTTCTTTTCAGTATGATAATAATATAAAAATACATATACGACGCGTTACTGCGACGCATATACCGAATTTTGAACTCTCACTGCACCTCGCCATCACATATCATTATTGAGAGAGAGAGAGAAAGATAATTGCGATAATTGCGTTTGCGCGTCTGCTCTTCGTATATATTATGTATAGTGTGCGGAAAAAAAACGTGTTCATATAACGAAATGGGGTGAGCCGTGCACAGCGTTCGCGACACTGTCAAATAATGACGAATATAATATAATACATTCAGTGTTGGCGGCGGCATCAGTGTCCCGCTTGCAGTGCTATATACCTAAAAGAACAGTGTTTTTTATTTTTTTTCAATACGACCGCCACGTCCCCTTTGCACCCTATTCCCGACGTTTTTGGGGGGTGACAACCGACCTGAAATCACCACAGTGCCATAGGGGTGGTGTCGGTTATACGAGCGTATTAATATTGTATTGTAAAGTAGTACATTAAAAAAAATATAATACACCGCACGCGCGTGTATATAATGAACTTGCGATCGTTTTTTCGCAATAAAATTGCTCTTTATTCATATATAACATACATACATTTCATATTATATGTTAAGCCGTTCGTTAACATATAACTGCAGTGCGTATATTATATGTATTGTTGATCATATCATACAATTGTATACGTATTTCATTTAAAAATTTCGACACATTGTATATGATGATAATCGAGGCTGGTATTTTGATGCACTTTGCATTTTTTCCCTATGCGATGCTCGTTTTATAAAATAAATGTTTCATGTATTTTTAAACGAGTATAAGAACTTTTTATTTTGTTTTTTTTTTTGCATTCTTTGACGATTTTAAATTTTAAGGTAATTTTTTCTTTGTTTAGAGCATTCTAGACTTTTTGGGAATTTTGGGAGTTTTTAAATCCAAAATTTAAATTTGATATTGTATTTTAAGATTTTTACAGGGTTTTCATAAAAATTTAACAAACTGTAAATTAGGTTCTCGTATTATATTATTAAAAATAATTTTTAACTGGATGGAAATAATTGTTTTTTTTTACAGATTAAAAAGTCCAAAATGATCAGTTTTGTCTGTAAAACTTGTATAGTTCTTTAAAATTTATATAATAATTTATTAATTATCATTTACACCAAAATTAGTAAGAATAAACAAAATGTTAGTGCATTTTTTTATTGCATTATTTAGAATTTTTAGAGCATAAAAGAATTTTTATATGGAATTTTTCGGGTTTTCGAGGTTACTTAAGTCGCAGTCCTAATGATAATATTATACTTACGGCAAAATTACCATTTTCGCGGGCAGGAAACAACCGATTGCAGCATAATATGAAATAATTGTAATTTTTAAAAAGAAATGGATACTTTTACGTTTTCGGCTAATGATTTTATCATTAATTTTTACAGTTGAGATTTTTTTTCAGGAATTAATAACATTTTGAACATGACGAATATAATGTACAACGGATGCCACACATCTTATGATTGCGATTTTATGGTATTTAGAAGTCGTTTAAATTCCTCTAAGCTCATAACTGAATGTGTTATTATATACTATACCTTATACGTATCTACCTATTTATCATATAATAAACTATGTATATAATATGAGGCGTGGCGAGGCAAAGTGATCTAAGTGCCAAAAATTGAAAAATATTTTTTTTTTACACCAAAATGATCTATGTGCTCATACCAATACTGTGTAAAGAGATCTATCTCCAAACTATCAATAAATTGTTAATAAAAGCAATATTATAGATGGAGCTGTCTGTATGTCCACACATGTCATTCGTTCTAATTGATCTAAGTCCATTCATGCTCTTTTTATTTTTGTCGTTGTTATTATTGTTTACGCACAATGTCGATAACAGTTTGGAGTGATAACTGTGCAGGACAACTTAAAAATAGGATGCTTCTTTTCCTTTACATATGGTTGGTTGCCAATGGTACATTTGATACGATCGAACATAAATTTTTTATATCAGGTCATAGCTACTCAGCTTCAGATAGAGACTTTACTACAATTGAAAAACAAACTAAACGATCTAAGTTATTCAATGTGAACGATGTAAAGCGTGTTATTCGCAGCTCTAGACTTGACAGACCGTTCAAGGTTATTGACATGGGGAAAAAAACATTTTTTGATTTTAACACTGCCTCTGCAAAATTTTTAGATACATCGAAAATGGGAATAAGTAAAGTTGCTTGGTTGAAAGTGACAAAAGATAGCCCAGGAATCGTTTATTTTAAGAACAATTTCAGTTCCCTGTTGCCGTTTCAAACATGTAACATTTTTAAACGAGGAATACAAATTGAAAACCTTATAAATCACATTATAAACCCACTAAAAGAAACGAAGAAAAAAGAAAATAGGTTGTATTTTGAAAAAATATTAAGTGCTTAAACTGTTGGACATAGATCATTTCTGACACTTTTATTCTTTAAAATATTTGTTTTTTTATAATTTGTCAACTTTTTTTTTTATAATTTGTTAAATCTTATACTTCATGATTTATCAAAATTTGAAAAATAAAAATTTAATTATTTTTGTAAATTTGGGACAGTTTTTATTGATTTGCCAAAAAATTAAATTTTGGCACTTAGATCACTTTGCCTTGCCACGCCTCATATGTGTAGACTGTACGTATATACGAGTAATATATTTTGCGGTCTATTGCAGGATTTAAATGTTTAAACCGTTACTGTTGTGTGCACGAAGGTGTTCAGTTACGATGAAATGTGTTCAATATTCAAAATGTCAACGTTGCAATATGAATATGCCGTGGTCCTTTACTTGTGTTTGATTTTCTACACTATATGTGAACGATTGGCTATTTGGTTTGGGTACGATAAACACCATTCAATGTGTCTTAAGAAACATGTCATTACATCACATATTTTGTTGTCTCTATGTCCATTGCATCACACTCATATATAATTATTATATACTAATATAATACAATTACAGTATAATTACATATTTCCCATTTAGTGACCAAACCGGCCAATTTGTATTAAATATTTTCATAAGTTATCTATCAAAAAATCATAAAAAACAGAAATCAAAAATATATGTATGCACGTTTTATGTATAGTCAGTGATATACGTTGCTGAGGGTTTGACGTTACAACTGTATTTTACATCCCAGACAAAAATAGGCTTGATGCTAAAATGTATCTATGAATATCATAGTATTATAATATGATAGATAATTTCTATTATTTCCATGCAAAAACTAAAAACGTTTTTTAATTATTATTTTATAACTTTTATATAATATATTTAAATAAATAATTTAAAAGTTATTGCGGATATGATTGTCGGAATACCGTCGCCGTTATCGTCAGCATCAATATTATTGATTGGGAACAACATTTTTTTCAGACTCGTGGTATTTTGGTAATATCGTTGGTGTTAATTATAGCTCCATTAAAAATAAGACCATAAAATAAACTTTCAAAGTTTCTGAAATTAAGATACAGCTAAATACGTTGATAGTTTGATAAAGTATCCAAACTCGCTCGCAGACGAAATGGGTACGAATAACATACTGTGGGTAGGGCGCGGTTGTAAAACGTTCTCTATTGATGTTCTTCCAAACGTGGTGTATGCCACGGCAGCTGTGAAACGTGCCATATCTCCCATGGACGCGTATCATAAAGTAGGCCGTCGGTTCCGAAATTTTCTATTTTCCAGGATTCAGGAAAACCGCAGCAAGGTAGCAAATTCTAAAAACAGTGTAACAAAATGTTGTAAATTCGTACCGAAATTTCGACACCACTCAGACCACTAAATTTAAGTTAAACAGTATTTACTGTGATAAAACCACCTATTATATTTCGTC
This sequence comes from Pentalonia nigronervosa, assembly GCA_014851325.1. Lineage (NCBI taxonomy): Eukaryota > Metazoa > Arthropoda > Insecta > Hemiptera > Aphididae > Pentalonia > Pentalonia nigronervosa. The sequence continues at coordinate 170,785 of JACXSJ010000442.1, read as the reverse complement.
ATCAATTTTGCCTTGTCTCCAGCTGTTCGCCGCTTCTGGCTACCATGATCATCGCACCCGACAACCATCCCTCGTGAGCCCACTGATCCTTCACAGATTGGGCGCTTTCACTACAGTTCGTGACCTGGCGCATATTTTATTAATATTATACACAGTATTTCACCTCCCGGCCCATATATTTTGTCCACCTCACCTCAATCACGTGATATTATATTATATTTAATTACGTTATATTTTTATAGTTGAATGATTTCAGTTTTCGTGATTTCTGTTCATAATTTGAATTTTGAATTCTTATTACGTGATTTCATTGTTGTGTTTTAATAAGTAATAATTTATTATTATCGTCAATTTATGCTTTTCTGTGCGTGAATCGCAGAAGTTTGTAAAAAGTTTCTATTTAAATAGAAGTTTATTTCTATTGTTATTATTCTCGTTTTACCGTCGCATATATAAATATATATATTAGTCAATTAATATAATAGTTACAATTTGAGTTTTTTTTTTGTTATTCACTTATAATATATCAATATATAATTTTCGACAATAATTAATTTTTCCTCGATTCGTGAACTTCCATAATCTGTTTAAACAATGGATCATAATTATATTATATTCTGTTAAATGCAATGTATAATCACAGTATAAATGAATTCTAAAGTTTAAAATGTAATTTATTCTATGGTGTAATATTGATATTACACGTGCCCAATCACCTGCGACTTGCAAGTACTTGGCCACAGTTATTCTCCACGCATGCCAATTATAATACGCACCGATCGCATAATATTTGCGTGTGTACGGTGCGAAATAGTGTAAAAACCGAACTTCGTACAGTGTTTACACTAATTAATAATTACAGTTTATTATACACATGACGTGTACACAGTACACACTGTATTTAGTTCAGTGAGTGTAAACAGCTCAATCAGTAGCAGTGTTACCGGGCTAATGCTGATGAGTTACGTGGATAAATTGTGTGATGTGTATATGTAATTATGTAGGACCTATATATCCGGGCGTCAGTCGTTTCCGCCAAAATACTTGATTTTTGTTTCCACCAATTATCGTTTCTACGAAAACGAAAAAGGTTCGATTTTCGTTTCCGGCAAATTTATTTCTACCTCTATTATTGGGATGGAATTGAGGACTGTTTAGTCCACCTATAATAGTGATATTGGTGTATGACTAAAAAATTTTAATTTCAAAGGTTTAAATTAATATACACATTTAAATCAACAGTTACAACCCAGCTCATTGACAATTATTATAATTTATAATAAAAAAATATAATATACATAGTCATAATTGGGCATTGATACCAGCACAAACACTACAGGCTTACAAAATTCGGGGGGCGATGCATATACATATTTATTATTATGATTTGTATATTTTAATATTGTATTTATTCTTATATTGAATATAATATCACTTACCTACTAAATGTCAAATAATTATAAGCTTGTGAAATACAATTTACCTATATTATATTTAAATTAATTAGCACACTTCAATGTTGCCTTTATCGCGTCCTACTAAAGTTATTGCCTATTTGGTATACTGCTCTGATACAATATGGACGTTTTAAATATATAGCTCGAGTTTGCATAATAATTTGTCAAAAGCTCAAATATACACAGAGCGTCATATTTTAATGATCTATTATATAATTTATGCATAATATACATTATAACAGGGATGGGCAACTGTTGGCCCGCGTACCTTTTTTATTTGGCCCGTGTTATACATTTTCAAATTATTTTATAAAATGTTAGCGTTTATCCGTATTTTATTTTATTAGGCTTTTCGTAAGACGTAGATATTAATTCTAGTATTAAATGGTGTTAAAATTGACTCTAGCATTGAACTATGGCTGATTTACTTGATGTCTGAATAGATATTTATAGATGCCGTATAACTAACATAGCTAATAGGCACTTATTTTATTTTTATCAATTTAGTCATATCCGTCATGTTATACTAGACGACATCGTTGGTTTTATATTTTCGTGTATTGTATAGCGTTTCAAATTTTAAATAGTAACGACTTTTTTTTTATTTCTATGGTGCGTGGCCCGCTAGATTTTTAAGTATTAGAAATTGGTCTTCTGGTAGCTTTGAGTTGTCCCTCTATAGCGCACATCATATTATATCTCTCGCATTCTAATATTATTTGCGAATCCAATCGGGTGACTTAATGTCTAAATCGAGCGGCTAATACATAATAATGTGCACGTTTAGTACGGATTAGTTTATATTCAACGGTATTATATAGCCGAGCAATGGGATCAAATTATTCACAGTCAAATATTCAATTTACAATTTGGTCTTCCAAACGAAAATTTTAAAAGACAAAAGCAAGGACATGCATATTATAATATATGATCATATACGCTACTTCAATATAATATGTCGTTGTTGTCACGAAAAAACCTCCCATTTTGTGCTAAAATTCGATTTTTCAGGATTGATAAAGAACGTTAGAAAAACAAATTGCCAAAGACAGATTAGCAGATATAAATAATAAAACTTTAAAACTTCATCAAATGTTAATTTGAAAAAAAATGGAGTAGAAAATTCAATATTTGTGAATATATTACATTGTACAAATTGTCTATTTTATGCCACATTGGAGGTTTTATTAATAGTTTATGTTTTTTTTCAAAACTTACATCGGAGGTTTTTTTTGAATGATAATTGGTGTTTTATTATATATGTTTAATCACATAACAGAAGATATTCCAAATTTGTATAATAGGTAACACACAGGAAATTAAATTTAGGTATTTTTTTCCATTAACTCTACGATGAAGATAGGTGATATCATTAAATTATAGCCTATTGTTTTCCTAATCCAAAGACACCAAAATCTCACAATCGTAAATTTGACATATAGGGGGTTTTTTCGTTTCAATAACAATGTGCTATAGTGAAATATTAAGTATATTTTATAAAAGTGACGATACTATTAGTTTAGTATACTCGTATACATATAGATAGTCGATACCTGTTATAAGTCATAACTATGCAACAGGTGCATATATATTATTATAACAAGTTACAAGGGGTGTATAATAATAGTTATAATTTTTTACACAAACAATAAATTGCTCATAATAATAATAATAACAATAATTACTATGAGTATTCGTGTTAACATAATATTTTACGATCATGACACGGCCCACTGACATCGGTACAGTAATTTTCGGTTCGTTATTGCACTATGGTAACTATATTATAATATATTATTACTCGCGCATACATGTTTATAATTAATTACGAGCCGTCTGTCGTGATCCGCAGCCTTGTCATTATAATTTTATTATTGTGTAAACCGGCTGACATTCAATTGGCATAATAATAAATTGATTAATATTTCGCTCAAGTGGTATAGTCTTGAACCCCTAAACAATAATTACAAGTGTTTGACTGTATATAATATATATATATATATATCAACGTACACAATTTACGCGGCGTTGTACCTACGTCAAAAGTATTTCGTCTGCACACACAAACACACACACTCTCGTTACGTATATATAATAATACATATTATTCGCTTATATACACGTACATCACAGCGTTGAAGATAATATGATTTAATAAAATTTTCGTTAATCAAGTTAAGAGCTCGGCGAGAGGTCGACGTTTTATATTTCATCTTTAAAAATTCATCCTCTCGTGTTTCCCGACCGCCACGCTGCCGCCGCTATTCTCACACAACAGATTTACGTCTTGGCCGTGCGGTGCGACGGAATCCCTCGAGAAACGTTGAGGACGAATTTAATTTTACGAAACCACTCGGCGAGAGGACGTGACGGGACGGAAGAAAATAATAAGTCAAATTGAATGATTTTCATAAATTTCCGTCACTCTTTTTTTTTTTTGCTATATTATTTTTCTACATCGACCGCGGTCGTGACTTATCGTCGCAGACTCACTCATAAACGCGCGTCCGTTCCGAACGGATTTAAATTCGCTTTTAATTTATTTCACGATTTCACATCCGGACGCGAAATCGTCTTCGATGCATTTCCGGAAGTGTTGGGTGCAGCCGTCAGCGTGCACATATAAATGCAAAATAATATATTATTATATATACAAAGTGATTCAAAATGTATAATCATATTATGATTGCAAAAAAAAGTGTAGATTCCCATTTGAGTTTTTAAAGTTGACCCCTAAAACCCCATATTGTAAAAAAATTATAAAATGTACAAATATATTGTGTGTATTTATGCGTACGAAGATGTTTCTGAAGCCGATCGCAATATACCGACACAGCCTTTGCAAACGACAAAAAAATCGATAGCGTGCACACTACTATGACAGCATCACACACTCGCAGTGAATTGCGGTGGACATTATATCATATTTTATAAAAACGAAAACATAAGTACTTTTCAGAAGAACAGTATCGTATAACTATATGCAGCGCCGAATAGGCAAGGTATCGGCCCATCGAGTTTTTGGATTCCTAACGTTTGATTACATCTACGACTATGGTGGGATTTAATAATTCGATTCAATTATGCTTTTTACTAATGTTTGTACTAATTTCTCATTACCATATAAAAATAAAAATACTCATAACCGGCCCACCGAGATTTTCTCGGTAGCTTACTTGTTCAATCCGACCCTGATAATATGTAATATGTCGAACAAAATATTTTTTACTTTTATCGATAGTTTAGTAATCGAGATCAAAATGCCATTTTTGAAGAAAAACGTTTTTTTCGATAATGTATTATTTTTGTTGCTATTACCTATCCTAATTTTCCCAATATGTTTAATAGATATAAAATAATCGGCATCATGATATCTATAATTATATTATCATGCCCAGTTTTGTCAGCACTTTTTGGCCGCGCATACAGGCCAATATGTTTGTCGTTTTAATCGTCTTTTCATACAATTATAATATGAATTTACTTTTTTTCAGTGTCATAGTTACATACACTTTAATACTACTAAACTACTATAGAATATAATATTCCATCGGTTATTATACCACCTACCTAATATCATTTCAACCAAAACATTGTCCTCGATACGTCCTATGAAAATGTATATTATTATTATTATAATATTGATATAAAATAAACGACGTAAATAATCGCAATTTGTGTGTTATAAACATAGACTACGCGAATATAAACAGATGTGTTGGGATTTCAGTAGTGGGATAATATCCAGTGTTTGCTGGGTTGGGAAAAAATTGAAAGGGGAATACAAAAGTGCAAAAAAAAAAATTACGTACTTGATTATTTAAATATCTAATCGATTAGAATATGATTAGAAAGAACACGCATAAATATTTTCCAAAAAAAGAGGGACTCCGTCCCGTCCCCAGTCCACCACAATTCAAGCACTGAATTAATACATGTATATTATTATACATTTAATATGTACACTATACATTAAATATGTTATACGTATATGTGTTCAAACGTTGACACATAGATTATATGTTTTATTAAGGTGTTTATTAATGTTTTATTGTTACTCTTACTGGTAATTTTATTTTTATGATTTATGAACGCCTTTTTTTCGTTTTATTTTAATCCATCAACGTGTTATTCGTAAACCCTTCATTAAATAAAACCGCATGCAAATAAATTTTAACATATACATCAGATTTACATATATGTTGGTAATTTAATTTTTGAATTCATATATGCTACTCTAATGTTTTTTTGTAAGTAAAAAAGTCTATTTCTCTACACGTGTTCTATACTGTATTAGTATATAATATACACTTACAGCTTCAATTTGAGAAATTATTACAACCGTATTATCATCTGAAGGTATCACAATAATAAATAATATTTTCAAACAGAAATTTAATAGTTATAGTTTAATGATTGATCTCTTCAAAAGCCGATGGCTGTTAAAGATGAAAGAGATTCAAAAGTAATAATACTAGCTAAAACTAGTTAAAGTTGACTGTAATAGGTATCTACCAAGCTGATATGAATTTAATCTATTACGATTGGACGAGCATAAGATTTTTAACCTAAGATTAGTACACAAATATTAAAACAAGCTATTAATATAATCCGTATACATATTACAATTATTTATATTTAAGCTATGACTAGTGCAAAATTGTAAAATGTGGCATTTAGGGCAATATTGAAAAAAAAATGTTCTCATTTTAAGTATAACGACATAAGAATGAGTTTTCAAACGAGTATAATTATAGTTGTGACTAGAAATTAATCCTTATTCAATCTATTTCTGATTGTCAGTTCCTCCAAAATTACTTTCAACGTTTAAAAGTTTAAGCAGAATTATTGTGCTCTCTACTCAATATATCCAAGCGCTCTGCAGTTATGACATTCTGTCACCATAACACGCCTAAAGATATACCAATTCCGTTAACAATATTACTCTGAAAGTTGAATGTGACTTAGTTAAAGACTTGGGCTTTACTCTGACACAGACTCTGTTCCATACTATAAGCATATTCAAAGTATTTGTTGTAAACAATTCAAACATCTTGGATTCATTAATCGTGTATATCTATTTAGTAACAACCGGTTATTCAACTTAAGGTTCTTTCTTGTTTCACAGTTTTCTTTACTCCTGATTATATAGCTTTGACATCTGATACCGCCTTCTACCACCACTGGTATAATCGAAATATTACACGGGGCCATAGGTGGAAATCTAGTAAAATTTCAGGGGGGGGGGGCTAACATTTTTAGTATCAATGTGAGGTTTTTGACACAACTTAAAAATTCTCTGTTTTGGGGGAGCTTATAGGATATTTGGAGGAATTAAACCGTCCCAATTTCCATCTATGCAGGAGGTATTGCTTCATCATGGTACACATAAACTATAATAATAATATATCCTATTCCCCCTCGCAGCTAATCACTAGTTACCCATCCACTCCATGAAAATTCTTGCAAATCGTAGATGCTCGGCAAATATTTAATATTTTCCATTCAAACCATTCCTTTACCTAAGATCGACCATCCTGAATTATTATCTCGTGTCAATTGCTGTAATGTACTTTTCCGCGGCGATCATACTCGTTGTTGGTCCCTTTCCACATAGTTTCTTTTTTATCTACATAAATTCTAAACACTCTGATTATTCATATTATCGCGTTCATTGCAATTATCTGCAGTTATTTTTTGCTCCCGTATAAGCCAGCCAAGTTTTTGTATTGACTATATTATATTTCTACCGTTGTACTATATATACCTTGTTGAGATGGGTCCGACCCGTGTTGTAAAATAAAAAAAAAGTCTCAATGTAAACAATCAATTTTTTTTTCAACAAATTTGATTGAAGTGTAAATTAAAATATTATTATACTGTGAAGACGTTAATATCAAATTACTTGATATAAATTATAATCGTTTGACGATTTTTTCATTATCGAGTCTTAAATAAAATCACGAGTACTATGTATATATTCCATTAAAACAAAATATATACCTACCTATTCTATTATCTCCAATATTGTATATTACCAAGTATGATTTATTTAGTGGCAATTGTGTTTTTAATTCGAAATAAATTTATAATTTTATCGGTCCGCCAAAGTACAAGAAAAACTTTACAAATTACTCTACTGAAGTCGATTACTTTTTACGATTATTTTTGTCGAGGTCATTGTTTAGTATAAAGTATACTCGGGACTGGGTGTAGTAGGGTACAGTGTTATATGCGTAAATGGAAAAACTAAAGGGTAGTATGTGTTTCTTGAAATTTTCATAAACCATACTACGCCACAACGCCCGCGGGTCCGTGTTTTTTTGCCACTATAAAAGCGAAAATGCTGTTCAACATCCCTAATAATAATCTCCGAAATGATAACGTAAATAATTATGAATAATAGCGGCGGATGTAGGTACATGTGATTATGTGACACTGCGGTGGCGGCGGTGGTCTCGGTAAACGTTACAGCAGTGAAATTTCGAGCAGACTTGGACTATAAATGTTTATCTAAGTGCACCCTAGACGTTTGTCTAAAACTTCCAAAATTATCTTACTTAACCGACGCTAATGCGTGTGGTCGAAAACGCGTTACGCCGCCGGTGGTGGCTGTGTGGCTGTTCTACGTTCGGGCGGCGGTTTATCAAACATTCATAGACCGCGGCGGACGGATACAAGAGACGACGAGCTTCGTCCCGGGTCGGATATTACGAAAATTGTTTGTCGTCGGTGAAATTCAATTCCGACTTGAACGCGCCGAGACGCGTCGTACCCTTCGAGGAGATCGTTACCGTTTTTCGCGCGTACGGTATACAATATTTACAACGGTATTACGACACGTCGTGAGACGTGTGCGTTGCATTTATGTGTAATTGTTTATATATGATATGGTGGAAACCATTTTCCGAACGATGCGTTCACAAACGTACGAATTCGACTTATGGTCGCTGCAGTTTGTCGTACGTCGTCGTCGTATGTTATACTATTTGCAATCCGATCCTGACACAAGTCTCAACTCTCAAAGCTATATTATGTACTGAGTAAACGTATATTTGAATTCTATACTCTGTGTCTGCATGTAGGCAGGTACATACCTGTATTGCATAATAATAATAATAGTAAGCACAAGCATGAGCTTAAAGGAGGTAGATGTTTTTTATTTTCATTGTAAAAAATAAAAAAATGCGTTACCTATATATTGGTAATACTATATACTGGTTTATTGGTAGGCATATATTACAATAAAATAATATATTTATATAATTATATAAATTATAATATATATAAATAAATATAATTATATAATTATAATACCTATTTATAAATGTGAATATTTAAATATTATATAATTATTTATTTTAATGTGTAAAGCTTTTAATACTCGTGTTGAGAGGTGTTTATTGATGTAAACAATTTTTTTTTTTTTGAAGGGAGATAATAGGTAAAATGTATAAAAATGTCATCCCTTTTCCATTTATGATCAAATTACTTCACTAAAAGTATATAATATTATATTATGCACATTATATTACATTACATTTATTAAATTATATTTTATGTTTGTGTAGATAATTTCATATTATAGCGTGAAACAATTTTTTTTTTAATTTGTTACTTTATATTAAGTATTATCAAATTTAATTTATATAGTCATTTCGATGGTTATCACAGATTCATCCCACGATTTGCTTTACAACGGTGTGTTAGTGTCTGTCTAATGTTCGGGTGTTCACTGTTTGAAATTTCCTTTCCGTCATTGTTATAATTGTCGACAAACAATTAACGTTAGTGATAGTTTCTTTAACCCTTTTCGCGTTTTTGTTAGTATTTTGCAGTTTTGTTAGGTCCGTGTTACAGTCTTACAGACAATAAATTTGCAGGTTTAAAAAAAAATATAAATTCTCAAACCGTAATAATTGTAATATAATTGCTTTCGGTCGTGTATCAACACTAAAAACGTCAAATTAATTAAAATCCGCGGTTTAATTATAAAATTTACATTGAATCGCGGGAAACGGGGGTAGGCGGACAGACTTACTGACGTTTGTCGGTCTGCGAACAAATCCCGTACGCCCGTGCTCAGCTATTATATATATTATCTGAATCCGTCGAGACATTATTAAAAAGTCGAGTTTGCGGATGATAACGCACTTAATATAACGATAAATTATGAAAATATATTCATGTAAATAGTATACTGCTTGCAACAGAAATCAAATAACGCAAAACTCAAACAAGTATTTTCTGACAGTTTTGCAGCACAATTGTACCTTGACGGGGCTTATAACCAAGGAACGTGTTATCATATCTAATAATATGATACGTAAATACCGTTTGACGCACAACAGGTCGTCATCAATCAAGTGCGCCTTTTTTTTTTCGTTTTCCTATATTATAATGATCAATTGTGTTACCACGGTATAGGTATCGTAGAATACGCTGTGTTGCCAACATAATTATTAATTTCTTACCGTCTTGATAGTTAGCAGCTATAATATATTGCAATAACAGTTTTTTGATGTAACCGTGCGCCGTATTTTTTTAGAGTATTATCAATATTTGATGCTCGACTTATCAGTGGTGCCCAACTGCCCAGGTCATTTTTCAGGTGTAACAAGACATACTTTTAGCGAACCACCCCTCCAAAATTAAAAATTGAATGCATTTAATTTTTGTTTTATTAAATGTTAATGTTCATAAATATTTAAGTACCAAGTGATTAAAGCTATTTAAAAAAGTGTCTAAGTGACTAAATTTAATCACTAAAGTGACCAAAAAGTGACCTCTATAAGCATATGTTTTCTATATAACAACTTATAATTATTAAATATTTTTTTCGAATATTCTTTTCCTCTTATTTTCAATGTATAACGACTGTTACATTTAGGAATAGGGTTGGGCGATACTGCTTAACTTATACCAATGTATGTCATGCGATCGAAACGAACAAATGAAATCATTACTCGCGCACTCGAACATTTTCAGTTAAATTCATATTTTGCTTAAAACTTTGTTGGCGAAAAAACTTTGATGTATCCCACAGATAATATGTGTATAAAATATTTACTTTTTTTTTTTTTTGGTTGAAAATAGTTGACGTATACTTTTTCGCTGTTATAGGATCCATTGTGATAAATATTATAATTGTACGACCTACTGTTACAGTATGGAAAAAAATCTAAGTCTGGTTTATTTTAAGGTAACAGAAACAGATAATACACATGCACTTGCAGTTATTAATAAGATCTTCAGAATAAATTATTATGATTTCTGTATTCAATTTTTTTTCTTTAGTCTGTAAAGTTTTCACTCACTTCAAAGTTTTTATTCGGCTTATGATTCGTGGAACGAAATATTCCATCTTTTTTTCAGTAAATTTATATTGTGACGTTTTATCATACATCACACATCGCACACTTTATATATTATTTATATGCAAAGGTATATAGAGTTAACCAAATCATATAATTCGTTAAACTTGTTTGTACAGGCACTTGTTCGTGTTTCATAAAATGCAATATTCACTCATTTCTCAACCAAATAAAAACCGATAAATATTTTTAACTTCTATACTTCAATTTATTATAAGTAATTATTTTTTTAAATAAAACGACACAATTTGTTTACGCGTGAGTATGACTAAAATAAAAATATATCATTACGTAATATATTATAGTAGGTTTGTATAGTTATTTATATATTGTATAAGACAAATATATAAGTAATAACCAATGATTAATAAATAATCATCATTTACTATTCACTACGAAATACAATTTTTGTGAATAATAATTAATGAACAAGTACCATAAAATATAAAACAATTTTTGCAATCACATTACCGGTATTAATAATTATTATTTGTATAGCATATTATTATATACCAATTCAAATTATATTTTCAATTTAATTTTTCACCATACTCATTATGAATGTACGTGGTTATATTAAAAACGAATATTGAAAATAATAATTACTAAATAACTTTTTTTAGTGATACAAATAATTGGAGAACGCTGACAGTAATTAAGAATTAAATATTTTTTTAAGTGAATCAGTATCAGGGGTGTTATTATTCTTGTTTTTTATCGAACATTTTAATCGCATGTCGATTTCTACACAACTAGGTACTTCTTAATTATGACAGTTAAGTAGTCGTCTAACCAATATTTATGTTTATTATTTTTTAATTTAGTTATAAATACAATCTATCAATTTAATATTTATAATGAACATGAAGTTATATGCAGTTGTAATTTAATATGACTTGTTATATGTACAATAATATATAAAAAGCAGTCACCCCCATTCACATAATTTTGTAGATCGATTTGGCTAAATATTTTTTCGCAGAACGACATGCCAGTCAACATTTAATTGTCTGCACCATTTTTTAAATAGTCTTCACGGATGATTGCTTGGAATGGTGTCCGAGCCACAGGCGGAACTTAGGGGATTTGATGTTTTAATAGTCGGGAGCAAAAATGTTTGTATATTCATATTAATACTGAAGCTTCTTAGTTACCGGCCATCATAATTTTATAACATTGCGTATTTGAATCTGTATGACGTGTAACAACAGCTTTTCAGAAGTTTAAACAGTGTGTCATTTGTTTAAATAGCGCGTCCGTTCTAATAAGTATCACATAGTAATATCCCAGTCACATAATTACTTAGATGTGGTTTGCATGTTTGTCGTATAGGTACCAAGAATTAAACATTTGTAGGTATTTTTGTGCTATATAACTATCACAGTAAACTGCATTTCAATCTTATAATATGCCAAATTGTTTATTTTCTAATATATGTACCATTAAATGTTAGTGATAAATAATATATAAAGCATATTATTAGAAACACTGCAATTTAATGTAAAATGCGATATTTCTTATAAACTCGAAAATAATAATTTTTATAATTTACGATATATATATATTTATAAAATATAAATAATCATATTAGTAGATTAATTTAAATTAAGTTTAATTTAGTTAAATATTAATTTAGCTATGGTCTAACGACAAACGTCGTCGTCGCCACGTTAATATTGTGATAATAAACTAATTACAGTTTATACATTTAGAATTAATGTAGTCACACAATCAACAATACATCCGTGAATATAATACTATGATATTTGTCGTCGAACAACGAAATGTATTTTTTTTTTTTTTTTGGGGGGGGGACACTTTTCAGCCATTCTGAAATGTCCGTTTTCGGTCAGTACACTATTTTGACTACCAATTAAAAATATTATTACAATTTATTTTAAAATCACATATTAAGCCAAGTAAAAAATATAAAAATATAAAATTACATTATATTATAAATTTACACACACACACACACACAAAAAATAAAATTATAGGGATATTTAATTTTTTTTTTTTATAATTGTAGCATATGCGTTTAGTTTAAACTATTTTTCACGTTTTTTTCTGTTCAACTATCAATAATTTATATAATAATCATATATAAATATACTAATATTAATGTATCATATATTAAGAGTAACTACTGATTATCATCTATATCAGGGGTCTCCAAACTACAGCCCGCGAGCCGCATCCGGCCCGTAAACATATTTTCACCGACCCGCTAAATAACGATAAACAATCTAAAAATATGTATGTAACTTTGCTCAAAAAATAATTTCTGAACTTAAAATTCAATTTCAACATTGTTTTTCTGACCTTGACGTCAAATCTGAAGAAATCAGTATTTTTCAGAATCCGTTAGTTGTGATATTGAGAAGTTGCCTAGCACGCTCTACAAATGGAAACGATTGATTTGTAATGTAATGATGCATTAAGAATCAAATATAGCGAAGAGACTTTGGTTGATTTTTATAAATTTCTCCCAGATACTCAATATCCAAATTTAAAATAATTTACAATTAAATATATATCTATATTTGCTACTATTTATTTGTGCGAACAAACCTTTTCTAAATTGAAATGTGTTAAATCGAAATATAGATCAGCCATGTCTGACAAACATTTAGAATCAATTTTGAAAATTGGAACAAGTAACCCAGAACCTGAATTTGATAAAATATTGGCAAAAAAAAAAACATAAATTTCATGCTTCTCATTAATAAAAATATATTATTAAAATTAAGTATATTTCAGTAGGCAGATTGTAAGAATTATTTTTTAAATATTTAAAATTATATATATTTCTACAAAATTAAAAATTATATGTATTCATACATTTTGGCACGTTAAGAGCTTTTTTTATTTTATGTGGCCCTTGAAGAAAAATGTTTGGACACCCCTGACCTATATTATAAAGAATTCAACATCTATACGTTGACAGTCGGTAAAAGTAATAATCACTAACTAGGATTATAGAAAATTTTTATCGTTATCTTTGTTCTATAATATTAAACTTATATTAGCGATTTTCTTACAGTCATACTTTGACTATTTAACGAATACTTATATCAGTGAGCAAAGCATATTTCTTCCTACTTTTTGAGCAACACGCTTCTCTGATTTAATTAGAATAACAAATGCATGCTAATCTTACTATTTATATTTTAACCAATGTTTTTTTACAAAGATTTCCCTCTAATTATGTATTGCTTAAATATAATAAATTTAATTTAAATAGAATCGTACGTAAAAATACGAAGTGCTGATATTCCAAAATTTCCAAAATATTACGAAATATAAGAGAGGAGAGATTACACGAATAGAGTTCATTAAATGCATGTGCTACAACTATAAAAAAAATCCCTAAAATTGTATTTTTTTTTTTTTTTATGTAAATTGATAATATAATGTTTATATGTTTTTTTGACTTAATATGTGATTTTAAAATAAATTATATAATATTTATATTTTAATTAGGTGACCAAAATAGTATACTGGCTGAAAACGGACATTCCAGGATGGCCGAAAATGGTTCCGTTCGTTTTTGGGTGATATAAAATAATGGTAATGTTTACTATTAATATGTAAATGTTGGTACATGGGGTTATTTTGGTTTTAAATTTTTTTTTTTCATAAAATTGGATACCGAGATTTGAAAAACGAATACAAAAAAATCAGTAGAAGTACAAAATGTCTTTTGGATGGTACAAAAAGGTACAAAATTCTGATGATATTTTTTTGTTGTTTTTATTGTTTCGAGTTCCGAGTTTATAATATCGGTGAAATGTGATAATATCATCTTTAGTTTATCGTAATTTTAGCGCTACGAAAAAATATATAGTGTGTATAATATTTTATCGGAGAAACATAATGTATGATTTGAAGACTATTCTGTAGCAGTTTTACTAACGGGATAAGATGGGAATTTTTTAATCATAATAAATAACTGTAGTTTTTTTTCATTAGATAATCCTTGGCAACTATGATAGTTGGATTTTAAACTAAAATCTAAAAGCAAAATTACAACTCAATTAAAATATAAGACGATTATTATAGTACATGCAGTTAAGTCAATACATTTGATTTGGTTGCATATCATTTTTCTGGTTATATGTATTTTTATTTTTTCTACGAATATTTTATTAATTATTTAATATTACACTGGTTGAGCGATTTGGATTTCGGGCAACATGTTAGGTATCTTGACTTTCCGCTCCTCCTATATGTATAGTTTTTGATTAACGATCATAAATGGCGTTTGATATGTGTGTGCGTGTGTTTTTTTTTAATAGTAATACACAATGATATTATTTTAGTTAAGTAAAATTTATTTGAGGTGGCTATAGTTTATAAGCCATTAGTATGTTATTTTTGATTGTTGTTTCAGCCGGATTATAGCTTATGTTATTCGAAGACGAAAATCGTGATTCCCAGTCCCGCATCTATAGGTTTTTTTATTTTAATAATATGTAACTTATTTCAAGTTTATATGATAAATAATAATACATCTCAAAGATGTATTAATTGCTATTCGTTCGTCGTCTTTGGATAATCGGCTCAGTCGAACGACTGTTAGTATAAACAGTCGTTGATTCATTATTTTAAGATTTTAATTTTTAAAGATATTTTCGTTTTCACAATGTCTGCCGTCATTTAAATTTCTACGTAGACTTATTTACTTCTATGCTTTTATACATCGAATCCATTTTTTTAATAAACAATTTATAATATCCTACAGCCATATGCATAATATATTATATAAAATATCAATGATAAGCAGTTTCTTAGGCGGTCTAACTGAAAGCGGTTTCTTAATAAATGATTGAATACTATTCAATTATATTGAAATAATAATATAATAATATTCCGAGAGGAGTAAATCACGGGTAAACTATATTTACTAAGGTAGCATAAACCAATACAATAATATTATAATATACTTAATCGACTTGTTAAATTGATTTGGTAATATTATTATTATCTGAATGTAAATATCGCGACTTACCGCTTGTCGTCGTGATTACGTCGTCTCCGTTCGCGCAATAACGATAAAACGTTATGATTCGCCATTGTTACAGAATTCCTATTGTTTCCGATGGAGCTATAAATTATTTTCGAGCAATATTATAACGTGTAAACATAATAATGATATTATGTTTGGGTATCGTTTCGAACTCAATTCACATAAATGATGAAATAACTGCTGTGCGATTAATTAAATGCGCTCCCTCCCGCTTTCTTTTTCGACGACGGTTTTTTTTCGAGTCAGATCTCGTACACAGTGTATCCACGTATTATTGTCAAGTTCAGTAGTGGAGTTTTCCCTGAAACCGTCATTTGATCCCTCGTTAGATGAAGTACATTTAGGTTAGTGGTGTAAACAAGTCACGAGAGCTTACCACGGGCTTAATAACGTTACTTTATATATATATATATATTCTGACTGGCTTTAACTTATCTCACAAAACCGCCGCTGACGGTTTGTTTTTGGTCGGTATGGTTTCGAAACGAGCGTTTTTATTTCATTTCAAATCCTAGAAATCATAAATTATACCGACTAGGCAATTCGAAATAGTTACAATTAAGTTTACACGAGTTAACCACAACGAATTAATAAACTTCACTCAATTTCATTGACGTTTATTATATTATATCTACGCTATTCTTTTTTTTACAACGCTTGTTTCAAAATATTTAAATTCATATGAAAGTATTGGTTTTTTTTAAATAATATATAATATATATTTTAAAATACTATTGTTTAAATTATGATTTATTTAATGATCGAACGAGAGATAATTAATAATTAAAATTAATCATTTGAATAAGACTACATCGGTTTAGATTTTTTTTTTTTTATTAGATATTACTGCAGAACTATGATAGTTTCAAAATTAAATTATTTTACATTAAATAATTTTGAGGAAAGGCAAATACAATAATTAAATAACAAAACCAGCTTCCAATACGAAGGCGATTATTTTTTTTTTATGACAATTTCATGGGTAATTAGTGTTAATGATGGAGATGATGTTAAAATGAATATTAAAGCGTTTAAAAGAACTGAGCGAAATTAGATGTCTGGAGTGTAAATTTAAGATTTCTTTAATGAATATTTACGAAATATAAATACGAAAGCAATTTAAAAACAAAGGGTGAATTTTTTAACAATCTAAACACTCATTACCTTGATTATCTCGAAAAGGTTAAACGCGTATGAAAAATAATCTTAAGTATAATCTTACGTAATCTTAAGTCATTATAAAACAATATATTTTATTTTTACTAATTTGAAGGACAAATTATTTTTGTAATTTTATTTCCAGAAGAACAGAGAATTTTTACTAAGAATTTTAGTTTATAAGAATTGAATTTTAATAGTTTCAAAACGTGCTGCTAATTTGTTATTACTTATAAGTATTTAAAGTATAAAGGACCTGGGTATGGTAATACAGACTCGTAAAATATTGGTTCATTAATTGGCTTGTCTAAACTTTAAACACTAATTAAGAACTTGTTCAAAATTTTAATTTTATAAATCAAAATGTTTAGAAAAATATTCGGCTGATTGTCATCATCGGCTAGATTATAGAACATGAAATTAAAAATGTAAATTGTCATTAAAAAAAAAAAAAATTAAAATAATAAAAATATACTGATAATTAATTATAGTATCGAGGTTGGTTTTCATATTATGATATGTGACTTGGTTTGCGTAGACTTAAAAAATGTACGTTTTAAAAATTTTTTTTATTTCAAAAATATTGATTCATAAATCGTAATGAATATAGATAATGCAAATAAAATATATCCAAAAACGATAAATAATGAATGTTTTCTGTTGAAAAAATCATTTAATATGTTACACTAGGTATTTATAACATAATTTGTGCATATGGATTAAAATATTTTAGTTCAGATGAAAAGCATTAGCCATTTCATTCTAGAGTTTTGAAAATTGAAATATTATGCATTTAGGCTTCTATATTTTTTTTTTTTTTTAACTTGGAATAAGTTCATAAAATAGATTATAGCAGAATAGCAAAAATTACGCATTATTAGCTTTTTATTGTTTTATTCCAATAGTATGTCATTAACACTGCAGTGATAATGACGATGTTATAATATTCATCGCCGTCGGTTTGTGAAATCGAATTTCCGCGTTCAGACGGAATAATCGCAAAACCATAATTATAATAAAAATCTGATTGCCGGCGAAAAAGCTTCGGCAATGGGGTAAATTATGGTGTATCGCGGACACTTTGACGCTGATTGATACGTATTGTCGATTGCACGTGTATATATTATAATATAATAATAATAATAATAACACTATTAATATACGCATTTTATTCCTTTGAGTTTTGCGCGGAGAAAAAGCAAAATCCCATTACCACAGAAGAATATCTGTCGTTGGGGTGCGCCTCTTTCTCAGAAATTATAGATCCGGCCAAACATCTCTTTTCGGATTGTATTGAGAGTTTCGTTGAGGGTTGGGTTAGGGGTTGGATTGGGTCTCTTGTGGGGCATACTTATAAATTGTTCACTTGTATCTGTCGAAATCATTCGCACATTGTGTAGGCGAGATCGAAATTCAACGGAGTTTTCGAATAATAATTATTGTCGTACCTACTCGTGAATCTCGTTACAGCTGCTTTGAACTTTTTCGTTGTTATCGACATTTTCGTCCTCATTATTGTGTTCCTTGTATACCGGTTTTTTCATATTATGCCGACGAGATTTGGAACAACGGATCTCGTTTATCAATCACTGGAGCAGCGGTCGATGTATCCATAAAGTATGTAAATTATTTTGCAGTCGAAAATTCCTAAAATTATTAACTTTAATACCTACAATACGTTTGACAATTTAATACAAAATTCCTAAGAGGTCTTTTTTATACTGGAAAAAAAAAGTTAACTCTTATGCCACGCTCTTTTTTAACTTTTGATTTCGAACTCTGAAGCAGAATATAATATGTTTCTGCGAGGATTTCGTGTGTACAAACAAATTTCAAACTAGTAATCGATCAATATTTATTGTATATTAATATTTTAAAATTTACATCGAAAATATAACAACAAAAAGTATAAAATTCCCAAATGCATAAAAAAAATGATAGATTTTTATAAACTTGAATATTCTCATTAAAAAAATGTTTATAAAAGTTAATACTTTTCGATATAACGAGTGTTTGCTGTAAAATAATGGCCTAAGTATAAATACACATATACATATACTTACTATTACGTATTATGCCATTATAATATGTAAACCTCTGTAATACACAATATGAGGGAAATAAAAAAAACGGCATTCTCGTGTGATTACAGAGCAGACGTATATCTTTGTCACTCGTCGTTTTACGTCGACGGAAAAGGCGTACGACGCTCTAAACGGACCGGTCGTGTAATATACGATATAATAATAATTGTAATAACTATTTTTCTCTTTAACTCTGTGTGCACACGACGACAAAGCTGCGTTCGTTTGACGGGTAAAAAACAACACACGCGTATATTTAAAAACAACGCTTAATTCTGAATAATAAGAAAAAAAATTAAAATAATAACAACGATGCGAACGATATTCACGGAAATACAACACGTTATTTGCAGAGCCTTTAAGTGAAAACGTGAAACATGATATCAAAACGAAAAATCTAGTTGAGATTTGTAATATAAATGCGATAGTCGAAATTGTGCGAAGGTAGTATCATAAATATAAGGCTAGATATATAATGACCCGAAAAAACCCAAAAAATATCTTGAAAAAAATGCTTTTATGACTAAAAATTTAAAATAACGCTCCTATGTAATGCGTTTATTTTTTTTTTGTTTTAGACAAATTTTGAGCTAAAAATTATTTTTTAATTAAATTTAATAAAAATGTTTGTAGTACTGCATGGTTTTCAGTCATCATGTGGAGTTTTAATCTGAAAAAAGAACTATTCTTATTTAATTTCCCGTCATTACTCGTAATTTCAATTTGTACATCGTCGTATGGAAAAGTTTCGATTAGGTAAAATCCTTGTTAGTATACGTTACAAAATTAATTATAAGACCCATTTTGTGACCAGCTACAGAGTGAGTCTTATAACTAAATGAATCGTATAGGCAGAGTGAAAAATGAAGAAATAAAATGTTTAACTAATTATTGACTTTACTTTACTATTTTAATTTTACATAATATGAAAATATGATTTTATTATTAATTAAATATATATAATATATTAACTTGCATTTATATTAAACTATTATTATTATTTATTAAAATAATTAGCTATGCTTGTTTGTTTTTATTATTTTTTTTAACTAAATATAATTATCGTACTCGTTTTGTACATTGGAATAAGTATACCTTGATGATGAACAACTCTATTATACTCCATAGATAGCTTTTAGATAACTGGGCTAGGTAATCGGGAATGTATTCATACCTTACACTATACAATAACGATAATTGCAAAAAATTTGAAATTCGATAAAATGTGTTGTATATACACACTATTAGGCACGAATAGAAATTAGTAATAATTTAGTAATAACCAACAAAATAAGCTTTTCAAAACCAATATATTTCTAAATTTTATCAAAAAGTATATTTTCTACAATTCTTCTTCCGAAATATGAGTCTATTTTAACCGAAGTGGTGAAACTTATAATCAATTTTGAGTTTTCGTAAACGGAAAATGAAATAACATGGTATACCTTATATATTTATTAATATTATAATAATCGTCCTCGCACTCTTACGCAGCGATCGGTGTTTTCCCGAAGTCCGTGGGGAAAAGTTTGGCCGATGAAAGTTCACCGCGTGACGACGGTGGCCGACAATTAATATAATAATATCAATTTAATAAATTGGATTATCTACGTTGTCTGCGAGTATATACCTACGTATTATATTATGTGATGAAACGCCCGTAATATAATACTAGCCGCGCGCAATTAATTAAAACATTTTTGGCGTCTGCGGAGAGATATATTATTGTTATTATTATTATTTTTATATTATTTCGTGCATTTTGTGGCGCGGCGTCCCGTGAAATTGGTCCACGTCCGAACGCGCGTGGAAATAATGATAAGTAATAACTGCAACGGCCGACAATGGTGCGGGATCAGTTGATATCTGGAAAAAAAATGCTATCGAAATGATATATTAGAAATATAATAATATATTGTATTTAGATATCTGTATATTATTATTCGACTCAGTTTCGATTTTTTTTCAATTTTTAAACCACTATAGATCGACGCGATGCTACAGAATGTAAATTGTTTGATTATGAAAGGGTACATCTTCCACGCATTTGGACAAATCACTTTCATGATAAAAATAAATTACATTTTGTGATTCATCGGTTATTTTTAAAAGAATTCAATTTATACGCGCATTATTTTTTGTTATGCAATGGATATGTCTGTGTTTGGATTGTATTTTATGAAAAACGGTGTTGAGTTGTGAATTTGCTTTCGAAAAATGTAATTTTCTTTATTTAACCACTTTCGAATCAACGAATTAACGATTTACTCACACATCTATAAATTATGGCATGTTAAAAAACTACACACTCGTTCATACCGAGATTATGTCGTTCATTATTTTTAAATATATTATTATTATTATTGTATAATCATAGCCAGTTTAAATGCAAAACTTCCACGTTTAAATTTATAGCTTATAACCGAAGACAATGATGATATCTCAAAAAACTGCGTCTGGATCTTAATTTAAAGCTTATGAAATTGCTTTATTCTGTGCGATTTATAGCCACATTGCAAAGTGTAATGGCGTTGTAATTTTGTTTCAAAAATTATAAACCACCACAAGTCAACAGTATAAACCGACTTTGTCCACGAAACAATGAACAAAAAATATAAAATCCGTCACTATATAGGTGTTTCTCGATTTTGGTTTGAACCTCAGTTCACGGGCCAATCGAAATCGGTGTAACTGGCTTTGTGAAATAATCCTACTTAGATGGGCAACCGCAAGTCGCATTTTAGATTTAGCACTTGATATATTATTAAACGTGGTTTAAACTACTATCTTAATTTTTTTGATATTTCTAAGAACGATCTCTGAAATTTTCGTTAAAATTAGTCGTTTTTAAGTTTAAAAGCAAAAACATACATTTGGCTTTAAGATATAGTTACTATTTGATCGAGGCCATATAAACTCAACGATTTGATTCATGCTTTCCTTATCTACCCTAGTAACCAATGGTAACCATCAATGTACAACAAATATTTGTTTCTACTGATTTTTACTTTTTTTAATTTGTACCAAATTTTAATAATTATTATCCTAACCAATGGCAACCATTTTAAATCCTTGTGTGTGTATCTTCTTAACATGCAAATTTCGGTGAATTCTTGTTTTGGGTACACCTGCATGCATAAGGTACCATATGAAAATAGCAAATCTCTGGCTATATCATAGTTTAAGGCGCGTTCACGTGGTGACTGTACTGCCATGATATCTCTATCATATGATTGCCGATGCTATGTTATCGCGACAGTACTTATTATCTCGACTAGATAGTTTGATAGTACTGTCATACTTTCAAAACAGCTACTGCTGAATGATTTACAACGTACCAGTGACTGCTATTACTGCGATTGTCGAGGTTTACTGTCGCTATGTAAACGCGCCTTAAAGGTACCTAACCTAAATTCAGGCTGGACGTTGATCAATTAGTTACTCAGCATAGGCAAGCCTGATCATAATGTGTATGAATATATATATATATATATATATATATATATAGTTAACGTATATCGTAGATTAAGCATAGAAAGCATACACGTGAGACCTTTAAACAGCTTAAATGTAAAAATGTATAATGGTTATATATTAAATTTTTGAAACATTAATTCGATCTACACTCTTACATCGGAAAGACATCCGTCGTGGAATGTTTGGGAGTAATGATGACAGTAATAAGTGAATATCTCTGTGAATAAAATATTCCTAATTTTGTGCAGCGAACTTTTTCGACGTCTGCCGGTAACAACAATTTACACGGTTCTCGACGACGGCGACTAACGCGATGACAAAACGAAAGACGAGATGAGAGAATATAATAATGTAATATATAATATCATTATATACGCTTTACATTATTATTATTATTATTACTATGGTGTTGATCGCCTCGAACAAGGGAAGGACGCGTTCGTCGAAACGTGTAATTCCCCTCCCTCCACCGTTGACATACATACCAACCTCACGACGCCGACGACCCCGTAAAAGTAAAACTATTATTATTGTTCGGTTCGAACTGAATTGGTTTTTTCCCCTTCGTTTTTCCATTTCCAACCCCTCCTCGTCCGACCAATCCGGTGACGGCCGCGTCAATTGCACGTCAACTCGCTGTTAGGCGTGGTGCAAACAATGCCATGCCGAAAAGAGATTTGACAGAAATTAAAAGAAAGTTTTCGCCGGCGGCATTCTGAGTAAACGTTTTCTTTTTTTACACGCCGTTCGAAAAGTTTTACCCATCCATACACTCACACGCACACGTATTATATCGGAAAATAATCGGTCACACGACAATATATACTCAGCTGCGAAATAAAAAAAAAAGTTTGTAAGACTCTATACTTATGTGGACACTTGTCAGTTTACTCAACTGAATGGTTGTGCTGTACATGATCCAAATTTATTTAAAAGGCGATTTATTTTGAATAATTATTATTTCAAAGAATATAACACATTATATTATTTATATTTTCCAATTATATCCATTTAAAATATTTAATCGATTCATAGGGAAATTTTAACATTTTATACAGCCTTTATTTTTTTCACTAATACTTGTGTTTGTCTAAAGCTTTAATTTTAAATTTTAAAAATTTAAGTAGAGCGGATAGGTAATAATTGAAATATTTTTCGTTTTGAATGTGTATATATAATATAAATACTGATTATAAAAAGAATGTTTTTTTTCTATTAATATGTCTTTAAAGTTTACCAGATGAATATCGAGTAAAACCATTTCTTGATTTCTCCTACATCTAAAATTAAAAATATAATAAAAATAAAAACTATTTCATCAATACTATAGAAACTTTTACGAAGATATTTTTTCGAAAAATTAATTCTTCTTCAAATTATTAGATATTAAAAATATATGCGGCCAAAATTATTTATATAAGTATTATAAATTATGCGATTATCAAACACCATTTATATTAGAGATAGCAAAAATTAAGACTTTATAAAATGTTAGTCTTTTGCGTCATACTGCATCTTTCCAAAAAGAAAATGTCGTAAAAATTCAATACTTTCCGAGATGTCTAACCGTCGAAACAATCACCCTAAATGTTATATTTTTTTTTCTAACCGATTTTTCGCCACATCATCCCTGCTCGGAAAGCGTCACCGTCGGTGACAGGGTGCAGGGTCGTGGCCGTTGAATTTCAATACTTCCACCCCGAGTTTATATTTATTTCCGTAAACAAACCGTTAACCTACATAACGATCGGAGGGTTGTTTTCGCGCCCACCCAGCAGCGCTTGAATATCATATTATTATGTAGGTGCTCTATGTGTGTATGTGTATATATATATATAATATAATATTATATTGCACCCGGTCTATGCCAACTGTGACCTCTGCAGCAGTAATGTTTAGTTTATAAAAACTGCACCATCGCAGTATTATCGTGCGATGATCGATGAGTTTTCCTGCTCGAAGCGAAGAACGTATATAATATTATACCTATAATCATATATGCAGTAAACGTTTGACGATTTCCATCCGTATATATTTTTATCGAGTTACTTTTATATGGGTAATTAAGATATTCGTCTATTTTAATAAATAGTTGAATAACTCGGCTTCGCTTATGTGTTGAATAATCGATTGGTATATACATTGGTATTTATACATACACGCTAAAAAACCATAACGTTTAAATACAAAACCCATCCAATACCAATTCCCATCAGATAAAAAAAATTAAAAATCGGGTGACTTGGTGACACTCAGGAAAGTATTTGAAACAACTCTGTAAAAAAAAAAAAAATTGTAAATTAATTAGTTCAATAGTACGTTTCGTTGGGAAATTGAAACATAAAAAAGACCTGTTCTTTTATATATATATAAGGATTCTATTTTTGCGACGATTGTTCCGCTTATTACTAGACCGGATTGAGCTGAGGTTAGGAATGAAAGGGTTGTAAAGCAATAAAATCTATTTCATATGCGTTCCAAAACCACTTAATCGCTAAAATAGCATTAGTCTAATACACTGATGATTATAATATTATATGCATTTATTTAATTAACTTTTGACATTCATATACTGTTTTATTGCTATCGTTTAATACGACCATTGCATCGAGTGTGCAGGAGCGTCCATACGAGAATTTGATAGTTTTATAACGAAAACATAATATTATGTCAAATGATTACGAAGATGCAATAAACAGGCTGTAAGTATATTATAAGTTAATAACAGTGATGGCTTAAACTTTTTTTTTCTCGAATCTTTCTCACTCATATTTTTATACTACCCACCCTTGATCTTTTTTCTCACTGCACATCAAATAATGAATTCATAGGTTGTTACATTAGTGGTCTTCTTATTGGTAGGCCAGTATACAGTTAATTTTGGAAGCCCTGTATTACTCTTATCCTCGTGGCAAATCACCCAACCATAATTATTTTTGTAAATCACGTGATTCAAATATACCTTTTTCGAACCACCATCTGTTAATAATATAAAGCTCGTTTATATTATTTTATACTCAGATATAATTAATCATCGCCGATGCCGTCACACGGTAAACGCAAAAAATAGCGGTTAGTAATAATAGCAGAATGTCGAAAATATATATTGACCGCCCAAGCGTTATCTCGAAAAAAACTGGCACGGCTTGAATTACCGGAAAAAAGTTTATTGTCGCGTTCTCTTTTGATTTGGAGCTGTAATAAATTTACCGTATATTCATTATCATAACCTAAAGAATGGAATTTGCGTTTTCCCGTGTCGACCTTACAGGAAAAACGGGAAAACGTGACGGCCCATCCTTATAAATATTGGTACTGGAATTTGTTTTACTTCGTGTAGTCGGAAAACATGATTTCAAACAACTATAACTAATTTAATTAGTAATAATATATAATAATTTAAACAACAATAATACTGAAATATATTATGAATAGCAGATCACGAGGGAAATTTAATTTAAACACGTAAAAACAATTCTAAAGAGATATATAGTATTCGGGTAACAATATATAGTAATGGTTTTTGAAATCTTTAGGAAATATTTTAAAACTATCGTAATTATAACATTTTTAAAACATCTCTGGAATATTTTGGGAACATTATATACTTTCCAAATGTCGTACTTATGTCGGATATTATTAAAAATAGTAATGTACCTCGTGAATATATAATATTTGCAGTAGTTTTCACGCGCGATACGCGTCCGTACGTATACATAAAACGGGTCGGTAAAACTCGGTAAAAGACGATTTGTTTATTTTTCAAAAATTTTAATTACCTCACCGAATAATAATAATTGTCTTGCGGTATTTTTTTTAAACAATTTTTTTTTGTCGGGTAGTCAGTGCGCGCGCCTGCTGCATTATCTTATCGTTAATGACTTACATTATTTATTAAAAACTTCTTCGTGATATTTAACGTAATCTCTCGTGGAATTCAGCGAAATTATCAAATATACAATTACACCCGACTTTAAAATTCAGAGCTTATGATGCACCGTAAAAATGTTAATATATCATTTTTTTTTTATTTCGTTCTCACGCGCGTAAACTCGTTCGAAGATTACGTCTTAACGAGTCTGAACGAACTTTATATCTATATCGAGTGACTAAACGCAATGTGTAAATAACACAATATAATATATTAATATCACACTGAAATTTATAGTTGCTGTTTAAGTATTAGAAAAAAAACAGATATTGATTTTACTAATGCGATTGAGTTAATTTTTGCTTAAGTCGGAGTTGAGTTGTATAATATCTGACGATAAAAATATGATTTTGTGTAACAGAGTAAATCAGTAAAATTAAAATTAATATTTAAATTTAAATGTTAGATTTTTGCATTTTATTTTTGATATTACAATTTTCACTTGAGAACGATAAAAATAATTTGAATTTTTGTTTAAACATATTTTTATTCATTACAAGAGAATATATTATCAGCTATATAGTTAGTATATAGTTATATTAATATATAGTTCATCAGCCACAGGCTATAATTTTAAATTTACAAAGTATAATTAACTATTTTGTAGTTAATAATAAGCCTTTTATGGTTGGTAATTGGATTAATGGATAAACCTTTCATGCATAGTATAAAACAAAAATTGTATGCACGTTTTACTTTGAGCTCCGATGTATTTTAATAACTTTTGAAAAAAATCATAAAATAATATACAAATTTTAATTCTTCATATAAAATATCAACCGTTTATAATATTTGTAATTTTATTAGGATTTGTATAGAACAATGCTCGTAAAAACAATAATTAAACATGAACAAGCGAGGTTTCACTTTGTAACTACGTTTTCGAAATCAAATTTCATCATGATTTAAAAGTGCAGTTTTTTTCTCTACGCCATTATAACAATAATTAGTAATGGAATATCCACACAAAATTACAAAAACGAAAATGCTTGTGTCAATGTGTCATCCTGTGAAGTAGATATTTTAATAAACATACATACACTCCTGTAGGAGTTTACGAGTTGGGACATTCCAGATGCCTGAGAATTAGATTAAAAGACACCTCGTTATTGTTTTATGTACAGAATGTTGTTTAAATAAAAGTGTAATGATGTAACCTGTCCATTTTAATCCACGGAATGCCTTGTTCAGATTACGTTGAGTGTTTTCATTTTTTTATTTACATTCCGTTTTCTTTTCTTTTTTGACATTCAACACTGCAGTTTGATTTCCAATTATTTATTTTTTTTTTTTGTTGTCAAACCCAGAGATTTAAATTAGAGATTTTGTTATTTGTTCTACATAAAACAACATTTATTACTTGTTTATTCGTAATAGTTTAAGCCTGATTGTTTGAGTTTGAAGTTCAAAAATAATATTTTATTAGTATGATTAAATTTTGATTTTGAGATTTTAATTATAGTTATTGTTTTTAAAAAAATATTTTTTCTCTTAACAATGTATCTCGATTAGAAATTTAATTAAATCAAAACTTTCAAGACATCTAAAGCACAAAAAAAATAAAAGTATGGTTAAATTTGAAAAAAATACAATTTTTGCATACATGTTTTAATGGGTTATTTTTAAATTTAAAATATTTTTTTTTTGAAAAATTGTTTGGGTAAAATATAAAAGTATAATAACTGTATATGTTCATACGAGATAATCGTCTAAGATTTCTTTATGTAAAATACCCATGAGATTCACAAGTCATATAGTTTAATATATTAAGTTTGTATAGTTTCTAGCACATGTGATTTATTTAGTTTCTCAAAAGCGTTTTATCGGGTTAGATGATTTATTATCGTTTCTAAACTTAAAACTGCAATATTGCTTCCAAAATTTTAACTCTCTCGTCGATATTATTATATTCTATGTTTGATTTCAGACTTAACATTCACGAATAATTTTTAAGGTTTGAATTAATTTTGTTTCATTTTTGATCATTATTATAATACTGTCGACAGCTGCTGCATTGTATGTAAAAATATATTATGGAATTTCTAATATAGGCACTGCTTATACATTATTTTTTTTTACCTCTGTTTAGTAAATTATGGATTATAGATATATTTACTTATTTAAAATTGAATGAAAAATAGAATAAGTACATACTATTTTATTTTATTTTAAACTTTTCAGATCAATCAATACTTACAAAGTGTAATAGGACCAACCCATTGTGAACATACTACTTAATAAAGTCCTCTGATTAAGGCTAATTTAGTAACATTTCTTGTGGAGCTCTAGGAATCTAAACATTTAAGTCTAAATGCAATTCATCTAACTAATAAATTAATTAATATTGAGGTACAAATTACTAATAGGTAACTTCCTCTTATTACGCCACAATCATCCCTTATAATTATTATTTATCGTCATAATTACTTATTGTACCACATTATTGAACAGCTTGTTTTGTTTTACATTTTTAATAAAAAAAAAATAATAATAATAATAAATCATAATTAAAGCTGACATCGATAATAATGACAAGCAATGACAAATGGTAATATTCGTGTATAAAGTAGGTAATACCATAAAAATATTAACGTATTTGTTTTTAAAAAAAATTATATCAGTCATCATATGATATGGTCAAGAGAAGTAATCTCACAATATTGGTGGACATAGCAATAAAAACTGCGTCCGTCAACGGTGAGCAAACCATCTTTACAATCTTTACATTCACTTAGAGGAACAGGTAAGAGTTCAAATAGTTATTAGGTATTTAAATACCTACTAAACAAAATATAAACATTTTTATTTTAACAGACGTATTTCTGATATTGTAAATGAAAATTGTAATGAAATAAGGTAAACTACATATTACTAACTTTTAATTGCCATTTATTTAAAACTTTTTAATACACGTTAGGAATAAACATTTAAATTGAATCATATGCTGTTCTAGTAACTAATAATATTAACTTTTATTTTAAAATCACTATTAAATGATCTCCTTTAATATGTTAAATTAAACAATACATTTGTTGATAAGTAAACAAAAAACGAAATTAATTATAATTAAAAAACTAAACTATCTTAATGGTTTTTGAATCAAAAATTATAACTTTAAATTATTATAAATTAACTATTTTAGAACCTGTTTATAACAGCGCTCTCTAAAGTTTTAAATCAAAACAAAAAAATATTCTGATATTTCAGAAACGAACATTTTTGGACAATAAAATAAAATAAGCCATATACATTTTACAGAATATAATATCGGGAAATAAACATTAATTTTTGTTTAAATCATTTAATTAAAATAAAATTAGATAAACTATAATTTTATGCAACTAATTTAAAAAATACTCGTAAGTTTATCTCCGTTAACATTTTAAAGCAAATCATGATAGACAGGTATCTACAAAATAAAATAACAAGCTACAATTTTAACAAATCTTACACATTTGTACAGTGAATAAACTGAATTCATCGTTAAATTTTTAAAACTGTGTGGGTATTAATTGTTTTTGAAAGAACAAACATGTTTTTAATGTTATTAATGAATATTATATGATGGATTAATGCACAGTTATTTTAATTTAGTTTAATTTGACAAAGTTCACTCTACGATACTAAGTCACTAAAAAAAAAAAAAAATAGACACATATAATATTTCTTTACTGGTAAATTGTCAGTAAAATATTGGTCATTACGGAAACTGTAATTTACAAAACAATACTCAAGTCAGATAATATTATAATTTAGTCGCAATATTTTGAAACATATCATTGTTCTTTGGTTGTTTTTTGTAAAATTATTTTCTGAATTATTTTGGTTGATTTATGGGTGCTTGGTTAAATATATGTTTTGTAAAAAATACAAAATTGGAGAACGCTGTATATGTATGTGTTACTTACCAACTGGCCAACTATTACAATTGGTCAAAAGCAGGATAAAAAAAAAAAAACAATTTGTTTTGCAGATTATTGCGAATATAATTTATTTGACTTCCAAACTTTGGTGTAGCAGCTAACCACCATCCTCGAACACAAACAAAAACGGTAAACTGCATTTAGTTTATGTGTTTAAAATGTAAATACCATTGCAAAAAGTACATTTAACAGTGTACACTCAATACTTTGAAAAGTATATACCCATCATATTATCATATTTTTGTTCGGAATTTAAGACCGTTCTACATTTAATATTGCATTTAGTTTTTTTACACACATTTGTTATGCTGGCAAAACCACTATCAAGTATAAATGTTCCTACAGTTATCTTTATTTTAATTTTATAATCTAAATCTGAAGAATTCCCTAAACACGTTGATGGATAATAATTTATATAATATTATTATTGATGAGCGTTTAATGATTAGACGAGCGAACAATGCTGTGCGGGGTGGATTCTTTTAAAACGAAGGCGACAATAAAAATAAAATACTGTCGTTTTAAAATTTAATATTTCAATGTCGTCGAGTTTATAAATATATTCCGTTTCAGATTCAAAAATTTAAAGAATATAAAAATGTGATGGTATAGCAGCGTGTATCACACCTATACGCATTTTACAAATAATATAATATTATATATGTACGATTTGAATATAGTGCAATTTTTTTCTTTGGTGCCAAAAAAAGATCTCCATTTATATCAGTAACATTCAACGACAAATATTATAGTTTAAATATTTTGTAAACCAATAGGTGTCGATTGCACATATTTTAATCATTCACTGTATGATGAATACATATTATAACATTATATATATAATTCTCGCATGGTATGCGCAAAATACCTTCCTATGCCAGAAACACCACACATACACACGACGTATATAATTATAGATTTATACTACGGAGTACTATATAAAATATAATATGATGTCGGTAATGTGTGTGTTATTAAATATTTTGGTCCTTCGGCTATCGAGCATTGTTGGCAATAAAAAACATTAAAAAAAAAAATAAAACAATAAAACAAAAACGAACAAATAACATTTGACACGTTGTTATTAATACGCTGCACAATCGTATAGAGCATAATAATTTATACACACCAAGTTTTGGAACAGTTATATATTTAAATTTACCAAAAGTCATAGTAATATAATTAACAAATAACTAAGTAGTGGGTACACAGTTATCGAAGTGCGTTTGAGTTATTATACTTTAACCGAATATCAATAATAATAAAAAAAAAAAAAAATAAACGATACTATCGGTTTTAATCGGGCATTTTACTATAGGTAAGTTATGCATTTAGTTATACTGCCTATTACAATAATGTTTCGTAGGCATTCTATCAAATAAATAATAAATATTCAAATTTAATTAAAAAATTTAACAAACAAATAAATTAATTGTCATATTTATACTTTATTAGGAGATATTTTATTTTCGACCACATCCAAACTGTTACTGGTACATAAATACAACTTGAATCCAAATAAAAAAGATCATATTATGTAATTTGTATCACATCATGCCTTTTTCAAAATCTAGTTGGGTCCTTTACTATTGATAATTATCAATAAAAAAATTAAATTAATGTATACGAGTTGGTTCTTGTATGATCTACAGGTTTACATACATTTTGTTTCAATTCTCTAACATTTTAGTAGAACTTAAGAACTCAATAACGTGTAATTTGCTTAAAAATTCACAAAATAATGAATTATCCTCATTCGAAACAAATTAGATTTGACTACCATAAGATACTTATATCTCTAGAAGATTTAGAGATTTTACTAATACTGTGATGCCTTAAAAGTATTATATTTCTCCCCAATGTGCTTTATTTCAGAATAAAATTTAATTGTTTGGTCACCATTAAATATTGCTTATATACAAAATATTGAATGTATCCAAAACCGAATTCTTCCCTTTATTTCATGCAAATGTCATATTCCTCGTCAATATCATTCCCAATATAGATCATTATTAATCCATTTAAATATGAGGAGTCTGGCTGAAAGGAGAAAAATGATTGATTTGAAATGTTTATATAAATTAGTAAATGAATATAGAAATTGTCTTAAATATTACTTGGTAGCTTTAATTTTAATGTCCCTCTTAGTCGAACTAGATTTAAAAACACGTTCTATATTTCTTTTAAAAAATCTAATTGTGCTCTTTCATCACCTATAAATAGATTAATAAAATGAGCTAATGACGTCCAGGTTGGTTTGCTTAATTTTTACTTTATTGAGTTTTTTTGTCACTATATTATTATTTCTTGTTTATAGATTATATTTTTATTATTGCTATTTTTATTTTTGTTAGTATTGTTGTTATTATGTTTATTATTTTATTTGTTCTTTTAAGTAGAGTTAAATAAAAAATGTATAACTATATACAAATTGTTTTTTGGTTTTTCCCGTAAAAAAAAAGTACATAAAATCTTAGAATTGGAAAATATGGTTTTTAAGTATACTTAACAATTTTAATAAATTCGTTATCAAAGGAAAATGTGGGCGATTAAGAAAGTTTAGTAAAATATACCATAAAGTGTTCGAAGTGTATATAATAAAGTCGATCGAATAAAATATTTTGGGTATTTTATTCCTCGATAATCCAAACCAACTTTTAAATATCTTTCCGTGTTACGACAACGCAATAATATTGTTTTCTTTACACTATTATTATTATGTGATATATTACACATGATGTATTAATCTTACGATATAATATAACAACGATCGAGCTAGACTATTTTGATGCTTTTTTTACTTTCTTAAGACATATATATATATAATGTACGCCGTACCGTAATGTATATAGATTTATCATGTCCCATATATAACTGTAATATATATTATATATGTATAGGAAATAGGGTAAGATGGTATTTATTTTATTTTTTTACTTTTATAGCTTACGATATTCTTACACAAATATAAACGATATATTATTATGTAGGAATTGATTCAACAAACATTTATTTACATCGGGAAAACATTCTCTCTCTCTTTCTTTCTGGCAGGTACCGATTTGTATTATTTTTTTTTGTGTGTTCTTCGTTCCGAGAGTAGCGGTTTATTTTTTCTTCGAGCGATGTGTAGCGTGTGGACGATGTTTATCCTTAAGACTATTGCCCGACTGTTTTTTTTCCTCTCGATATTTTATAAACAACCCACCCAGCGAGATTGGATGCTGTTGTCGCGTGTATTTTAGATAACACACGCACACGCGCCCGCGCACCTACTTATATCTACACGAGTACAAATATTTAAAGACGACCAAAAAAAAAAAAAAAATTATGTTTTACGGTATATTCGAGTGTAAGATACATATTTGATTGTCAGCAGTTGTTGTTACCTATGTTAACCTCTCTCACATCCACTCTTCGTTGCAATATGGTATTGCGCACCTCGTGTATTTTTAGTATAGGTTTGCTTTAATGGTCTACACATGCTCAATGGTAATAAACGCGGCAAAACAAACACGGAAAGAAAACACGATTCCCGAGTTATTCGATTGTTCTGAAATCAAGGTCCAATAAAATGGTCAATGCGAGGAGTGAAAACTGATGAATTTTTAACAGTGTATAATTTATCACGAAGAGACACAGATAAAGAAAAATTGAGAGTGAGAGAGAAAGAGTGAGGGAGTTAGTGGTCGAGAGCGTAAGACATAAATATTATAAACACAGTGAACGGTTCGTGGTAAAAGTAGATTTTGATAATTTTTCGATTATTACGCGCTATATTCGTTACTGAAAACTTGATGTCCTGCGTAGTTTCAATAGTCAAAGTAAAAATGATTATTTATGATTTCCTATCTTAAATTAAATGTAAAAATGAAAAAGCCAATATTGAAATAAGGAGATTTTTTTATTTTCTGCAGAAAAACAGAGATCAGTGCACAGTCAAATTGTTGTTTTGTGTATCAAATAGCAAGACAGTGCGAACAATTTATATTTGCAAGCGATAACATATTTAAATTGAATAAAAAATAAATATTATAAACGACTGCGATTAGTTTGAGAATTTTTGGCTTAAACCAATAATTATAACTAAATATAAGAGTGGTTACATAACTATTTTTGAATTTAGTTGAGAAAAATCACAATCCGTCGCGTATCCAGTGGCCAATATTATACGATACACGTCTATATGTACTTAACGTTTTCATACACATATTTTTTTATTTATATAATATATAAATATAAAATATAAAATATTTTAAAATATTATTTTAAAATCACCCGCCCCCCCCCCCCAAAAAAAAGAAAAAATTGAAAAATATAATATTATAATAAAATTGTCGTACCTCTGTACATATATTAATAGAACTTTTCTAATATTTTTTCAATAAATACCATAAGCGTTGCTGCATTTAAAATAAATATTTACTTATGCATTATGGTAACCATTTAGTTTTATATTAAATTATTATAACTGTAAAATTTAATTATTAATAGTCTTGTTAATACCATGACAATACTGTGTAACGTAACATATTAAAAATACCAATTTAATAAAAATGAATCAAATTCTCTTGAAAATATTACTCACTTCAATGCAAATTATAAACTCAAACAAATCAAAAACAAAGTCTTTAAATCATCGATTTTTAATCCTTCATTCTAAAAATAAAATCGTATTATTCGGTATAATTAAAGACAAAATTCTCTGTCTCTCGACATTTAAACATTACAACGGAAATTACAAAATAAATAATTAAAATTGGTAAATTCTAAAATAAATTAAACAATATGATTATTCGATGATGTATATTGCAGTACGGTCACGTTTATTGATCGTGTTTATTATAGCGTTTTCATGAAGAAATTCCGATTTCGGCACAGCGTCGGATTTACAGTCGGCGATTTATATTATTTTATAATTATTTTACACTCGTGAGTACAAACGAGGCATTAATATTTCTGCTAACGACAGAACAAAACATTGAACGAAACTTTAGTATATCGTGTTCGCGACGACGAATAAAATATTATTTCAGTCGACCGTCTGTCGTATTCGTATTAATAATTGCAACTAAAACTTACATTAAAAAAAAAAAAAAAAAAAATACGGCATTGACAATAACAATTCAGTGGCGTATTTAACTTAGTTTTATGGGGGGGGGGTACTAAAATTATTATACACAAGTTTATATTTTGACTTATTGATTTTACTATGAAGTGTTTTAATTTTATTTTTGTGTCTGACACTTTTCTAGTATAAATAATGCTTAATATTCAATTTCGAAGGAAATTTTTGGTAGTAGATTTAATCTTACTTTGCCTTAATATCATAGTCCCTACTACACCTAAATAAAAATCAATTTTTATTCGCTCCCTCAAATACTCGTATTTTATATTAATTGTTAAATTATATAATACTTCACAAAAATGACCACAATTTCGTCGTCATTTCCTTCTGTATAATACTAAAGTATTCATTAATGAAAACAATTCGATACGGATTTTTTTTTCAAATACAAAATGTGTACGTATAAAATATTATCGTAAAACATTACGTTATCGTCTCCAGATAGTACATTATTATATTATTATTAATAAAAGATCGGCACCTTGGAATTTAATAATAATGCATCACTATGAAATCATTTTTAAAATATTTTTTTCTTAACAATTTCAATATCTTTCAAAAATAAAACAGGTTTACAAAATATAAAACCAATATAAACTTAATATACAAAAATAAATTAAAAGTACCAGAAAATGTTCTTGAAAATCAATATAAATGATTCCGTACACACGCTCTATAATTTGTGTGTTGCAAAATGAAAAAATAACTGAAATAAAAGAAAATCGTAATTCACTTTTTAATCGCCGAAACTTATACAATATAATAATTGTATTCCACATATAAGTCAAAATATCTATAAGTAATATGATCAAAAAATTATTAAAAATTAATTATAGTTTTTTTTTCTATAAATTCACAATCATCCTGCAGTGATCGTTGTAATTATATTGCATTTAAATTGTAAATTTTAGCAGGTGAGGTGCCAAATATTGGTCGTCGTCTCGCGGCCACGGCTAACGTGTCAAACTTGATCTCCTCAGACCGTTAAAATATATTTCACGGGCGTTTATTTTGCCGTCAGCTTTGGGTTCGATAAATTCAAACATTTTGGCAATGTTTGACAAAATTCTATTATTGTTGTCGCTCGCAAAACGAAGCTCCCGCGGGTTGGGCGGGGCATCGGTGTGATCGCCAAATACGTTCAGAAATCTTCGGGGCTGACCCGATGTAAATTATGTTGTTATATTCACGAGTGGGTGTGTAACCGCTTAAATTTCGGAAAAACAATATAAAATAAAACGGAATTACGATCTATGTGATAATTATTGCCAGAATCGAACGAATAGAAACAATATAATACTATGATATTATGCAGAAATAGAGCGCGTTCGCGATAAATTACTATCACTGAAAATTTTTCAAATAATGTTGTATTACGTTATTAATATGTTGGCAATACTTAAAATTTTGAAAAAAATCTGCACAATTTACTGGAATATTTTATCGTTTATCGTAATTATTATTTAAAGATTAGTTTTATTTTTGATTTTACTCAATAATCATTAAAACAATGCAATGGTGATGAAGAAATATGTTACTTTTAGATTTGTGATGTATGCATACTATTTGAATAATTTTATACATGATTTAAATGTTATAATTTATAAGTAGTTTAAAACTTAAAATGTTTGTAATTTTAAACCATGCTCGCAAATGTATTAAAGAAATGCCAAAGTATCCCATAAAACTATTAAATATGATATAATAAAATGAATTAAAATTTTATTATTAATTATTCATCCAAAATATAATATACATGTTTATTAGTAACTAATATTTAATATAATAATCAATAAATAAGTAATAACTAAAAATGTTCAATCGTAAGTTTTAATACATTTTTAATTATCAATTACAATATTGAATGTTTTATTGTAGAGGATTAAAATATTATAATGTGTATAATTTATAAAAAAATTGTCGTCAAAATTAAAAAAAAAAAATCCAATTATAGCTAAAAATGTAAGATAATATTTTATATATCTTATTGTAATATGACTTCATACCAAACAAATTTATAATTTGTTTTACAATTTGAGCGAATAAGAGTAAAAATATTTAAAAGTCATATACTTATCCATACTCTCAAGTTATAACATTTTAAATTATTTCATATTTATTTATATGGAACGGAATTAATTTATATCGCTGGTTTAAGTCGTTTTATTTTTGTTGAAGTTAATTTTAGCCATTAAAAGTTTCTTAAGTTAATATTTGAATAACAATTGATTTTTAGTAACAGTAAGTTTACTCAATAATACGAATATGTTTATTTAAATACAATCATGTAAATATTAGACATTTGTAATAATGAAGGGATTTGTGCAACAATGTTGAGTTAACAAATTACAACATAATGTTTTGAGCAAGTATAGGCTGTCAAAAATGGTAAGATTATTTCACGTAAATGCATTATTATCAATACGTCTTAATTTTTATTTTCAAATATAATTTTAAATTATCATCTGTTACATAATAAGACCTGATATTTCTAATAAAATCAATCCGAAATGACACGTGACTCGTAAACTCAACATATGGTTATTTGTAATATTATAACTTATATGTCTGTATGCAATTTCAAAATTTAATATTATTGACAATCGATTTAGGTGTACACAGTAAACGTTATTTCTACTAGACTTTCATTCATATTTTCGCACCGTTGAAAATCAATCACCGTAGGAATAATTGTCTCGTATTTCATAAGTATATTTTTTCGATTCGGTTCAATGAGTATATAAATAACGTATATTATATAATATTTGACACGGCGTTTTTAGATAGGCAAAATAGGTACATATGTACATTGTAGTCGTATTTTTTTGATGCCCCGTGGAAATATATTTATTTATTTTATTTAAATCTATAGACATATGAATACTGGGCGCATCTGAGAAGACTATATATTTATATATATATATTATAGTTTTCAATAACTTTACACTTCAATTACGCAACTTTACAGTCCACAATTTTTTATACACTATTTTATAAAAAAATAAAAACCACATGCATGCAGAACAGGGCTTGGAACCTTTATGACCTTTTCGGTTTCGGTATAAATTCAGTTCTTTAAAAAAAAATCCGGTACTGGTTTTTAAAGTTACAGTTACCAGTATTCAGAAATTTTTCAAAAAATAAAATTTACTTCAATATTAACACCGTACATATTATCTAAAATGTAAGATCAAAAAACTTTAATCGTTTTCTGGAACTGTTATAGATCATGGAAGTATAAAACTAAAAATACACGTATATATTACAACATCAACAAAATATAATAAATCAACTATTATTATTTATTGCCTAATATATAAAATAATTAAATAAAATTGAAACCGAAAAAAACCATAAAATTTTCTACAAAAAATATCAGTATCGGAACCGGTTTAGGTTCCTAAAAAAAAAATCGAAAAAAAGATTTCAGTGAGGTTCCGGTTCCAATACTGGTGTTTTTAATTTTGGTTCTAAGCCCTGGCAGAGCATTGCGTCCAAACCAAATACTGTCAGCGAATTATTGCATTTTGTCACCTAGAAAATATTCAGTGGAAAGTTTATCTCTTGACGATCATTGATACTATTATATGTACTCTTTTACTCGACGAGGCTTACACCTAAATGGATATTCACCTTCAATGGTAATCTTTCGTTGTTATAACTTATTTACCATACCTATTAAATATTATTTTAATTAAATATCTATTTATTTTTACCGATAAAACGTGACAATTATGATTTAATACAATATAAAAATCAGATGTTTTGATTTTTTTTTGCGACAGTGCAACGACGTTATAATATTGTATAATCATCAATATACGAATATTGTTAGAGTAGCGTCTGTCGTGAGAGGGGGAGTGAGTGGGCATTTGCCCCTGTCTCATTGTAGAAGCAGTTAAATTTTTGGTGAAATAACACAATTATAATTTTTCTTATTTCGAGGAAAAATAATATTGTGTAGGTATTAGAGTTTTAAAAAACTATTGTCACGATAATAATTGATATTTGTAGTTTTTTAGTTCTAATAGGTAAATATATACTAATATTAAACGCTATAGAAATTATATAAAAAAAGATCATTTTTAAATTGAACCACGGTTTCAAAAAAACCCTCTATAATAGAAATGATTCCTATTTAAACATTTTCGATTTTTTAATTACGTTTTAGTAGTTTCATATTGTTATTTAATTTGCTTGACCCTTGTAGAAACGTATAAAATACCGCCACCGTGGTAGATACTACCTTTAATTATTTAGCTCCTTTGCGTTTTTTTCAACATACAATAAGACAATTTTTGCCTCAGACACGTGGACTGTTCAAAACTTTTGTCCCCTCCTATTCAAAACTAAAATGACGCCACTGCATTGTTCGTGTTTTATTGCCCGTTCTGCGATAATAAGCAGTGGCTTTGTGTTATTTATTTATTTATTTTTTTTTTTTTTTGATACATTACGCATGTTGTCAAGTATAATATAAGAGCGTGGTTTCATTCCGTAAAATAAGAACCTAAAACAAGTGTTATTTCGTTGACATTTTTTTACACAAAAACCTCTCCGATTTGGCTGACTTCAGAATACACATTATCCTCCAAAAAACCAGCTCTGTGTATAATAAGTGAAGGACCAAATTGTTTAGCACTGATTGGCGTCGACATTTCACACCTAAACGATATATTGTTTGAACCGCCACATATATATATATATATATATATATATATATATATATATATATATATATATATATATATATATATATATATATATATAGTGTACCTTGATTCACAATTGTGCGGGAACAACTTTCGACTACGGCGGCGGGTTGAGGTCTTACCGTAATAATACGGGTGAGGCGTAATCATTGTGGTAAACCACTCACTTCGACAGGTGTGCTCTGTCCTTATACATATATAATCTGTGTATTTATTACGAGCAAAGTAGGGAATCTGGGCATCGTATTATAAAACCCAAACATTTTGGACAATGTAAGAATGATCGTCTTAATACTCCGGTTTCGGTAAAATACAATTGAGAACGTTTAAATTTTTTTGCAACATTGTCAAATTTAATTAATTGTTATCGAACGATAATATCAATATCGTTAGATAATCATAGATTTGTCGGGCATTTGTCGGATATTATTAGAAATTAAACTAATGTGAACACTATTATTTAAGTATTGAACTTAGATACGAGAGAATAACGGCTGGGCGTTACAGTCGTCGTGCAAATATCAACTTTGTGCTTGTCGCTTTTATATTTATATTTGTCACATAATGGAAAATAATGACATTAAAATTATGCTTACCGAACGAGGTGGAGACCTAGTGCTATACTCGATATATAGGTAGGTTGGTAAATCATTACAATAATGTATTACATTTGTGTATACATTTTTACAAGTTTTTAATTATACAAACCAATTTTTTGTTTATTAGACGGCGTGTATCCATATATTTTTATTATATTATATTATATTATTAATGACGTTTTTTCTAGAATATTTTTATTGTTTCATTTGTATACATTTTTTACCACAGAGAAATTATTTTAACAATATATATATATATTATTATTAATATTTTTCGCTATTACACTTATATTTTCATTTTATTAAAATAAAATAAAAATATTTTTCTTAAACTAATAAAGATTAACTTTTAACTGTGTCTAAACTAAAAATCAATCGTTTGATCAAAAAAAAAAAAATTATATGGCAATGTTGTACATATATTTGTTCTCAATTGTATTGGGTTTTGAGTCGGCGGTAAGTTCTTTATTAATTTTAAGTGTTCTCAATCGTTCGGCCAAGAAGGTAAAACGTTCTCAATCGTTCGATAGCCTCCAATTTTTCATACATTGATCGGGCATCGTATGAAAGTACCCGGGAAAAATTGTACCCTGTCCGGATTTATGTAAACAAAGTGATTTAAATACTGCGCACTACGTACACTTATATTAAATGTCATTCACACGTAATAAATACCAACACCTTTAACATATTGAAGATTTTGTATTAATTATTTTATATCACAACATACGAGATACCTATCTAATTCAGGAACAAATATACTTGCATTTGTATTATTATGTAACATTTTATTTTGTTATATAATTTAATAATAAATAATATCAATTTTATTCGTGTCAGACTATCTTTAGATAATAATAATTGTATTCA
Source organism: Pentalonia nigronervosa (assembly GCA_014851325.1). Taxonomy (NCBI): domain Eukaryota; kingdom Metazoa; phylum Arthropoda; class Insecta; order Hemiptera; family Aphididae; genus Pentalonia; species Pentalonia nigronervosa. Next base: position 129,043 of record JACXSJ010000442.1, on the reverse strand, counting down.
ATAGTATAAGAGCCAACGGATAATATATTTAAAAACTATTAATACTAAGGTAATTAATATTCAAGGCGTATTTTTTTAATTTTTTTTTTTATATAAGTATTAGTAAGATGATGTGTGTTTAATTTTAAATATTTTATCTTCAACGCCCAAATACATTTGAGCACTATATAAAATGCCCGGACAATGTAAACTTTTTCTTACTTTACCCTAGAAAATCGGGCGTTATACATTGTGCCCAGGTATTGTAATATAATATCCGACTTTCTACTTTGGCCATAACATATCTATTGGGATTTTCGACACAATACTTCATGGTAAACGTTGTGGTATGATCTAATAAATATTATGGTTTAATCAAATATCGAAGAAACCAAACATCTTTTTATATAGTTTTCGACTTGTGTACTAAATTCCGCTGTATCAGTACTTATAAGCTTGTCCCCCCCCCCCCTAAAAAAAAATAAACTGTCAATAAAAATATGTCTGTTAAAAAAGTTCCGAGAAAAATTTAAATATAGATATTATGCAATATCGCTGTAAACTAAAAACACAATAATTTTCACCCTAAATGCTTTAGACGCTGAAATCTGAAATCATTACCTATTATTTCAGTTATTTGTAGGTTAAACTACAACAGTTTTGTCCGAATTGTGTCCAAATGAATGAATGAGTGCATTTCGTCTTAATGACGTCGTTCACAGTGCAGACATTTTCCTATTATCAAGACTCAATGCAATATGCGTTTATTCAATGAAAAAAAAAAAAATGAAGAAAGTAAGCGTTAAAAGAACTACGAGTAGCGTGGTTCAGAGAACTTTTTAAAATCAGTTAACCAGCCGGAACCACAGAAATTTGATAAAGATATCTTCCAACGATCCACAACTTCATTTTGTTGTATTTATTATTTTCAAAACAAAATGCCGCCTTTTCAAAAAGACTTCAAATGAGAATTACCATAATTTGTGTGTGTTTACCCGTACTGCAGCCATATTTTTGTTTAGGCACTTAATCGCGTGTCGATCGGTTGAGCGATAAAAACTCGGCCGCAGAGTGGAGGACAAAAATATAATAATATATCACTGTTGGTTTTAAACGACCTGTGGATTCGTGTGTCACGCACGGACGCCTCGGACCGAATACTATTAAATGTTTACGATAAAATATTATAATGTATAATAGCAATAACAAATAATAAGTGATTGGAAATATTATGACTACAGTATTGTACGCTACCTAACCATTATATACAATTTGTAAGACAAAACAAAAATACGAGCAATGCTTATTACACGATACGATTTAATTAAAAATTCAAGACTACAAAAACGAAAATGTACAGCCAATAAAATAAAAGCTTATACCATAGTGAATATACGACATAATAATAATTATTGTTTCAATACTTATTACGTTGGCCTAAATTTAAATCTAGTCGGTTACTATAATATATGTTATTTTAATTTTTGATTTCTTAGTAGGACTTATTGAAGTGGGTTTATCGCGAAAGAATAGTCTGCACTCAGTAGCTACTACACTTGAGGGGGGGAGTCGAGGGGAGAGTCAGTTAAATATATCATGACGTCAGTTGTGTGGGAGATGCAGGAGAAAGGGGTTCAGGCCTCTAAGCTTTACCCAATAAACAATACGCTGTCGAAGCTGTACAATAATTACTCCACACTATTAAAGAGGACTTGTGTACGATTTATGATATTACGTGAAATATAATATCAATAATAATAATATTAAAGAATGGCATGTGACCATAGGACACTGCAGCTAGTCAGTAGTCATCCAGTGATAAATAATATTTAATATGAATTATAACGAGGATTAAAAAAAAATATGAAATAAACAACACAATTATTAGTCACAGTCATATATTATTAAAGATAAATGCTTCAATAGCTAGGCCATTAGCCTACAGTTGGTTAAACAATATGTACAAATTTATGTATTTAATTTTTTTTTAAGTTAATTGCATAGTATTATCCTATTATTAAATTTTTGTATCAATACCAATGGATTTAAAGAAGCTATTGATCAAGTGTGTGTCGTGTTCTAATCATAATCATATTATAACAAGTAATGTTTCACTATAATATTATACATAACTCATAATATGTCTAAATATAAAAGGTAAATAATTGTCTTTTAACAATATAAGTACTCCCTGCTTATGAGATATGCATGATGCGCACATAGGGAATACAACAATGCAATATCCACAAGGCCAATTCGGTCGTTTTTGCACACAAAAAGCCTACTCACGACCTTGTTACAGAAATACTTAATCGCGAGAATTACATTTGCTATAACAATACAATATACAATCGATATTATGCAATATGTTTTAATCTAATATCTCATAATATTTTTAACAAATAATAATAATACGGAGTGTTGATGCGATGTCGCAAAAAATCAAAAAAAAAAAAAAAAAACGTAGAGACCAGACAATATTTTTATTACGATAACAGTATAATACAGGTATTACAGGTAACCACGGTAATGAAAGCTGTGATGGATTCGACGGGGAATATGATATGAAGTACCTACTATAGCGTCGCAGTGGTGTATGTGTATTTATATAATATATATTATTATGAACCCAAAAACCGTATAAAAAAGGAATATAAAAAAGACAAAACGTACAGCAGCAAACGCAATAAAAAATGCGATTAGGCAAAAAATTGTTAAACTTATTGCGTTTTTTACAGGCTTTTTACAGCCGGTTTGACGCGTTCTCGAGTAGGTATATTGTAATATATTTGTCAAACAAAGAGTTTGAGAAAAAAAAATCGGGAATTATCGTCAGACATGTACGCGCGCTGTTAATATTATACGATAAGTCCATGTATGCTCTTTATGCGGCTATTTTTATTTCGAAGGCTTTCTGGCAATGCGTTATTTTCGAATTAAGCACGGAGAAAACAAAAACGGCATTTCTTTTATTGTTATCACAGTTATCGAATTATTTATGAAACCAAGAATTAAAGTAATAATAACGGTTTCTTAGATAAAGTCGTGTAATTGCATGCAAGTATAGTGTTTTATGCATAGGCGCAAGTAAGGTTAATATTTGGGGGGGGGGGGCTGAAACCCTTCTATAAACTGTAACATAAAAACAATTTGTTATCTTTCTCAAACCATCACACATATTTTAACATCAATTACTTAAATAATATTTATACTAGCTACATGGGTACTTACATGTACAAAAAAAAAACATTTCATAAATCAACTTTATACAAACATTGTAAACATAGTTAATATTTTAAAAGACATTTTAACATAAATATACATGCAATTATAATATGCTAACGATATTTTTCTATTATTAGCACTAGCAAATGTGTTTAAAATATCTTTACTGTCGATATTATTTGATAAGTCTCTCTCAATATGAATAACAGATGAATTTGTAAACCGTTTTTGTAACATTGATGACCGTAACCAGGTTTTTACTTTAAATATTTTAATAAAAGAAATGTAAAATGTTGATAACAAATATTAAAATTAACAAGGTATATTTTCTGGAGAAGCTAAGTCCCCTTAGCTCCTGTCCCTTAGATGCGCCACTGATTATATTTAATACTAGCTGTCTCGTCCAGCGTTGCCTAAGCCAAATATTAATTTAAGATTAACTTGAAGTGATTTACATGTGTCGAAACCACCTAGGTAGGTAATTCACTGCATTAGATCACGGACAATATGCGAGCAGTAAATTATCAGGTAGACAATCCACCTGCAATGGATTGCGGACCCCGTGAGATGTATAAGTGAGTGAAATCAGAATTAGGTAGGTACACGAAAAACGTTACGATGGTTGCCCGTGTCAAAGATTTATTTTTCTTTATAAAATTATTTTCAAAAATGTTGTATATGATATATTTTTAGTAATTATAATAGTTATAAAATATGTAATCGTTGACAACCTTATAAATAAATAGAGATTATACAAACCAATAACGACCATAGTTACCAAAAGCAACCATTGTTAGTTGGACCTCTACCTTTTTAAAATTGCCCTCTTTCCAAAGGTCTAATCTATCTCTGTCTCAAATTTAATCACAACCGGTTAAACAGTTTGAGAATGCATAAAGGACAGGCAGACAGACAGACATTCATGTTTATATGTATTATATAGATTAAAGCGTATACTTTAGAGACTACCGCAAACAATTATTATAATATTATAACGTTCCACCTTATAATAAGTATATTGTTATTGATTTCTACAAACTTGACATATAATGTCATACGTCATAATGTCTTGTATTTTGTGATATTACAGTATTGTAAATTACGCGTTCGATCTGTTTTGCGCAGAGCTGTCGCGAATATTCTGGTCGACGGCGACCCTTTTCTGACAGAAATATATAGAATGTCCCAGGCCCCGTAGATCAATAAACAACGTTGTTGCGGGATAAACCGCGTTTTTGTATATTATTTTACTGCTTTATTTATATATTATAATATACAACACATTAATTGTGTATACGACGAGTGCATATGATTTGGGTTCTCACCGATGTTGCCGACGCCACCGTCGAAATGGATTTCATTTTTTCGAAAACTCCAATCAAACGTCCTACACCTACTAAAGTTAGATTTGGCGTACCCTAACGAATTACTTGTTTTCGAGAAGATAATTCTTTTTTACCGCCTTAGGTATAGTATGATATAATGGTATATAAATAATGAGGTATGTATACTTGAGTTCTGTAATAATTTATTATTAGGTACCTAATACTTACTTCACGGAACAATATTTTTTTTATGTAATAATATGACCTTTGACGACTTCATATTTTTTGATTTACTTAAACCTAACATCAACAAATTAAAAGTTTGTTTTCGCGTTCTTCAAAGTTTCATAACTTGAGATGGCCAATTTATGTTAATGTTATCTTAAGAGAAGAGCTAATAATTTTCGTTAAGTAGCTATTCAAATTGTTTAAAAAGTTTTAGCGGGAAGCTGATGGAGACAAGTTATGGCGGATAGGATAACCAACGAGGACAGCTACGGAGAAGCTTCTCATATACTCTACTGATTTTAAAATTTATAATAATATGACATAGGTAGATAGAGATTAAGAAAACAAAAATGGGGTAAGAGTTTATAATCTTGAATATCATAAACTACACAACGTTTAGTTATGCATCCATAAACATTATGCGAATGTGTTATTAAAATAATAATTAATTGAGAATTTTACAAGTATAAATGCTAATTAAGTGTATGAACGATTTATTATAAACGATGATATTATAATTGTAAATCCCTAAAATTAAGAAAGTAAAAAATATTTCTATAGTTTCAAAAATCATTCCAGCTAAAAATTATATTATTGGACGATGTGTGCAATAAATTGATTTTGGTATTTATAACTATAATACTAGCCATAGTAGTAAAGATAGTCGGAGACGGTATGTTTTTAATACAAAAACACGTCTTACAGGAAAAACTAATCAAAATTATTAAATTATCTATTTAAATTAACTAAAAAAACTTATAAGAAAACACAACCCTAAATTTTTCCAAGATAAATGTCAATCACTTAATTCTAACGATGATTTGTTGTGGAGAACTATTAAAATTACTTTTAAAGTCAAAGAGAAAACTGAGCCGCTCGATGAACCAAATAGAGATTTAGCTACATCAAACATAGATAAAGCCAATCTTATTGGATTATACCTATATATCAATAATATTTATGCTTCATTCCAATTTTAATACTGGATCTACACACTTCAATGATATTGTTAGCTTCTTTAATAGTCCATTACCAATATCTCTCCCAACAAAACACACAAGCCCAAATAAACTAAAACACATAATTAAAATTTTCAGCAAAACTGAGGAAATTATCCTAAAAATAATTAGGCCGTTACTACATTCAAAAAATATAATATCCCATTTGGCCAATTTAGTTTCAGGACATCTCACTCGATAATACACCAAATACATAGACTTACTGACAAAATTCAAACCTCATTTTAAAATAAGGAATAGTGTCCTTCAGTTTTTCTAAATATGGTTCAAGAATTTAGTAGACTTCGGAACTATAGAATTCTCTACAAATTAAAATTATTCCGTCGAGCACCTTACTATCTAATAATCTGCTTTTAGCTCTGCAATTGAAAATTCACAATTCAGCAAGGCGAACCATTATTTTCTTACTTCCCAATCTCTGCCGGTGTTTCTTAAGGAAGTTACTTATCACCCGATTTATTTATTATATATATATATATATATATATATATATATATAATGAACCCTCCCTTAACGGACACCTCTAAATAGCGGACATTACCGAATAGCGGTCGTTTTTATGGATACGGGGACATTTTCATTACTTTTATATAGGAAAACCCCCTAAATACCGGACACTTTTATGCCAATTTAATTTTGATTTTGACAATTTTTATCGTAAATATTGAATGACCGTGAAATGCTTTAATAAATATCCATCTATCTATCTAATCTAATCTTACTACTATATATTATTATACAATTATAGTTTATTTTATCCGTTCATTATCGCGTCGATGAAAACATTTTTTTAATTTATGTTCTGTGAAGTTATACTACTTGTACTTGGTTGTGTTTATGATTTCATTATATACGAACGTATTCGTAAACGTATTGTAGTATGCAATGGTTAGTAAACAAAAAATATTAAGTTTGAAAGAAAAAATTGAGATTCTTGAATTTCAAGCATGTAATATAAATATTGATGTTCGTGCTAAATTACTATGCATGAAGATCTTAAACAAGCTAAAGTAACTGATTTTTTCAATAAATGTTAATTTTTTTTATAAAATTATTTTTATTTACATTTTCATTAATTTTTACATACATAATGATATAATTTTAAGAAATAATACGAGTATATACAATATTTGCATTAAAATAATACAAATATACAAATATCATTATATTATAAATATTATATAAATAATAATGTTGTACATATGTAGTTATTAATTTCTTCGAGTTATTTTCTAGAATCTACTCCCCCTTTACCTCTAAATAGTGAACACCTCTAAATAACGGAAAAAATTACAGTGACCAAGAGTGTCTGGTATTTAGAGATTTCACTCTTATATTTATATATATATATATATAAATGTGTGTATGTACGATCATTGTAACTTATTCTGACGATATAGACCCTTCATTCAATCTACAAAATTACCACAACTTAATAAACACCTGGGCAACTAAGTGGAGAATTCAAATAAATAAATCCTGAAAAATCTTTCATTGTGCCATTTACACTTAGGAAAAATACCCTCTTCACTTCAACTTCGAGAAGTTAAGAAACCTACAACTAAGGTAAAATATCTGGTAATTTCACTAGATAACTAGACAAATGGTTAACCTGGAATCCTCATTAAAGTCCAAACTCAATAATTCTTAATAATCGCCTCCATTTGTTTTCGACCTATATTCAAATCCAAACTATTACATAAAATCCGCATTGTAAAAGTCGTTACTGAGACTCATTTTGGCGTACGGTATGCCAATCTGAGGATTAAAAAAAAATTAATTTAAAAAAATATATATAATATATAAATAAGCCAGCATATATTTATCTCGGTAAATCAACACTTAATATAATATAAACTATTCTAATTCAATAGCCTATTTTTATGCTAATATAATATTATTCACATTTAAAGTCGCAATTTTAAAATCTTTTGAAAGAAAAAAAAAATTCTTTAAGAATTAAAATAAAATTAAAAATATTTAAAAAAAAAGGTCGGCAAGTAGGTACCGCTCTACTGTATAATAGGTATCGAATGGGTTACTGTAATAAACGAATTAAATTTGAATTTAATAACTTATGAGTAATTTTACTTGAAATTTTCAACCCAAAGCTAAAAAAAATTGATAAATTTATAAATTTTTAACCACAAAATAATTTGCAAACAGTCAAAATTTTGATGAATTTCGGTTAAAATTTTAACTTTAAATTCTTATAAAAAAAGTGTGCCTTTGTATCTTTAATATGTTCAAACTACTTTTAGAATAACTCACAAAAAACTTTAATTCTTAAATCTTAGATATAAGAATTGAATATTTTCTAAACTTTTTAACTTCAAAATAATTTGCAAATTTTCAATATTTTGATGTTCAAATTTGAACTTAAAATATCTAAAATAAAATCAAGTAAAAAGCGATATACTAATTATATAAGTTTTTGCATCCTTATGATTCAGATTATTAATTATGACATTGCCACATATAGTTATTACACTAATTTTTATGAGTTAACACATTAAAAAATGCAGGTGACGTTGAAAAGTTGATTTTAATTTTGTTAAAAGAATTAACTAAATTGTATTTAATATCTTATGATAAAAATTTAGGTTAGTTATTTTATAATAATTATAAAAAATTTTAATCTTTGTATCACCTGGCTGAGTATACATAATTAATGCATCGTTAGTGAAGATAAGAATATTTGCACTACAAGTTATCTATAAATGAAAATTGGAGTAGGGGAATTAGTTATATTATAGCATGTATTGTGTTTTTCAATATTGCCGGAGGATTATCAGATTATTATATTACTGTGTAGGACAAACACAAACGATTCATAATTTAAATCAGTACATCAAAATAAATACGGAACGATGAGATTTCAATTTGTAATTATTTTCTTATTTGTAGTTTTAGTTACAGTGGGAGAATACGTAAATGCGGAAATAATCAGTAATGAAGATGATTATCAAAGTAAGTTTAACTTAGTTATATGCTCGGTTATGCTGTTTATATTATCGTGTTTAATTAAAATTAAAATTAAAAATTTTTATGTTAAACAATCTCCAACTATGTTCAATAATAATCAGAATTTGGATTCAATATCGATAACAAATACTTATTTACCAAAATGCCACTAGGACAAAAATATGTAAATATGTAAAGAAATTAGGATGTATAAGAAAAAAGAACTAATTAGGTTAATTATATTTTTAATCAAAATATTATTGTAATACTTTATTGAAAACATATTTAGTTAATGTTATTTTTTTTTTTTAATTTCTTTATTAAAAATAAAAAATCTGTATTTATAATTGTATGTTATTATTGCTTTTGCTGATTATTAATTTACTTAAAATGTAGAGTTCGCATTTCAAAAATTCAATAAATTCAATAAATGATAATATAACATATTTTAATATAATGTACATTAATATTACAATTAAATATAACTTTGCTCGTCATATACATTCTAAGTTGATGTTTTAATCAATATAATACCTACGTTCTGCAAATAAAATATTTTAAAAAAATTAAATTTAAAATATAGTTTATGTATTTAAATAATATTGTTTATATATAATATTAGTTTGTCGATATTTTCTATATAATCGAACACAAAGTATATTAAGAATATAGATACTATAAAAATAATATCAGATTTAATCCCAAGGTATAATATTTTATTGTACAAAATTTTTGAAAACATCATCTTCTTTTTATATTATATTAAAATATTCTAAACAAAGCGTATGTATTGATTTTAAAAGAATGTGTGATTGTTTCTGTCATCACCTTTTAGAGCTGTTAAAATGGTTTCTGGTAGAAAGTCAAGCCTAGTTAGAATTGACAAGACATTAAAATACTTTTTCTCTTTTTATTTTTTATAGGTTTTTTTTAAAATTTTCTTCTTTTTCAATATTTTTTATTCTTTTAAATATACATTTTTTGTTTATTAGATAAAAAGTTTGACCATTTAATACAAGGTTCCACATATGTTTGTTTTTATTTACAAAATATTTATACTATGACTATTTCTCACGCATCATACAATTTTTAAAATATTTTATTATTTTTGAGCTATTTAAAAAGCATGTGAAATATTCAGTTTTTTTTAGTAATTTTTCTATAAATATCAATAAAAAAACTTCACTGTGGCAAAAATCTTGAACTTAATTCAAGGTTCTTCATCAGTTGTTACAATAGTAGCTTGTTTATATTAATGATACCTATATAGGCACGATTTTTTTTATGGCTAATTTAAGTACACATTTTGTCAAAATCAAATATATACAAACAAAGAATAAGAACTTTAGTTATTTTTTTGCGATTTAAGAATATTATTCGTGGGTATTTGAAACTATTAAAGTATATTATTATATTTTATACACACAATAATATTTTAAATACAATGTTTTAGTCAATAATTAATTAAATTTACTGTGATACTAATATGAAATTATAATTTTTTAATAACAATAATATCATATAATACATTTAGTAATGTAGGATGACGGGGCGTCTTCGCTCAGAAATTTTTATATGCAATGATTTATCAACGAAATCAAATTCAACAAATATTTTTTTGAGCATTTGAAATTTAAACTTGATAAAATTGGATATTCACTAGTAAATTAACAATTTATCATAAATGATTTTAGTTTTAGATAGGCACTCCCCCTCACTTTTTTCTACATCCTTAGTATGTCAACTTTGTACTTTTGATTTTTAAAGGGTAATCGCTATTTTTATTCGTCAGATATAGAATTTTTTTAAAAATCAATAAAAGCATTATAAATTTAAAAATATATATAAATGAATGATAAATAATAAATACATTCTTGTAAATGGCATACAAAATGTATTCTGTTAGAGGTGCGATTGCTCTAAAGTCAGTGGTGTACTAAAGATTATTTTTTCTGTGAATTTTCCCAGCTCACGAGAGGCCACCTGTGTTAGAAACAAATTATAAATCCAAAATAGCTAAGTTGGTTCACGATATTTTTATAAAGCATAACTAATTACATACAAAACAAGTGTACATTTTACAAACTTTCATTCATTGTGTTTTAATCAATTATTAGTCGATTTACAAATAACAAATATTATTTAAAGTTAACATTTTAAACATTTTTATGGTCATTTTTCATTCAAAGATAATAATGTTATTTAATTATTAGCATTATTGAAAAAATATGACATTTCTGTCTTTTTTTATTCATGCTTTTTTTTATTTATTATATACTAAACTAAAAGTACGTAGTTCTTATGAGATGCAAAAATTAAAAAAAATAATGTTATTGACTTTACGCTTTTTTTTAAGTATAATTTATTTTAGAAGAAATTAATATAAAAAGATAAGTACCAAAAAAAATTTAAAGGATATAACGCACTAAAATAAATTTTTTTGATTTTTTATTCGATAAAATGTAGTGATTACTTTATTACAATTGATATAAATTAAGCTAAGGTGCTTTCAATGCTTAATATTGTTAAATTGGTAGAAGTTGTTTAGTCATCGTCGAGCGAAGGTAGGTAAGTCTTAAGAAGTTTTAAGTATCTACTCCAAAACGTTTTTCCACATTTGCACTGTATATGCTATTATTAGTGTCAATAGGTACGAGCTTACATTTATTTGACCTAAGGACCAATGTGAGATTGCGTTATATAGTTCAATTTTCAATATTATAACGCCAACGCCATTTATTATTTATTATTAATTTATAAGTGTTGAGCTAGTATTATGCGAATTCACAAATTGATTTATAATGATCGACGTGTACAGGGGGAGAGTGTTATGAGTTAATTTTTGTTTTTTAGTTATGGTTTAACGTAGGTATATAAACTCCACAGCTTCTTGCACTCCCTTATGATTATAGAAGACCATTTTCAACGTCCAACGTATTTTAATAATTATAACACAACGCTATTTAAAAGTACCGCAATAGGCAGCTATACATAATAATTTTAAGTATCCAATCGTTATGATTTGTTGAAGTATGTCGTTTGAGACATACTACAGAGCAGAAGGATATTAATCGGGTGGATGATGCCATTCAATATAGGGCCTGGATTGTTTTGGATTGTGATGGCTTAGCACAACACCAAAGCCCAAATGTGCTGTAGCACGGGTTTGTAATTAATAGAAATTTATTATTAATTGAAAGTTTAGACTTGAGGATAGGATAAATGAGGTATAATCTGGTATTTAGTGATTTCCATTTGGATTTTAAGTGTGCATCCGCGTGATACGTTTGCCTAAAATTAAGCCAAAAAATTTAACTTTAATTTTAATTACAAGTCAGCATAGGAAAATACAATAAGCAACTAAGGGTAAATAAATATGTTTTAACACTGCATAATAATATAAGGTGGGGCATCGAGACTGTCGATTTTAAAAATTGGTTTTTTTGATAATAGTCAAAGATGGGAATGCTCATGAATTAATATTATTTGTTTAAAAACAATGCACCATTTATTAAACACAGAATGGTGAACGACGTGTTTTTGCAAGAAATAATCGTTGTACAAAAATAACAATAGTTATGTGTCTGCTTTGTATCTTAGCGTTAATTTTGTATTAATCTGCAAACTGAAACTAGAAAAAAAAACATTTTTTTTTTTTTTTAAATAATAGGCATGATAACTTCATTCGAATATATATTAATAATTAATTTTAATTTTATAATTGAACATTTAAAATCAGTTGTTTCAGCACTTTATTTTGTATAATTATTTATTGTCGTCAATATTCGGGTAAAATTACAATATTGTATAATTTTTGAAAATAACAAACAGATGTTATTTTATATTTTGTATATTACAATTCATATGACTAATACTTAAGTATCTCGCAATTTTGCTTATTTCGCAATGTTTGGAAACTTTAAACGTAGTTTGCCATTAATTTGTATTATATAGGTAAGAAATACGTTTCACCGAGTTTGTAAAAATATCACCTAACCTTTTTTGCAAAAATATAATGTTCGAGAAATGTATTTTACTCACGCTGCCGTTATTCCACTCGATATTAAGTATAAACAATGCGAAATCATAATATGACCAATGTGTGTATTTACAACTTGAGAGTGATGTGCAATATTGAACATATAGTCCGCAGTAACACCGCTTACGCGAATATCATATTTTCTATCGGCAGTGAATTTTAATTGTATTTGTCATCTTGATATATAACATATTATTTACCTACTTAAATTTTCAATCGTCGTCAAGAACGTTACACCAAATACACATTTACATACATGACACATATTATACATTTTATATATATATATATAGATGTATATTATTTACTACGCAATATATTATATTCGTATATCAAACGTTCGTAAGTTTTATTTAAATACATACACATAATATATACCGGAGACCATGGCTTGAACGTGTAATGTTCTAAACCAGAAGTTCCCAAACTGCGAGTCGCGACCCAAAAATGGGTCACGTTAAATTTTGAAGTATTTATATATATATATATATTTTTTTGCAATATACAATTTTTAATATTAGGTTGATTACCTACTTTAAAATATATAATTGTAAAAAAGAAAATATGTACTATATATTATATATAAACACGAGTAAAAATTCAAATGAATATGATATAATACAATACAGTAATTTTTGTGTAACTAAACTATCATACATTGCAGATATTCTAATTTAGTTTTATAATTTATGATTATCCGCGACGATTATAAAACGTCAATATGGGCAATTGTAAACTCGGCCCTATTTTTTTTTTCAGGTAAAAATAATTTACAAGTAAACTCGGCCCGAGTAAAAATAATATTATTCTCAGATTTTATCATATAATTTAATTAATAATTATCTTATAATATTTTTGAGAACCATTTATCATTACCTAAATAATACCAAGATGAGGAGACAAAATTGTTAAAAATGTATTCTTATTATGCTCCGAAAATTATTTTGTTTTATTTTCATTTTTATATTTTTAAAAAGTGGAAAATTCCTTGTAACAGAATTAAATTATATAAATTTAAAAGTGTACAGATGTAAGTAAAATTTATTTATTTATGTTTTTGACGTATTCGTTTATACTGATCTTCCTTTATTTGCTTTAATCATGATTTCTAACAATTTTTTTTTTTTTGAAATTTTAAAATTTAAACGATTCATGATAGACTGTTGATTTTCATATAGGTTTCGGTTCGTTTTTATTTTTATTTCATTATGATGTATTATATTGCATGAATATTGTATTATATTTGTAATTTTTTTAATTTTATCTAGATAAAGATAATATTTTAATAAAATATAAATATAAAGATAATTGAAATTTATCTAGATAAATAAAAAGATAAATGTTTTTCTATTTCATAGTGATTTATAATTGCACAAAAATCAATACAATACTTTTGTGTGTGCAACTAAATATTCTTGCCTATACAGAAAGTCTTAAAAAATAACATTAATATTTTTTACGGTTTACCCATGTAAACATTCGGAATTCCATATAAATTTCTTTATTCTGTTACATGCATATTTTGTATTTTGTAACTATTATTTTGATTTTATCTAATGATTCTCATCTTTTATTTACTACTTATATTAGTTATATTTATTATATTTGACATTTATCCATCTAGATGATTTAGTTAAGATAATTCGATTATTTATCTAAGATGGCACATCATACATACATTTTTAAATTTAATCATATAAGATAAAAGATAATTCATCTTGATAGATTTATCTTATTACGCACAACACTGGTCGCAGGGTACGTGTAAAAATTTTTGCGAACGGTCGGCGGTGACATCGCCACGACTCGAACGAGTTCGAAAAAAAAAGGAATGCTCAAATTTTGGCCCTTCTTAATAGTATAACAATGTTACAACAATGTTCACACTGCATAGTAGGCGCTTTAATATAGTAATCGAATAGCACCTAAGCTGCGAGGGGTTGGCCAAGACGGTCGTCGCGTGTCCTTAAATAATAATTGCGATCCATTGTCACGGCGGCGGCGGCGGTGACGTGATGCGTACGACGACCGGGCAGAGAATCCGTCGTCGTCGTAATTTGGCTGACCGTTGCCCCGGGACACGAGCTCAAAGCGTGCATGAGCAGTACATATTATTATACGCAGTGAATCATCGCGCACGTACATATTGTACATATATATATATATATATATACATGTGCTGGGAGCAGCGTTTTCCGCGAATTCTCCGGCGGGCGAACGAAAAAAAAAGCACCCCCGTAACGAGGGTAATGTACCACTGTCGCACGGAGACCCCGCTCGCGATTTATTACTATATATACGGCGGAATCGCCGAAATATAAAAACCTCGCGCGGTTCGACACTAAACATGATATTATTTCTGTATTCTTACACCGCACCGAGTCTGCATGTAAGTTTCTTGACTCGTCCCGTTTGAGTTTCTAAAGTTGACCTCCCCCCCCCCCCCTAAAACAACCCTAATATATTATAAAATATTATAAAATTCACAAATCATATTTGATGTTTCTAAATCGAAAAACGTTTATATTATTGTAACGTGGTCGGGGATGACCAATTAAATATAGGATATTCAGGGAAGAAGTGAGTTTCTTTTAAATATATTTTAACCGTAGCTCGGGAGCACGAGTAGTATTTTGGATTTTAATGTTACAAATGAATGTAGATTGATCCAAATAATTGTCAATGCATAAAAGTTTATTAATACTTACGAATAAAGCTTATCAAAATGTGGAGCTGTCTCAGAGTTTATGTATGCGTGATGATAATCGCGAAGAACTACCGTTGTCTTACATATTGGTATTTGGCCGTAGTCTTTTAATAATAAATGTGGAACACAACAGGTGGGATTAATATCTAGTCAGCATAATATTGCACATGTTATAAAACATATCTAACCACACTGAGTCTGGTAAGTTTCTCGACTCGCCTCGTTTGTGTTTCTTAAGCTGACAACTCCTAAAACCCCTCTAATATATTGTAAATAATTATAAAATGTACAAATCATATTATCAGATGTTTCTAAATAAAAAAAACGTTCGTATTATATACATTTTTCTGCATTTTTAATATATGTCATGCCATAAAATAGGTGTAACATAAAAAAAAATATGTCGAATCACCCTGTATACGGGGCTGTGTTAATAAATGTGCGCGAATGTGCAGTGTAATATGCACGTCGGTACATCAGAAGACTCAACCGGCGGCGTGTTTATACGTATCGTCGTCCGCACACGTCACTTATTCCGACGCCGCCAGCGGCAATGGGGTTGGAGCAGTATATCGCGAGTGAAATAATTTCGATCTAACGTCGTTTGCCACTCTCGTGCGGAGAATACCCGAGGCGATCACACTCGGTTTTCCGGGCTCCGGTCAGCCGGTCTGCGACCCGAGTTTGTGCTGTTATTGTTTGCATCGTCAAACCGCAGTATGAGGTCGTACACGCAATCGTATAATATTATTTTATTGTGCTATATAGGTACGTTGACAAAAGCTGGGCGGTATATCTTAGATAGTATAATATTTAAGATACGTGTCTGAGATGAATTTTATATTTAAATCATGTACTATTTGTAATATAATAGTAATAATAAAAAAAAATATGTATAAATATGAAATAAGGAATAATATTACTAGGGATATTTTTTGACGATGCACCGTCCGATATACAATTTTGTATCTTGTATCGTGTATTTAAATACTTTGTTGATGTGTACCTTTTTATGATTAAGATACAAGTTGCATTCAAAAATTATCCAAAATATAAAAATTCCCAATAACAATATAGTTCTGGAATTTGTACTTAGTAATTTTTAATGTTATATAATCTAACTCAGATTAAAGTAACTGGCGATAATATATCGGAGATAAGACTTCGTTGATCACCGCCGGTCGTATATATATATATACGTCTATGCGGTGTTTGTGCAGTGAAATTTGACAAGAATATTTTGTTCGTTGTTTTAATATTTTTAAATATATATTACCGAATACGGATAACCAAAATAATAGTAATAATTAATAATCCAAAATACTTAGATTGAACGTTCAATGCGATTTTAAATTCTGAAGAAATAATAAATGTGAATTCTAATGTAAAAATTAAATGTGTAATATGTGAAATATATTATAAAATATAACAAAAACCTAGTATGCTCTTCAGAAGCTGCTGTTAAACGACAGTTTTCATTTGCCGGACTTATTTATTCTTCGCGTAGACCCAGTATGTCAGATGATATTTTTATAAATTAGTTTCTTTAGAAGGTAACAAGGAATTTATTTTAAAACATGAATTGCAAATTACCTATATTTAAACATTTAATAATTGATAAATAAACATTGCTTATTTATAAATATATGTATGTCATTTCAAAATATTTGCTTATTTTGTACGTAATTTTTTTTATAGATTGTAAATTTTTTTCTTTTTTAAATTTGCAAATTAATTTGTGGTTAAAAATGTATAAAATGTTCAATTGTCATAACTAAAGATTAAAATTTAAAACAAGGTTTCTTGTAAGTTGTTCTAAATGCAGTTTAAACATGTTTAAAATACAAAGGTACACTTTTTTTTCATAAGGATTTAAAATTCAGGTTTTTACCAAAATTCTCAAATGTTTGCAAATTATTTTGTAGCTAAAAATGTATAAAACGATCAGTTTTTATAGCTGAGGATTGAAAATTTAAAACAAAGTTTTCTGTAAGTAGTTAATAATACAACCAAAAATTTAAAAAAATATATTAACGTAATTGTTTTTAAAGACATTTTAATTTCAAATTTAGACGAAATTCGATATTTAAATGAAGAATAACAATGTTAGTTATTTTGTTGTAATTTAAAAATATTTATCGCGAGTGCTTAAAACGTTTAAAGTAGTTTATTATATTCTATACACTCAATGATATTTTTAAATACAATGTTCTCTGCAAAAATTCTGCCTACTGTATTATTAATAATAAAATGAATTATTTCAATAGCAATTATATCATAAAATACACTTAGTAATGTAAACCGTCTTCGCTTGGAATTATTTTTCGTATACAATGATTTTATATCATTTAATTTAAATTAAACAAATCCATTACTCGACATCCACTATACAGCAGCGCAGTACCCATTTGCTGACCTTTTTTTTTTTGAATTTCTGTAATAAACTTACGAGGAACTTTGTATCAAGCATTCAAGTTTTTTGGTCAAGCGTAATGAAGTCCATGAAAAAAAGTTAAATATTTCAAATGTCTTTTAATAGTTTAAAAAAATATTTTCAAAATATTCCATATTATCTAGTTAGGAAATGTTAATATAAATATTTTATGAAAACAAAAAGTATCTACCAATTTCTGTTTTTAATTAATTCCAAAAAAATCGCAAAAAATCGCATAAATATTCTCGTTTTTTAGTAATTTTTATTTTTCAGTGTGTTACCATAAACAACCCTCAAATTTAAAGATTGAAATATTTGTACACTCTTTAAAGATTAGGGTATATCTTCGCTCAGAATCTATAAACGAACGGTTTTTAACTATCTCGACTAAAAGAAAATTTGAACTTCATACAACATTTAAATAAGACTTACTTTTAATAGTAAAACAGTTAAAATAAAAAATGTCTGTTAAATGCAATATTACAAAAATAAATAAATCCAACACAAATCGTTTCTGACAGTTTATAACCGCTCTTATGGGCGGTATAAAACGAGGGTGATAGTTCTAAATACTAACGATTGTCGCACAAATTAAAAAAAAATCAGTTAATGTCGCATGTGAACTAATCGAAAAATAAAAGTTTACATGACTACACCGGTTATCGTTTCACCAATAACATAAAATTTGATGTACTTATATGGAGTTCGATTTTTCACGAGCCAGTAATAATAATAATATTATTATTGTATCATTGATCGGTCGGAAACCGCGACATTGCGATATTCGCGAGGTGTTTTCACTTGATATTTTCAATTATCATCATTGTCGTGTAGTTTTGGAACGAAGCTCTCTCGGCGGGGCAATCAGAGGTGAGCTGAACGTTTTATTATTGTTATTGTTATTATTTTTACTACCGTCAACGTTTCCTCAGTCTCGCGGACGATTAATATTGTACTCACGTATCACTGCTGTTCCTTGTTTACCAACCAATTTGACGTTTTCAATTCTCACCCCCTCCCCACTCCCCTCTCAATGTTTTGCAGCATTCGCCGTTTTATATTATTATGTTTTCATTCTCCTTTCATCGGAACGTCGACATTTCAGATCGAAGCCGGCTGAATTTATTTTCTGTATTTTTGGCGTATTGATACATTACTTACATATTATTATTATTATATTATTGTGAATTTCGTCCACGTTTGAGAGGCTTTTCCACATCTTTTGAACTAGAGCGACAATTTTTATAAAAAAAAAAAAAAAAAATGGGACAAAAAGTATTAAGCTTACTTTTAAAAAATAATTTTTTCATTTTTTTTTTTTTTTTTTTAGTAAATTTTATACTTTACATTAACATTTAAAA
This sequence comes from Pentalonia nigronervosa, assembly GCA_014851325.1. NCBI lineage: Eukaryota > Metazoa > Arthropoda > Insecta > Hemiptera > Aphididae > Pentalonia > Pentalonia nigronervosa. The sequence goes on along the minus strand of JACXSJ010000442.1, from coordinate 109,762 downwards.
TAATTTTTCATAAGCTTAATAGTTCAACGACTTTCTAGCTTAATTGTTGCTATGCATACCGTTATAACATTGGTTTCAAATTGCTTAATATAAAACTGTTCTACATAGAATAATTTTTTGTATGTGTTTCGAAAATTGATTTTTTTTTCTTTTACACACATAATAATATAATAATATGAAGATAACACCGATAACAAGATTAAACGGGACTTGATGATAAAAAAGAGACAATCCTGTTAGGTCGTGTGTGCGATATGATTTTTCACATGGCTGATTCGCGGAATTTCATCTGTTACATCTTTCACGTAGAAAATTAACATCCATCCCCGAAACGGTTTTTTTATAGGTATTTCTGTATCACAGATTGTGTTACACAATATTCGCGTGACGTCTGATGTATACTCCATCATTCGAGAAATTGATCGTTTCCTTCCATTTGAATTACAATATCTATAAAAAACATATTCACGCGACGGTAGACTTTTGAAGGAAAATGATCCATGTCCGAGTATCGATAATTCCGCGTTGAATGAAAACGTCAACGGTTTTAATATTATGACATGACACGATGGTTAGAGTGGGATTTTTTCGTCGAGCATTTCTGGTTAGACTATAGCAGGTGGTATCAACGTCAGAGTTACCGAGATTCGACTTAACACGTGCGCCGTTTTATATCCAGCGAGTCTCGTGGTTAACATTTACCGGAAAAGTCAAAGAATTTTCCATTCGACCAACTATAATTTAAATATAGGTACAGCGTGGTTATTAAGTGGATTTGTGTCGTGTGATTGAGTGCGCCGTAGTAAGTGATCGTGAGTGATGATGAGTAAAAGACGTAGCTCTCCGACACTTATTACCTATCTGTGATTGGCGAGTATTATAATTCACTAAAAATGATGTAGTTACTTCTCGTCCCCCAGACTAGTAATATGATAAAAAAAATAATAACTTATTGAAATTCGAGGTCGATCGTCACATTTTATTGATTATTTTTTTCAATTTCGTATACCGTTAAAATATTCTTCAATTTTTACATTTATATAGGTATGAAATTGAAGGAGACGACGAAAGTACCTATTTGAAAAATTGTTATGGTCGGTCTTGAGTAAACTTTTAACCAAATATAAATATGTTTTCTGATTTAGTATCGGAATACTATTTATATCGGTAAGATGGACAAAATATAGGCATGTATAATATATTTATGAGAAAAAACGGTCGGTACAAATCTCCTTAATATGTAAAGTTTCGTTCGGTTCATATACAATAAGCATTTTTATCGTTTTATTTAGTACGATACATAAAAAATATTTTTAATTTTTATATTTATTCAAACAGACACTTATATAATGTAAAAAATATTGTTCATTAAATAATAGTCTAAAAATCGCAGACATGATAATATTTTATTTAAGCAATATTTAAATTAAAAAAAAAAAAGAATTTAATTTTAATCCTTACATATCTTTAATAGATATCATTATAAAATAAGTTTTTAATTTTTAAACTTGCCCATAAGAACCTAAATAAATACCGTAAATGAAATTAGGTGCTTATACCTAACTGAATTGAGAACAAAAATTTAAAATGAGTTTCTTTAGTAAAAAATATATTTATTTAATTTTGATATTTACCATAATATAAATTATATAGTTATTAGTTATTACTATAAATGGCTTAAAACGTTGTGTTATTACCAAAAAACTGACAGAGGTTTTCATAGTAATCGAGACTTAATTATCATATACCTTTATCTAAAATCTAACTGATATATTTTTAAATAAGAATTAAGGTAATTAAAATCAAATACATAAGTATTATAAAATTGTTTTCCCTGTAGCTCAATTCAAGTGTTAAGTGTTCTTTCAATACTAATGACGAGGCTTTAATTGGGTAAGCATTGGATGGGTTTAATTAAGTGCTCTTACATATATGGAGTTTTTTACATATAAAAAATGTTATAGTTTTATAATTGAACAATTTATGAGATTCGTATTAAAATAGACAAGTGACCACTGACTGAAAAGTATCTGAGTATGACAAGTACCTAAATAGCCTAGTTAAATCACTGTGTATCGTGTAATTATACTAATATTGTGTAAATCGTTCTTTAACGTTAATTTTCTGTACTAAATATTATAGTCGTATTTATTTAATTTAGCTATTGTAATTTCGTATATATTTTTTAAACCTTACGAGCTTAGTAAACAATCTGTAATGCATCATAAATAAATAACGATAAAAGTGTATCTGAAAACAATGTTGTGAAGTGGAAAAAAAAGAATCGTCAACAATTTAAAGAAGCTATAAAAATATTATTGGTAGTTTTTTTTTATACCAAAAATCTTTAATTAAAAATTCACAATTAATGATTATAATTTCTGGAACGTATAGTAAATTTAATTATATCATTTACGATAAAAGTTCACCACCAAGACATTAAATTTAATTATTGCTAATTGAAACATTATATATTTACATATAATAATTATTAGTAAAAATATATGATATTTATTTATTTATGTTAATTTTCCATTTATAAAATATGAGAATATTGAAAAATGACTTCTCTATAAAGTATCGTCTGTAACATTTGTTACTGATATATATATATATATCTGACGGAACTTTTGTTCAATTTTTATAAAAAGAAATGAATGTTCATAGAAAAACAAATTTATTTGTAAAACTATAAATTTGATGATAATAAATACTTCAATTTGCTTAAGATCTAAAAAAAAATCTAACAAAGAAATTCTCAATTGAGGAAAGAAAATATTCCTTCTAAATTCCCGAATATCTATTTTTTCTTTTGAGATTATTCGCGAGGCATGTCATTAGTTATAAATGAATGTTTATGACTGTTTAAGTGTATAATACGTAAGTATTATGTATAAACAATAAACACGTAATGCATAAGTTTTGTTTTATGATTATTTTTAAAAAACTCGTAATAGGAAAACTCGTAGTGCTCTTATACAAAATTATAATTATTTTCTTGATTATTAATTGTGAGTGTATTATTCAATGAAAGTAACTCGTTTCGTGAAACTTATATTTCCAACAAATTGTTTTGAAATGTTATACTGCGTTTGAAAAGTTGAGAATTACAAATAAACAACAATGACAGCATTAATCACGTGGCAATTAAATGCTCAAATGTTAAATTCTATTTATGTTTCTTCAACTCAAACTAATTGCTATATGCACAATTATAAACACTGTAGATTATGTTATTGAGATTGAACAAAGACTGTAAAATATAGTTATAAATATAACCAAAATAAAATGTCAAACAGGGTAGTTCAGGTTTGAGGTTGTTGGATTGGGTTATTTGATTGCCCATAAATGTTGTTATTCATTAATTTGTTTGATTGACAAAACGATTAGAATATATAATACTTATTAAATAGGTATATAAAAAAAATTATTATTTTTATTGATTAAAACATTTATATTTCGAAAACCATTTTTCAATTACATATATAATACTAATAATAATTTTATTTTTTTATTATAAATTTATTATATACATTGTAATTATATACATGTCCCAATATTGAGTTCATTATTTAAGCATATAGATGACTTGAATACAAATTTCACAAAGAAAAACTTATTTAGTTAATTAATACTTCGACTTTGAATCAAATTAATCAATATTATGAGGTATATGGTGTATAATTCAATAAGATATTATATATTGCATAATACATTTTTTTTACTTATAATAAATTTGAAATATGTTTAGTCCGTGTTTGTTATCTTATAAACAATTTATACAATTATTACAATAGGGGCAGGTACTTATCGAACTTTATAATATTATTATTTGTCGAAAAAATTTTATAATTTGCTCTCAAATAAAAGTATTTAATAAAATTCGTATTCCATAATATTCTAACACGATTCAGAATGTGGTTTAAGATAATGTCGGCGTAATATTTCTTCTTTCACGTTTTTAATTTAACGGTGCCAAACTATTGGAGTTTTATAAATATTGAGTAATAAGCAAGTTCAATTTAATTTCTTACAGGGGCTCTTTCAAAATTCAAATTAAGCATAAGATTGTATTCATGTATTATTTTTATTTCAATCGGTTGTAATTATTTAAAACCCTTTCTAAACTGACGAGATTTTTAAGTCCCGGAAACAAAAAAATATATATATAATAGTACATTTATTTTACAATATTAATAATGCCTGACAAGACTTCTATGTCCCATGTATAATCAAAAAAAAAAAAATATATATATATATATATATCAACATTACCAGCATTATGCATTATCAATATTTTTATTAGTGTTTATTTTTCGGTTAACACGTGCACGTGTTTGTTCATAAGTGCTTACGAAAATTGTAATTAATTTATTATTTTTAAAGGCAAGCATACACTTTTTTTATTTATTATTGTATAATAATATATAAGACATATATAAAATAAAATTATATTAGTAATTTAAAATTTTTAAACTTATTAGATAGCATTTTGTTGACAGGGCTTAAAAGTCCAGTCAGTCATATAAATTTTTGCATCTAGGTATCCATTAAAATAAATGTTAATTTGAAAAGTGTTATAAGTTCCTTACAAAAAAACAAAATGAAACTGACCAGTGTCGAAGACATAGAAAATATGTTGATAGAAGAGATTCCAGATGATGCTGCGTTTGATTCTGATACCGAAGATTGGTCAGATAATAATGAGTTCGACCAATTAGATTATTCTGTGAATTAATTACTAATGTACTTATTGATGATGAATTTGATATTGAAAACATTGGAAGAAAAGCACGTAAATGGTAGCACCATATCCTTTTTAATCTTATAGACATAATGTTTGTAAATTAATTTATAGTTTATTCTGAATTATTTAAAAAAATCACTGTGTTGTAATTCTGGAGAGCTGTTGCACAAGGACTCTTAACATATAAGTAACTAAACAAAAAACTAATCACCTCAACTTCCAAAAAACATCAAATAACGAACAAATGTATTTTCCATACCACGAGATGTCAGAACAAGGAATATTGGGGTTCATTGGCAAAAATGTATAGAAAAAAGAGCAAGATGTGAGGTGTGCAATTCTAAAAGTGTGGAATCCAGACCATTTTCTATATGTAACTATTGCAAAGTACATTAGTGTGTCAATGAGAAAAAAATGGTTTGCTAAATACCATAAGTTGGATAGAATATATAAATTGTATAAATTGTTGTATTATTTATAAATACTATTTTATAAAATAAAAGTTTTATCAGAAAATTGTATGTATTTAGTTTATCAGATTATATATTATATTTTTATCATTATATTTTATTTTATACTTATATGTATTTACATCACAAGTGAACCCAAAATTAATAGAGAGCATAGTATATATATATATATATATATATATATATATATATATATATATATTTGAGAAAGAGAAAAAATAACTATGTTATGATTATTTTCAACTATATATTTTCCCTGAACTTCTAATATTGTTAAAACTTGTTTGAATTTTTAACTGCTTATATTATGGGAAAAAAAATTCATCTTACTACCTGACGGGACTCTTAAGTCTAAATAATTAATTACGTAAATGACTGACGGGACCCATAGATCCCAAGACGAAAAAAGGACGAAGGACTAAATTGTTATGTATTTTCAAAATGTTTCATATTTTTTTAATAGAAAAACATAAGGAAATGGAAAAAAAATTTAATTTCTACATTTTTTCTAGGTTTGGTCTAGAAAGAGTTACAAAACGAAAATTAAATATTTTAAAATAAAATGTCGATAGATCACTAGATTAACATTTTCTCAGTAATTATATTACATAGACATACAAATTATAATTGTACGTGTTTACTTAATTTAAACAGTTTGACTATGAGATAAGACATTTTAGGAGTGATTTCTCGAGTTAAATACCTAAATACGCGTTCGAAAGAGATACAATTTTGTTATATCACCGTGATGCGTCGTAGGTATAATCGACCGTTTAAATTTAAATTATAATAAATTATAATTATTATAATTATAATTTAAATTTAAATTTACGTTCATAATGTCATAAAAATTAAACGCACTGTAGCTATTTTTTTTATTATTTTATGTAGAACTTATGTTCTGATTAAAACAGACTTGATTTTTGAAAAGACTTTGTTAATGAATATATGTATTAACATTCTTTAATTTTTTTTTAATATACCTTTCGTATCACGGCTACTGGAACACTGGAATTGAATTCTTATGGTGTAAAAACGTACCTAATATAATCGCTAAACCTGAATAAAGTACACAAAATGTCTTCGAAACGCAAACTCATTTTATTGCGTTCAAAAACTACGAGAGTGCGTCATACCCAAATATTATATTTATCAGTGTAATTCTGCGAGTACTTTTGTAATATAATATAATTATGATGTCTTATTGGTCTTTCTTTATGATATTGCAGTCGGTAACGTTTTACCTACGATTTTCAAAATCGCATCTAGAGCATTATATCATCTACAATATTAGTTTATGTCTTTGAATAACATACGTCACGTGGTAACGTATTATTGAATATTGATACATAGTACACAAAACTTTTTCTCCTCTTGCGTTTATAAAATAATATGCCTACGTTCTCCGACGAAAGCGCCGAAACGAAATTGAACACCTCACAACGTTGTGATGATAATATATCCCAGGGTGCAGGAAACAAAAACAAATTTTACATCTCCTAACATAAGACAATATTATAATTTAACACGTGGGTATATTCTTGGACGTGTCGCTGTTGACGTCGGTATTCCTTATCATTGTCGGGAGTGGATAAGGCTGGTCGTCGTATACACACTATACGCATTGGCCAGAAGAATCGGTGGTGTGAGGTCGGGTGTGTTTAAAGCACCACTATGGCATGCATTGCGTTCGTATTATTATGACAGTATTCACCATTTACGATATAGAACGTCGCCCCTAAATAATATGGTCACAGTATTTTTTATCGGTTTCGTCGCGGCTTTGACTTTGGCAGCAGCGACGGCGGTAAGAATTATATATTGTGTGTATCGATCACCAGAAATTATCTGTCGAACAGGTGACGCCGGAAGTGCAGGTGGCGGCAGTGACGGCGTACAATGTATACACCCTCGGGGTGAAAGAATGCGGCGGCTGAAGTTTTTAGGGGAGACGCAAAACGGTCTGGGGTAGGATTTCGGGGATAGGTGGTTTTGTTGGTTGATGAGGTGGGGTGGGTAGAGGGAGTGATTGGAGAGGGTGAATAATTTATGTGGCTATACGCGCGTCCGGGAAATCAAACGGCATGAGGAAAACCGGGGGGTTGAAAGACCAACGCTGAAGGAGTGGTAGAGGCAGTGGTGGTTGAGGTTTCGAGGCTACTGCTCTCGTCGCTGTATTATATTCGTGAGTTTTAGGGAGGAAATGACGCAGGCGCAACTACACAACGGTTCTGTAAGTTTTCGAGGAACACCATTCGAGAGACGACCAAAAGTTTTCCCCTAAAATGTGAACATTTTATTTTTGTTTTTTTGGCTGCGATGAAATCATTACATGGGCTATAGAATATAAAATAACTACATGGTTATTTTTTTACTGTTGTCAATATTATTCGAGTATTATCAAACGCACTATAATTCGGTGATGACAGTTAGGCCCGACTGCTTGTTGTTGAAATATGTCGGGACTCAACCTGGTCAAACCACGAAAAATACAGAAAATATTATGTACATTATACAAACACATTATCTACACATTTTTTCCTACGAATCGATATGGGTTCAACGACTAGGTCCCAATTATTTGCATATACTGCGACAGCTGCTGATGCAGAACAACAACAGCAGGACGACAAGGTTCGAACAAGACAGGACTCAGATCATATTATAAGAACATATTTGTATACAATATAATGCAAGCGCATGGAGAATATTTCAAATACATATTTTAATTTGTTAATTAGATCCCATCGCTGTTTATTATTATTTCCTGCTTTAAAAATTCTCTCTTGATAATAAAATATTTTAGTTTCTCTAATTAGTTGTATGCCTATAATTTATTTCAATATATCATAAATGTCATTGAATTATTTAATTTCGTACTTAATTAAAATAACTTACGCTTTGTAATTAATTAAAGTAATAATTTAAATTGTATTATTGATCAAAAAAAGTTGTATACTATGTTCGTAACTTCAAATTTTACATTCTCCGTATGCTCCACAGTTTTAGATTAAATATTTAGTATTTAATATATTGAAAATTGTTCTCATCATAAATTGCCGTGTGACGTTAAATGTTAGGACATATCTAAATAATTATTTATTCATCTTTCATCTTATCTAGATAAATTCACAAGATGCATTTTATTGTGAAAATTATCCAGAATTGTCTGAAAATTTGTCATTTTTATTCTCTTTGTCTCAATTCCATTTAGTAAGTAAAATAATGTAGTTGTAATGAACATTATTGCAAATAAGCTAATTATTGAAGAGGCTTATCGTGTAACACGATATTATAGTAGCGCTCTCCATTATCATTTTTTTCACATGTTTCGAATGACGTACGACTTTTAAATCTTTTGCTGGCGGCGTTTACAACCGATGGAAGAGCGGGAATACGGCAATAACCTCATCCCTTCGTGACCCTTGAGATCCAAGGAGAGCTATGTTTCTGGGGCTTGGAACCTTTATATTTTTTTTCGGTTTCAGTTCCAACTCAGTTCTTTTAAAAAAATAAAATTCCGTACCAGTTTCTTAAAATTACAAAATAACCATAAATATCGATATTTAAAGAGTATACGTATTTTTTTTTAAAAAGTAGAGAATAATCATTATAATCATTATACATGTTATCTAAAATAATAAAATCAATTATAGTTGTCTTAATAGGTTATTAAAGTTACTGTATTCAGTCGTGCATTTTATTATTCGAAAATTAAAAACGATAATTGAGCATTAATTAATAGTAAAAATTATTCATTATTGCTCTCATTGGTCCTATTTTATATTTATAAGAAACTGTCCAGAAATTATATAAAAACAAAAAGGTGTAAGTATACGAGTGTTTATTAATTATTAGTCCTTATCACGATCTGATGATTATATGTATACGGGTGCGTGATATGACTAGTCAGGTTCCAATATTTTCAAAAGTTTCCGGTTGTTCAAATACTGGCATTTTTAATTTTTGGTTCCAAGCCATGACTCCTCGATCACTGTTTTTCTGTAGTCCAAAAACCGAACGGGGCTTGATGTATACACTGCCAGTCTTGTAGGCGTTTTAGCCGAGCTCGTAATAATTTGTACGCGTACAATAACGGCGGGTAGGTGTAATGAAATTCGCATTGGAACAATCGCTCATCACGTCATCTTCGAGTTTAAGCGGTATTTTCGACTGACAGCTGAAGGGTAGAAACCCCGTGGGTAACGACGGTGTGCGATATATACTACGATATGACGTGAACTGCATGCATAATGTACACATAGAGCAATGAGCATAAAAATACCAAAATACAATAATCCACAGTTATAATAATGCATATTAAAAATAATATAAAGATTGTTCTATGCGGTCAAACACAGTTCGGCGTCGCTGGCTTCCGGATAGATGACTTTTCGGGTTCTTGGAGACGAAAGCTTGTCTCACACAAAATACATGTTCTACAACAGACCGCAATATTATTTTTACAAAAAGTTATTAGCCAATATATTGTTGTTGAAGCACAAAGACCATTAAAAAAAAAACAACATATAAAATATCATTCTTGGGTTTTGTCCATACGCAGTTCGTCATTCAATCACTTTTCCGGAGCACTGCTTGACTAAATCGGGTTCAACACGATTGCGCTCCATGAAATATAGATCTGTAGGCCCTTCTAACAATTTGTCAATACAATTTCCAAGTTGAAGTTAAATTTTCGACGGATCGACTATTTTGAGTTATAAAAATTTGAATGTTCGACCGCATTATAATATAACATTGCAAAAATTTGACATATTTTTTTGCATAAACCTATTTCTTTAGTATGTATAAAATAAAGACCGATATCCTATAAGACATAAGGTTATATTTTATAAACGTACACAAAACTTACCTTTCGATTTTCTTATATAATTAATATAAGAAATAAATCTATAAACTAATAATAAACTATTTTATACTATGATAGATTGTCCGAAATTCTCGAAAGTTTAAATCTTAGAGTATATCAATCTAATTCCAGAAATAATTCTATATTTATCTTTCTTCTACTTCAAATTATTTGTTATATTTCCCTACAAATATATTTATTTGTATGTCTGCAGATAATTTTAACTAAAGATTTAGATTTATTTGATTTACTTAACTTTTACTTTTATTATATTATTCTCTCAATTCTTTCTCCTACCTGTATTTATTTTCTTACTGCACTCACAAATAATTAAGTTATTCATATTATATCAAATTTAAACATTTTTAATTTTAAATACATAGTTATTTAGTATTTATAATATATTGTTTTTCGTTGTATCTTCTTGGTACTCTGTACAAGTATATTACTTGTTACACACATGGCACAGACAGTCATTATATTATATTTTATGTAATTTAAATTTATTTCCATAAATAAAGAAATTATTATTATTGTTATTATAATAATCGAGTATTTAATACAATGTACGTATACGAGTTTAAGCACTCGAGTAATCAATAAAATATTTAATTGTTACCTAGTTTATCTTATCTGTAAATATCAGTATGCGTCAAGCGATATTGTCGTGGTGGGATTTTACAATTGAGTTGAAGTTGACTGTTTGTTGTTATGACTCGTATTGACATTTTTGTACAAAATATTAATTTAGAAATCACTGTTTCGTAAAGTAGTGTGCCATCGTGAAAATAACACGTGTGAAAAATGAATCTATTAATTCAAAAAAAGTTCAAGACTAAATGAGGTAAGCTCATGTATGATATAAATTAGTAGCTGATCATAAATATAGAGAATCAGGCCCGAATCTAGGAATTTTGACATCCGAAGATAAAATCAAATACGCCATAATTTTCGGTAACAATTTTTTTTTTCATATATTTTTAGTGAAAATAAACTATTTATACGTCCGTGATTTACTATTTCATAATTAACTCCTTTCTACAAGAAATATTGAATTTAAATTTTCTGTACATCATTAGTATAGAAAATGGTAATTTATATATTTGGTGTAATTTTCAAATGTCTACAGTTATTTCTTTTTGAATTACATCAAAATAAGAAAATCATATTCGGAGAAAACGAATAAAGATCCAATGTCTAATTTAAAACGCTCATAAAAAATTAATTTGACTTTCCGGTATTTTTTTTTTTTTTAGAAAGTAGAAAAACATTTATAGATCCTTGTGATAAATTTTCAAATCTTAGATTTGAATGGAACATTTTTTATAAATTTCCTAGTCAAAAAAAACTGTAAAATTTCAAGATTTTTACGTATTTTCTCGAAATTTCAACTTTAGACACTTATAAAAAACTATTAGAGACTAAAAATCAATTTTTTTTTTTAATTTTCACTTACAATAAGTTATGGAGAATCTTGAAATAGATTTTCATGTATTTTGTGATACATTCGTGTATTTACGGCCATTATTTGTTTTGTTACATTAAAAATAAAAATTATTATAAATTTGCTTTGCAAAAAATTTCCGTTTTTCCTTAATTATTTTGTTGTTTTTCATTTTTCTACTGGAAAATATGCCGACGAAGAAATCGGAGCACTTTTACTGCCCTTAATCGTGGTGATAGATACAAAAACAAAAAACACATTCCTTGTTTCGCTCAGAATTTAAAATGTTACGCCATCGATAATTTGGATAATTTTACGCCCGGGGTAAAATCTCCGGCTTCTACTCCCTAGATCTGAAATAAACCTAAATACAAAGTACTTAAAAACTTAGGCAGTATTCTATATCGGTTCACTAACAAAAATAAATAGTCAATGACGTTTGTATGTTAACAATAATGCGACTAAAGTTCTTAGCGTGCTTAATAAATACAATTATAACATTATTTTGGATAATATCGTTAGTAGACAAATAGTAAATTTCCGAATCAAAAGAAAATTTGAAAATGACTTATTTACAAGACTTAATAAAATAATTTGACAAGAACTACGTAGTGCTAGAAATGATTTACATACCGTCCATATTATATTATAGGGAAAAACTTTATACTTAATACTATTGTATGTACGTTTTTCTTAAAAAAATTACCAACAATTCCAAAATCACTGTAAGGATTAAAATTTCAATTATTTAACTTGCATAATACTCATAAAACTAATACAGAAAAACATTTTTGCTACTTGGAAGAAATTTCAAATATTGTTGTATTTACTCTATGATCTTGATGTATAAGCCGTTCAACTCATATTTTTGCTAATGGCACATTCTTACATTCTTGAATTTACTATGATCAACTTTCATGTTACATACACTACAAAATGGTTTTTATATTCTTTTAATATACTGTTTTTTGATGTAAAAATCAACTGAAGTATATGTAAATGTGCGATGCACGATTGCAAAGTTATGTTTAAAGTTGCTAGACAGAAATTGATTAATACCATTGGCTAATTTTAGTTTTGATTTTAAAAAAGCGCACACACGGTACTATAGAACAAGTTTTTCCAAATAGCAAAATTATGACCTATAGGTTCCATTTAAGACAAAGAAGGTTTGCAAAAAATCCAAAGCAACAACAACTTATTAAAAAACTATAATTCAATGTCAAAAATATGTCTTAGATTAAAATGTTTTTTTGCTTTTGGTTTTTGAACCAAAAATTTAGTCGGCGATGCCTTTTTGTGTATTATTGAAAATGCTCTTACGGATGACTTTGAATTTACGAATTACATATTTAACAATTATGTATGCACTTATGCAGTTTTTTCACCAATTTTATAGGCAGGTAAATTTTCAGAGGAAGCTTGAACGACCAATGGACTAGAATCATTCCACCGACATTAGAACCATAGTTTTACACTTCACATTATTTTATTCGTGAAGTTATTAATATATTGTTAGACAATAAAGTGAAGCTTTTTTAAAAATTTAAAGTATTAAAAGAAATTATACAAATAAACCTCGAAAAGAACAAGAAGACAAATAAGAGTTTATAATGTAAGCTTGGACAAACTTAGAACAAAATTGAATATCTATAATATTAAAATATTTGAAATTAATGGGACCACAATTTCGTGTCATGAAATTGTAATTCGTGTTTTTTGTAATTTTATTTAGTTATTTTTTATATACATTAACAGATAGTATCATTAAAAAAAAATGTAATTTTCAGTATTTTATTTCACGCATTTATAATTTTAAATTGTGTACCTATCATGTAAACTAGTAAAAAACAGTTTTTATCCAAGCCAACAATTTAATTTTATTATCAGCCCATAAAATTTGGAAGAAAAATTGTTAGCTCGAACTTTTGTAACTCGGAATCGTCGATACCTCAAACTTTTAACTTCAACTTGGAACATAGTCAGAAGGGCCTACCTACAGATCTTATGTTTAATGGAGCCGCAATCGTGTCGCGTTTTTTGCCGGTAAAAAGGTAAAACAAGGGCAGTCGTGTCGCGTTTTTTGCGTATAAAAAGATAAGACAGGCGCGATCGTGTTTTGCCGGACCTACAAATCAAACCTTATCGACGACGACGATGACAATAATGGCCACCGATTATGGCGTTTTAACCGTTATTTCGCGGGCGGCTAATCGAGTTATATTGTTTTTAATCGACGTCGTTTTGATATTTCTCACATACACTATAAATTCAACCGGCCGAAGCTCCATCGCGTGTATATATATATATATATATATATATATATATACATAACGGAATTATACACGTTTGCGAGATTTATTGGTCAATAAAGAAATAAACGCATAAAACGCGAGTAAGTGCATAAATATAATCTCCGCGGGCCAATCACAGATAAAAGGAATACGCAGTTTTGTACTTTTGTATGCGGCTCTTTCCAACCGATTTTTCTTTTTCTTTTTTATTTCTAGTAAACACCGACAACGATTTGTTTTCGGAAAATATAAAATAATATACGCCTCCTCGACTTCTACAGAGTACCTACTGTAATTCGTTATTATATATTGTATTGGCTCGCGTTTAAAGATTGATCGACAATTATTACTAACTAACCGAATATTTTTTAATAGATTTTATAATAAAAACGACTTTGGCGTCTTTTATTTTATTCTACCCAGCTGCTCGTATCAAAAATAACAAAAGAATATAAATATACGTTTCGTACAATGTGTACATATAAAATTAAGTAGTGAAATGTAGAAAATCAAAAGATGACAAAAAAAACTTCAAAGAAATGTTTGACTTAAAGTATAATTAAAATTTTTTTTTTTTAATGTTCGGTCTACTACAAGTTTTACTGAGTCATTATTGTTTATATCAGTTAAATTAATTAGTTCGTTTCATTTTTTTTTTTTAAAGTTAATATACAAGAAAACATGTTTGCTACGAAGAATAATATGAAATTATGGTAACATCAAAAATGTAAACAAACTTTGTGTACGTATATTTATTATAAACTGATTTAAAACAGTCAAAAACTTAAAACTTGAATATAAACATGACGGAACTACATGAAAATTAGATTTTATGGTTGGGCAGATTTTATTGTGAGTGCAGAATGAAAATTTGCAAAAGTATATAAATTAATTAGTTAATCAATGATATCATACTAGTTGGATTCCAGATTATTTTTTGCTAGTTATACAAATATACGATACAAACAACAAAAATGGTAAAAATGATAAAATGTAAATATTAAAAAGGTCGGTGAGTAGGTATCGCTCTGATATACAGTGGGGACACCGAAACAGATGTGGTTGGATTTGAATTCAATGATATAAAATCAATGTATAGGAAAAACGATTCTGAGCGAAGACAAGTAATTTAACCTTCATAACTAAATGTATTTTATTATATTATTATTATTAAAATAATTCATTTTACTATTAATAATACAGTAAGTTGAATTAATTTTTAAAGAAAATATTGCGTTTAAAAATGTCATTGAGTGTATAAAATCTAATAATATAACTAAGGAGGTACCACAAAAAATATTTTTAAATTACAACGAAACAACTAACATCGTTATTCTCAATTTAAATATCTAATTTCGTTCAAATATGAAATTAAAATGTCTATAAAAATCAACCATGTAAATATAGTTTTTAAGTAGCGATACCAATGGCGGTGGAATACCATTCACAATTATTTATCACAGAAAATGCCCACAGGGACAAATATATATACCGAAAATAGGATGTACAAGAAAAAAACGATAATTAAAGTCAAAATATTGATGTAATACTTAATTGAAAACATATTATATAATTAACGTTATTTTTTCTAATTACGTTATTAGAAAATAATCTGTACGTATATACTTAGACGTTATTATTTTTTTTTTTTTTTTTTTTTATTAGAATTAAGGCTTCAACTACTGAGGTCATTAGCCTGTTTGTCGGTTTTTACTGTGGGTTGAGGAACGGTTGAGTTGGAACACGTTATTTGTATGTGTGGCAAGGATTTGTTGCTAAAAACCCGGGTGGTCACCCATAAGTTCAAATTTTGACGAAATCAAATATTTAAACAAAGAATTTTAGTTATTTTGTAGTAATTTAAAGATATTATTCATGCATACTTGAAACTTTTAAAATGTATAATTATATTTTATTCGCACAAAGACATTTCAAAAACAATATTTTATTCAAAAATTAATTAAATTTATTATGATACTAATAGGAAACTAATTTTACTTTAATAGCAATAATATCATAAAATATACATAGTTATAAAGACTATCTTCGCTCAAAATTGTTTTTTGTACATAATGTTTATCATTGAATTTAAATTTAACACATCCATCGCAGGGGCATACTCTACACTTACTATATACCAAAGTTCACTTGCCCGCCTGTTTTATGCTCATACCGCAACATTAAAAATTTAATGTTCCATAAAACTCACAAATATTTTTCACGAGTATTTTTGCTTGTTGTTTAGTTGTGATATAAACCTCACAGCTGCTCACGCTCACTTATGATTAGAAAACCATTCAAAACGTTCGACGTATAATAATGATAATTTCAATAATTATTATAAGTTATAAAACAACGCTATTTAAAAGTACAGCAGCAGTCAACTCTACATAATATTTTTACTTTTTAGGCATCCAAATATTATATGTTGAAGTGTATGTCGTTTGAGACATATCACAGAGCAGAGGGATATATAATTTTGCCACTAAATATAGAGCCTGGCTTGTTTTGGATTACCATGGCAGTTGAACTCTATATCATGACACCATAAGCCCAAACGGGCTGTAGCACGGATTTATAAATAATTGAAGTTTATTATTAATTGAAAGCTTAAACTTGAGGATAGGACAAATAAGGTGTAATCTGGTATTTAGTGATTTCCATTTGGATTTTAAATGTACATTCCACGTGAGACGTTTGTCGAAATTAAGCCAAAAAAAATGAACTTTAATCAATTAGTCCTAAAAAACCAAGTATTAAAGCTTATTTTTAAGCTTTTTTTACGCTATAAAATTTTTTTATTGATATTAATAGAATAAAACTAAGAAAAATCGAATTTTTTTCTGAGATATAATATTTTAATATTTATATTATGTTACGAGTAAAGTGGAATACCGGGCAGTTTAATTTTGTCTAGGAAATTTAGTCCTGCTCGATAAATTTGAACCACGAATACAAAAAAATAATTTTTGTACTATATTTTTTTTTTTTAATGTATCATTACTTATAATTATATACTAATTTTATTATTACTTATTTAATATATATTCTGAAAAACAATGATCATATAATTGTATTAAATTGTATTATAATATAATATAATATAATTTAATATTAGGTTTATTATTATCATTATAGCATTAATAATATTATAATCACATTTAATAAAATTAATTAGTTATCATTGTTTTTCAGAATATATAATAAATAAATTATGATAAATTTAAAAAAAAATATTGCACAAAAAATGATTTGTTTATATTCGCGGTTCAAATTGCCCGTAACATATATATATATATTATGGAGTATTCCAAAATATTTGGAAACAATATTTTTTCTACATTTTTAGATTCTCCACGACGCGGAGCAATGAATTTATTGATTTTACAATAATGTGTATTTTAATTTATACCAAAAAAAGCATGGCGGTGAAATAAAATATAAAAGCAATGATAATTACATTTTTTAAGTTTTGTGTGATAGTTCATACTGTGTTTGGATACCTCAAGGTAAAACAAAAAAATAGCATTTTGTATATGAAAGTAAATTAAAATATGATAAGAAAACGTTAAAAAAAACCCAGAAAGTTAGATAATTGATTCTTGAATTTTTCATTACGATAATGCCCTGACCCCAGATCATTGCTTATTCGTTAGTTTTTAACAAAAAATCAAACTCCAGTAGTTCCACAACGACCTCACTAACCTGACCTAGCTCCATGTGATATTTTTGTTTATTTCCCAAGTCAAAATCAACGCTTAAATGACATCGTTTTCAAACTAATAATGACACTAAGCAAAATACGGAGATCTAATCTACCATAAGGCAAAAGTGTTTTTAGAAGTAAAAAAATATAACTTATAGCCATGGTAAATTGCTTATCGAGGAAATCACTTTGAATTTGGTAATAAGTTTAGAATTGTTCATACATATTGTGTTGATAACGTTTTATTTTTTAATATAATCTGGGTGTATTTTGATTTTTGATTATTTCTCATAATAGGGTGCCCATTGTTTATACAAAGAGAACATATTTTTTTGTCTAATTTTGATTACTAACCGGAAAGATGTCCAATTAACATATACTATAATAATATCCATTCAAATTGAACTCTATTGGGTATTAAAGTTTATTTTTCAGCAAAAATACCCATAAATGATAAAATTACAAAAACTGCATTGAGTCATTGTTGTACCATATTTTTTAAACAAAATATCTTTTTATATTTTCACAAAATTAACCTTTATAAACCTTTATATATAAAAGTATATATAAGCCGGTTTCAGCATATTATATTATAATATAAATCAATTATAATTTTTTACTTTTTGTATATAATATTATAATAAGATGAAAAATTAGTTCTTGCTTTCCCGCCTACTCCTGTCAGTCAAAAGCCTAATTTGAGATTCCAATATAAGTACCGTAATTTAAAAGCTCGAAACCGTCTATTTTTTTTTTTTTAATTTGCAGACTTACACGTGTACATATATATATATATATATATATATTGAGACGTACTTTATACAATTTATATATATGTATATAGACCGCCTTATTGCGCGTCTTTCTCTTTCGGGACTTATTTAACTCACCACCGGCTATGTTATTAATTTCAAAAGTACTTTGAGATTATTATGCAATAACGATTTAATCCAATATAGCTGGCTTCTTGTTGTATAAAATGGAATAATTAATAAAAGTCGAGGCTTATCGTGACGAACCGTAATTTTTCGACTAGCAAAAAAAAGGTATAAAATTATTATTCGTTCAACATCGTCATTACTTCATACACATTTTACAAATTACAATGCCCACGATGAGTCGTATCGGGATTTGGCTCAGTGAATTCAACTGATTTTATGTTAAAAATGTCAGTCCATATGGATATAATATAAACAAACTATTTTATCAACATAAGATGAAACATAATTTTATGAAGTAAGCTTAAGTGTTCGAAGGTTCAATGGTACAGTAAGTAATAACAACAATTTTAAAAAACTTTCAGTTGAAATAAGGACGAAACATTATTTTGTCTGTAGGCTCGTTACTCAAATTCACACAATATCACTATGGATGTATTTCTTACAATTAATAGTATTTACATACTTAAGTGAATTATATTTAATTTTGAGTTATTAGGTAATATAATATAAGCTCTAGGTTGCCAATGGTCGTAAGTGTATAATATAGATATTGCACCGATCCTATAAGATCAAAATAATTTTGAAATAGTTTAAATTATGCTATATTTTTATCAAACCTTTAATACTGTATTTTATTTAGTTTGTAAAAATCGTCTATACATAGATCACTTGCAATCCCAAACACCAGATGATACGAGCCATTTTCATTCGACATACGAATGATCATAAATTGCCTATACAAAGCGCCGTTCATAATGTTAACGTTGCATGAGAATTTAAGTGTTATGTTTATTCATATTATACTGGGCGCATAAAATAATCGTTTTATGATCAAACATACCACTTTAAATAATTGCACTTGTAGTCAGATGCTAGTTTATACAAGCTGAAACTTGTAAAATTGACGAATATCATGCTATATTTTGTTGATATTATATTGTTTTTAGATCATTATCAGAGTGATAAATGTATTAGTTTTACAATAAAGTATGCTGTAGGTACTAGGCGTTAAATTTATTTTTAATTTTTATCCAAAACTATTATAATTTAAATGTCAATAAGAAATAATACTCTCGTTTTATGATACAATATTTTTGTTAATGTTATGTAATGGGTTTTATATTGTCACCATCTATTATCTCAACAAAAGTGTTATAAAATTGTTTTCAATCAAGGCTTAAGCATTATAACTATTATAATAGTTAAGTATAAAAAAAAATACATTCAAATAAACTTAATGAGATGGATGGGCTTATTTCAAATAATTCTTATTTATAATTATGGACTACTGGCTAGGAATAACTGAGAGTCTTATATCGATGTAAAATTTGGTTTGCACATGACATATTTTAAACTGCAATAAATAATATTGCTATTAGGTAAACACTCAATTTGGCGCAGAAACTAAGATGTTAGGTTAATATTATATTTTAATACTACAATACTATCACTATGTGATTCTGAGGGGAGCTCGGTTACATATATAGTGCATAAAGAAATAATAATATACTAGTTCATAGAAAAAATTTGTTTAATAATAAATATATTCAAATTCTGATTTTTTTCTTTCTATTTAAGTTGTGTCCTTTGACGAAAAAATTTATATTAAAAGCCAACCTTCTTGACAGTAACTTGTCAAGAAAATGATTTTCAAATCATTATGGACCCTATATTTTCCAAACTTATTATCTTTGGTATACAAAATTAAATAACTCAAAAACTATTCGTTCGAATTTCATTTAATAAAACAAAATTTTCAAAAAAGTTAATTGCCTTACAATTTAAAAAGAAAAATGATTTTCATTTAAAAAAAAAAATCACCCCAAAATACTTCTTAAATGGTGTAAATATTTAAAAATATGGTCCATAAAATTCCAAAAATCAAAATTTGAATAGATTCATTATTAAAGGAAAAAATAGAAATGAATATGCTCGATGAATTTAATATATTATATTGCATAGGTTAACACTTCTGTGTTAATCGATTGCCTACGCTACTCCGGAGCAACGACTACAAATTCTGTGGTTAGGTTAGATTAGGTTAGAATGTCAACATACCATACGACTATAGTGAGTATAAAATATTTTGTTCAACCGGTAAAAGTTAACAACAATGATATATCGTGCAGTATAATTACATTCGGTATATCTCTTATTGTCTATATTTAAAACAGCTAACATGAACTTAGAATGTATGCAACACTGACGGTCGACTATGCATTTCAATTACTTATTTATAATTTACGATTTACGTCAACATTCAACTGTCTTTATAAAATCTAAATAAAGAATATACTCTAATCAGGGTACTTAAGTGTTTGTTTAAATTTATTTACCAATTATTATGACCAATGTTCGATTGGATTATAATAATTTGATTCCATTTATAACTCGTCAAAATATGTTCTGGATAATATTGATAGGACAACCATAATTGATAGTACAGAGTTAGACACCCAAAGCACACCTCATAAATATCTATATAGCTAGGTTACATACAAATTATTGTAAAATTTATTTTTACGGTTATTTTTCTACATTATCTAGAAATTGGAAAAATTACATTAACATTTTTAGTTTTATAGTTTTTTAGTTTATTTTTTATTTCTTATCTATCTATACTATTTTTTTTAATAACACACAATTCATACATTGGATTTGTACTATGTATTATTTTGTTTTTATAGATACAACTTTTAACCCCCCCCTCCCATTTTACAGATTATTCTGGGACCGACGGTCGGCTGTGTCTCTTATTATTATATATGATAATCAATAGCGATATACGTATATTGTCAATTGTTAGTATTATTATTAGTATTTATCGTGTGTGAATTCTACTTAATAATATACGTAAATTATATCATTAATCACCGATCATGTTACTAAAGACTTAAAAATAAAAAGAAATACCACCCATCACCACTAGTTCACGATTTGGTCAGTCAGAACTTCGATACAACATATCAAATTATATATAATAATATAACGTAAGTATCAAACTATATTCATTTATAACATTTTAAATCGCCGCTAACTGCAATAGTGCAATGCACCTTACACCATATTGCGTTCCCCTCTGCTGAACGCTACATGCAGGGTCGTATTTAGAAAATTTTCGCCCCCGGACTCCAAATTCATGGTGTCTATTTTTAATATCATAGTATAGTGGCGAAACTTATTTTTCGAAAATTTGAAAATTTAATACAAGGTTTTTGACAAGTTGTTATTAGTGTAATTAAAAAAACATACAAGCGTTAATTCACGATAGTTCTTTATGAGCGCATGAAGTTAGAATTTTAAAAGAAATCGTCAAAAATACGAAAATTTTCATATTATTTTATTATAAATTTATAAGACATTTTGTTGAGAAAATTTATCCTCCCCCAATGTGTGCCCCACCAAGCAATTGCCTATCTGTACTCCTCATTCAAACCGGCCTTGGCTACACGATAATTGAACGCCACGGAATCGTGTTGTAATCGTCTTGGAAAATGAATTATTAATATATATTAATATAGTAAAAAACAATACAAGCAAAAAACTAACTATATTAATATATTACAAATACCACTACCTACCTATAATCGCCCGTTTGAATACCACATAATATTATTGTTACACATCGTTTTTTATACCGTAAATTATTATCGACACGATAAATTACGATATTATAACAGATAAGCGATATAATATAATGACCCATCCATTAAACAAGACCTATAGCACGAGGTCGATTGTGTTCAGCTGTCTTCGTTCATATTCGATCAAATGGCGTATCGCGTGCGAAAAAACGGTTTCTTTCCAAGTTCTGAACGGAGATATGAGGGAGGCGGCAATTGACGGGCTCCAAAATAAGAACAATAATTTATCGGGTCGAGTGAATTGCATCGGTCCTCTTATGTATTACAGCACAGCTGGTTATCAATTACTACCGTTAAGTTAAATTAATGGCGATCAAATATAACAGATTTCGAAAATCGCACATGATGAACGTATATCAGATAATATATTAAGCACGCGTAGCCGCTGCAAACGATCGAATACGACGGGAGCATGATGGACCGACCACCGACAGGAATATAACACAAAGGTGCAGAATGAAAAAACTAAATAATATATCACATTCTTTTAAATTACATACCATAGTACGTAACATCGTAATTATATATCTCATAGCCAATATATAGGTAGGTGTCTACTGACATTGATGTTATAACGTTTAGTTTGTGTAATATCGAATTTATTTAGTAGTTAATTGTTATGTATATATTTTTTGTATGATGAAGTTAATTTATTGTGTGATTCTTTTTCTAAAGTTTGTTAGATCGAGTGATTCATTCTTTAAACTCAATTGTATTTATCTAAATTTAACTAATTATTCATAAAATTGTATTACAATGTGATGGGAAGAGTGTATTAACTAGTTATAAACTTAAAGTAATGGCTTAAAGTATATCCAATTCTTTTTCTCTATTTTTTTTTTTTTTTTGTGAATATAATTTACCTATTATAGTAACTATATATAATTAAATTTGACTAATAATTGATAGTTGATTAATTTAATAACCTTCACTTAGTACTTCTATGTTATGATGTATTTTTCTCTCTCTTATAATGATGAATTACAATTTATAAATGAATCTTATAAAAACTACTTTTAATACATTCTAAATATATTTAATAATGACTATAATGTATTATATTGTATCCTTTTTTTTTTTTTGGTATTATTTTATATAAGATAAAATAAGTATAATATTGAATTATAACTAAATTGATTTAATAACGACTATATGTACTTTAGCGTATCCTTATTTGTATTTTTATAATATTTTATGTAAATTAATATACTTTTAAGTTTATTAATTATTGACTAGTTATGACTCATAATATAATATTCTTTTATAACAGTATATTGTCTGAAATTAGATTAGCATAATATTAAATTTATCTAATAATGGCTACTAATATTATACATATTGTATCTTAAATTGACATATCAATATGTTATAATTGTTAAAAAGAATTTGTTAAAATCTATTTTTAAAAAAAGTATTCAAATATGTTTTTAAACGTGTCTCATGTTATTTACATTCCTTGCCGCATAGTATTATAGATATATAAAATATCAATATATCAATGCATTAAGTATATTATTATAGTAGTATACATTTTAGCAATGTCACATATTAAATTATTTATTTTAAAAAATGTGTCTTAATTACAGTACCTATAGGTAATATTAAGTATTCAATATCTTTTTTTTTCAAAAAGTTTGAACGAATCTTGTGTCTAGAAGTAAACACTAAAATTATATCTATAGTATCTATTGTAATTAGATACGTTTTTCAAGTATTTTACCCGTCCTGACCCATAACTCGCTTGAGAATTATTTTGTTGTAAAAAAAAACAGTGGATAAACACAGATAATGTTGAAAACTTCCAAACTCGGGTTATTGGTTTTTTTTTTTTTAGTTAATCAATGTTCTAGCGAGCGTGTCTAGTGTTTACTGTCTAAATTTTAATAAATAATTATTATTTTAAATTTTAATCTACAAAATTAAATACCAAGTGGCTTTTCAATATCTGAACATTATATCTGATACTCATTCAGGGGGAAGGGTTATTAAAAATTAAGTTTTAGTGTTTTATTTTTTTAATCGTATGATAAACAAATAATTTATTTCAAATAGAATTAACTTCGTAATTTAAAAATGTGCTCGATTTGTTTTCATTCATATGTTTCTATTGAGCTTTTTATAGCTCACACTGTCACTGTGTATTTCTGCAACTACAGATAACCAACCATAATTTTCAACTACTACAATTATATTGTACTACACAATATATATTTGTAATATTTTAATAGAAATATTATTGTTTAACTACTGACATGAACCGAAAAGTATATTGTGTTATATCGTATTAACAGCTGTTGTTATTTGACTTATTTTTACGACACGAGCGGGCGTATCATACTCGTACAGCCGTTTTAAGCTGCAAAATGTGTTCAACTAGCGCGGGGTCTAACGGAAAAAGACTCTTTCGAGTCTTTCCGTAAAAATTATATAGATTGTGATTCAAATATAAAATTATGAAACCATCACGTCGTTGATATCTGGGAAAATCTCCTACATTCCATTCAGATTTTTCCATTTTATTCGGCTGAGTACGCATAGTCTTACCACGTCTTACACCGTCTTCCACGGTACTGCAAACGAGCTGTGTCCAAATACTGAATTGTGTCACTCGGTTTTTTTCAGGTTACATGAATTGTGTCCCTCGATTTTTTTCAGGTTACACGAGTTGGGTCTCTCTATTTGCTCAGGATACACCAGTTTTGTCTAATAATAATATAAATTAAAAATAAGAATGATAACACACTGGAAACAAATTTAAATAAAACAATTATTATAAGCTCAAATCGCGAAATTTGTTCATTACAATATTACTTAATTTTATTAATTGTATGATAATAAGTCATGTTGTTTTGTCATATTATTATACATACTAACAAATAAAAATAAAAATAAATATAAACATTATTCTAAACAATTTTTAATTAAAAAGTTAACTTAACTAAACAATAAAAAATATCATTTCGTCTAATTAGTATAAATTTAATGTAAAAATAACTACACAAATAATATAATAATAATATAATTTTATAAAATGGAGAATTTTCGTCGGGGCACAACTCGTTAACCGCGTTCCATATGTTTCACGGCGATCGGGGTATTTATTTGTCCCTGTCCATATATTCAATAAGCCATAAATCATTTTTTTGGCATTCCACACTCGTGTGGGTCATTCTATCTAACTACCATACAATCTCAAAAACGAAATGATCGTGGCGTAATTATAATGTATAAGTACGTGAGCAATCGTATACTAAAACGGTTGTGTTTGTAGCTATCAGCAACAATATTTACCCCGCGCGCGCGCTTATTTTCGTCCAAATATGTATAATAAAATGAATAACAATTTTTATTTTTTTTAATATTAATTTAATGCACAGTATACAATTATTTCTTTTGTAATAATTAGTAAAAACAATAAAAATAATTACTTAACGTGTGGAACCATATATGGTCTGATACCGTGTGCGTCACCAAAGGTGGTTAACGTCGATATACTTAATGCGTTATTACATTTTATGGATTCAAGTATTTACTGGTAAATGGTAAATCGTCGTAAGACGTCGCCAAATAACTGTACCGATATGGTCGTCGACGCGTAAATGCGCATATAAATGTGGGCACGAACGTCATAATATTATGACTATTTGGCACTACTCTTTAGCTACTATTTGGCAAAAGAGATTGTCCTAAGACGACACAATCATAATATAATAATAAATGATATATTTTTAATTATCGATTTGCATATATTTATAATTATATGTATATAATTACTATAATTATTATATATTATCTTAAGAAAATGTAAAATATTAATGTAGAAAATTAGGCATGGAAATAATAGAAATATGTATTTTTCGGTTTACGAATTTTGCCAAAACGTTGTCATACATCACTCCTACCACTAGTCGACGTTACTAATTTAAAGTTTTCACTCGTTTTGTATAACACAAATATAAATTTAATACCTAACGAAATTATATGAAACGATTACGACATCTCACCGCGAGCAAACAATCGAAACTGAATTTAGGTTAAATTTTTTGGTGGGGTGAACTTATTTCGCAATATGCCATAATTTATTATCTAGTAGACAAAAGTAATAAAAGTGTATATAAAATCCGTTAACTTTCTTGTTCCGACATCACGATATTTTCGACAATTTTTTTAGATATCGATATCGTTGGCCAACACTAAATAATAATAATTATACAATACGCGAGTACGGGCACACTGCCGTGGCGACCTGTTGTAATTTTTTTACCAATGGTAAACTGTAATTGAAATACGCCATTTTTTTAACTCGCCACCGTTCGATATATGTCACATGCAAAACGCGTTAGTCACTATAGTAGTGTGTGTGTGTGTTTTGGGAACGAAAATGTATGTACAATACTTTCGCGCAGCAAAAATCGCTCGTCGCGCTCCATCTAAAGGGTTAAGCGCATACAAACAATAGGACTTTTGTAGCTCGAGACTTTTAGAATAATTACAATATTGCTTGCAAAAAAACAGAGTACAAAAATAACTAGTGAAGGTTTTTTATTTTTATCATTATATTTTCACACAGAATGCAAAAACATTTGAATTTTTTTTATAATAATTTTCGAGTGCTTTTGTCTCCGCCAGAATGGGGAACCCATTTCAGATGAGCGGCAATAGTAGGTACCCCGCATAGTACAATAACCTACACTAGCTTTGGCTACAATTTCATAAGGCGCCGAGATAATAATAATAATATGTCTAAAGTTTCAACTCGCACCTCGACTTTTAAACAAATCGTTTGAGGAGACTTCTAGTAGTGTGTGCCGACTATAATATTGTATGTAATCTCGCAATAATTATTGTCATATCGTCACAACACAGCCACATCGTGCACAGACGATCTGATGTTGGGCCCGCGACCATTCAAACACCGCACAGGGACTTAGTGTTATAAAGTTTAAACATCTTCCATAGTTATACAACGACATGCCGTGTACTTGTGACGATTGTACGTTTACACACGTTAACGTACATAATATAATATATCGGTAACGACATGATGACCGTGTGTGCAATCCCTGAGGAAATTGTCAAATCTCATCACTTCCAGCATGATATTATGTTATTTTTAATCCCTGCTCGTGAGTCTTATCAGAAAATGATAATATCATCACTAGAAATTTTGTTCTAACTGTCGTACATCCCATTTCACTTACAAACCAAATAAAGTCTAAAACCGAGTTCACACTAAACGTTGTCATATTATATTTAATTTGATTGTGTGTTACCAAAATGTTGTTACCTACCTTTATATATTAAACATACGAAACATCACACACTGTTCAGTGTAATGCGAACCTGGCTTAATATCGCTTGAATTTAGATGATATTGTTAACTTTTTAAAGAGGTGGCATTACAATATTAAAAACGAAAAAAAAGTGGGTCGCGGTTTGTAAAAGGTCGAATACCACTGATTTACATGCGTGGCTTCTTCAAAAAGTGTATAACATTACACGAATATGCATAATCTAAATACTATATTACTGACCAAAGTATCTATACATAATAATATTTATGTTTTTAAGTTGAATAAAATATAATTAATATAGTTGTAGCTTATAATTTTTTTTATTAAAATAATAATTCAACTATACAATTTACAATATTTGTTTGATAAAAATATAAGCGCTGACTTAAACAAACAGATACGTTTAATAATTCAATCGAATACACAAAGTTTCTAATTTTAACATAGTTTTAAAATAATATATTTAAACGTAATTGGCTGTGTTATATGAATGACTTTATTGATCATTTAATTTCTGGCGACCTCCAATTAAATTACTATAGAATATAATATTATTTTCTATGCAATAACTCACAAACCCCAGGTTGAAAATCATTGATAGATTAAGATATAGATTAGTTTAAGATAAAAGATAAGACCAATTTCCCAAGCCCGATAATTATCATACACTGGAATTGAATGAAAAAACTGTTCCTAGGATCCAGATCGCCCCCTCGTAATTGGCAACTGTAGCCAAATACTGGATTTATACTCAAACTATTTTAAATTAAATGGATTGTTGTATACGTTTATGGAAACCTAAGAGCAGCCAAAATAATATTTAACTCTGAAAATCACTTGAACGCAAAATAAATAAAATATTGAATATATCAACTTAGAACTATTTATTGACGGAGTTTAAAATCATAGGTATACAATTCTCGTATAATATATAGAATTAAAGAGTTTATGTACAACATAAAACAAAATAGGATATTTCAGAAGGAATAAGTAATTGACTAAACTCTCAAATAATATGATTTAATCATTGTTAAAATATCTTATACGGTAGCTCATCAAAAAAAGTACCTACTTGCACTGTGTTTATCTCAGTTTCTTTTAATGGTTAAAATTTGAAATCCATTAGTGAAATATTTTTGTCTCTGTGAAAATAAGAGTTATATTACATCCGACGTACCAGATTTTTCTTCGACGTAAAATAAATTATAATCATAATAATTTTGCCTAATCGGCAATATTTTTGTCGTCGTTTGAAAATATTTTTCAGAGATTTTCAAAGTGTCTCGCTATTTACTTGTATTTACAAGAGCTTTACACGTAATAAAGACCGATGTAAATATTAACAATTATACGCTATTAGGTACATTATGTTATGCATACTATGAGTTAGTACTCGAAAAATGTCTACATAATTTACTCGATATTATATTATAAGCCACGTGCGCGGCATCAGACGATGATGGTCCGATAAAGCGATATAGAGAGGAACGCTTTGGGTAAACATGAGGCATTAAGATAAAAAAAACAAAAAATCTCGGTTGAATAAACATTTTTGTAATGTTATTTTCTCTCTCCTCATTCAGCTGCACGGAAAACACGTCCGTGGACGCTTTGGAGCTTTGGTGCAGCGACGCTTATATATTGGATTTTAAACAACCGCATGCACAACGCCTCTGAATGTGTGTGCACAGATATTATATAAAAGCAGTTAGTGCAAACATACTATACGCCGCCGCGGTTGGTTTTTTTTCGTCGACCTTTTTCAGTTGTATTTTTTTCCACGAAATACACCCTGTATAGACGGCAGCGGTATTTTTCCGCAGTTTATTATTTGTACGTCGTTTAAACGATTCGCAAACGTTGCCAATGAATTATGGGCTGCGTAATATGCACATAAAAGACCGGAGAAAAAACCCGTCGCCGGGGCACGTCCGTTCGCATTAATTTTTCCTTCGCAACACCCCGCCGAGCCCAACACCTCTTCCGACGTCCCGCGCGCTGTTCGCTCAGGCCGTTGTCTGCATCTCTTAGGGAATAAATCCGTGATCCGATCCCGCCGCCGCCAGCCTAAAACGGTTCACGCGATAAATCCCTCTCGAGATTCGCTCTCTCTCTCGCACACTCGAGTATGTGTATGCATTATTTTAGCAGCGGAGACATAAAAACATCATACCATTATATAAACTGTACGCAGCTCCTGTTATAATAATAGTCATGGATAATAATATTATCCACATTAAGAGCATAATAATATATATTATATAGCATTCGATCAGCATTTGGCGGTGGTGATCAACAACTATGTGTTCGTCAGATATCAAAATACTTGCCACACTACAACAATACAAATATTTTAGTACTTCCCTCCCCCTAACAAGTTCAGCAATGCTTGAATTGAGGGGGGACGGAGTTCCACTTCTTTTTAGAAAATATTTGTGCGTACCCCTTCTAATTGTATTCTATTCAATAAGACATTTAAATTATCAGGTACGTACGTTTTTTTTTTTACACTTTTGTATCTCCCTTCTAATTTTTTTCCCAATTCAAGCACTGAAATTCAGTCGATCTATCTAAATACCGAAATAAAATCGGAACTTTTTGTGCGTCGGAATTGACGTCCAACATCCCGTCGTATATATTATATTTCAATATATCTTATTGCCAAGATAGAACCGTGGAAGGGACGTCTGCAATGGCCAAGAATCAGTCAGAATCTATTAAGTATTTTTGTATATATAGTTAACCTAAAGCTTTTAACACATTAAAATAATATGATATTAATTAACAATATTGAATCTTATGAGATATACGAAAAATTTCTTTAATGGAGTTTGTCACTTTTCACTTTTAGTGTTTGTTTAACGGAGTGAGTACTCGTAGGGGAATACATAAACTTTTCACAAATTGAATTACAATTATGTGTTTCGCGTAAGTACCGAAATACACTCAAAGTTACTTTCAAGTACATATAGACTATATAGTGTATTTTTAATTTCATTATATCAATTTTCTGAAATGTTCATTGAAAATGTTTTATAATCAAGACGCATGTCTCGTAAATAATAAATGTACACTATGTTTCTAGTATTGTGTACATGCGGTATCTACAATTAATATAGGCACCTAGGTACAATTACATTCGTTTTTATGGTAATATTATTATTGTTGAGTCTCAGCACATTGTTGCTGTTACTGTTTAATAGCAATATAGTAGGAATAAAACAAAATTGAATGAAAAATTCAAAACTAAAAAAATACGAAAAAAAAAACTTTTCCAGTAAATATGTTATATTAGTTTTTTTCCTCGAACCTCATTATGTTATACGTTTTGTTCTTCGGGTGGATTACCTACAAACATATTTCTATTCGGAATTAACGTTTAACAAATTTTATCATTTGATGTTTTGTAAATTTTATTGATTTATTTATTTATATATATATATATATATATGAACAAGAAGGTGGTGGTTGTCAAAAAAACGTTATTCCGAATTTTCATGCAGATCGATGAAAAATAATTAAAAACTATATATAAAATACATTATATACATTATCTACGTGAACAAAACCGGAAAACGTGGTTATATGTATACGATCAAAAGAACTGAATAACACAACGACGATGCGGATTTTTCTATGCATATATATTTATTTGATGTTCCTCTGGCATCGTGACTCGGGGACTCGATAAATATTGATCGGCTGTCGACTGCCGGAGCGGAGAAAAATAAAACAAAAACCAGACCGAAAATGTTTTAGCGAGATATTACACGCTTGCGACTTTCAAAATGGGCTTCGTATGACTTCGTATATATATACAGACAAGACGCCTACACTGAAATATATCACGAAACATTTCCGTGTAAGTCATCTATTCAATGAGTAATAAAACGCGTGTGTGTGTGTGTGTGTGTGTGTGTGTGTGTGTTTCCGATTTCCTTGATTTTCCAAAACACCTCTATTTCATCTTTTGAAATTCAAATGTGACTGTCATTATATAACAAGTACCTATTTCTGACAGATAAACATACCTAACAGTAAATTATAATATTACAAGTATTTGGTTCACAAAAAACAACGCTACAATGGTGTGTTTCAAGTGTAGATCGATAACTGCGGTGGTGCAGTTTTGTTGCGGTGAAGTAAAATATTTTTAACAAATGTATATAATTGTATATTGCATCTCTGTATAATACATTTATTTAATAATTATTTTTATAAACGCTACATTGTTACTCCGTGTATATGGATTAGCAATGTTTGTAAATGTATATTATTCACTATAAAAGTAAAAGCACAAACGAAAAAAACTAACAAAAAAGTTAAAGTTTTCAGTTTTAATACATTTTTAAAAATAATATTACAATTTTTCCCAACAATATACAGAAACTTTCCATTGTCATACAAACAATATCGTTATTTCATTTCTTAAAACTACACAAAAAAAAAATATGAAAATCTTCTTAGAATTTTCGTTTCAATTTTAATATTTTAACATAATGTTAAATAACTTAAACGCATATAATATGTATGTTTAAAATACCTATGTGATAAATATTATTGTTAAGAAAGTTCGTAGATCAGATAAATAATAACTAATTAGACATAAATGGCTAGATACTAATAATGATGTTTCTGCTAAATAATTAGTATATTATGTATTACTTATGTAACAATATTATAAATATGTTACATGACACCTTTATATATTACATATAAATTCTGCATTATGTACAACTGCTGACCATTACAATAACATTAATACACACACATAATTGTAAGGCCTATGGCCAGCACACACAATGTATAATATAGTTAGTTCGACAGACACCACCGACAGGAGCGAACTCGCCTATACTTACACACAACAGCCATCTTAAAGATAAGTAAAATACCTTCTAATATATAATAATTATACGAGATATAAAAACCAAACGTATTTTTTATTGATAAATACCTCATTTATAAGTGCTCTAACCCCCAGCTACGGAAATCTTATCCATAAGGAATAGAAATCCTTCCCTAGATAACTAATATCGTGACAAGGTTCCCCCGACCACGTTGCACTTATTATCAGTTAGTTATAAATACATTTGGTTGAACTATTACCACTTAAAAATAAAATGAATGTATTTATAATGTCCTATTAAAATTATTTTTCAAATAAATTATTATTGTTGTTGTTTTAAAAAAATCTAGTAAATCTAATTATTTGTTGTAGTATGTAAACCATTGCAGAAAAATGTTCACCTTTCAAATTCGTTGAAACAAATAAATTTATTCACAGAAGTTATTGAGGCCAATTCTTTTGTTTTCTCTTGGATAATTATTTATGTATGCGGGTAATAATATATTCATTAAAGTCAACCGTCAATAAATGTAATTAATATTAGCAGTAATTGTATATCGCCTGTAACCTGTAAGTATGTAAATATTATATTAACATATTATATTATAATAATGCATGTGTAACACACATCACGTCAATAATGATAAAAAAAAAATAAAGATTTGTTGTCTTATATATATTTTATTTGTCGAACTTAAGACACTAATAAATTATGTATACTATCAATGATAAAAATATTCGAATCATTTTTTACACATTAAATACTTCCTATATTTTTACCTCTTAAAACAAAATACAAAATATGTACAATATATAATTTTAGGTTCTTAGTGTTAATATGATACTATTTTAGTATTGTCTTTAATGCTGTATAATTATATGCAAGTATCTGCGAGTACAATTTAATGTATAAATTAAACACGTCACAGTGTTTTCCCGCGAAACCATATTAAATTCAGAATAATAAATTAAAAACATTAATTTTACAGGATGATAATTTACCATAGTGTCGTATAACCAAAAACTTAAATTGTGTAAAATCTGTTTCATAACTACACGCTCTTTGTATTTTAAATATCAATATATGTAATAATTATACAGGTCTTCAAAAATTATATAACAAATGCGGTTCCCATGTATAGTTTTTTTGGATTCAATAGTGTACAAAATATTATATAATAAATGACATTGTTATAAACAAGATAACACAGTATAATAAAATAGTAAAATTATTAAAACTATTAATAAAAGAGACGTAAAGTAAATCTGTGTAATTAGAAATTAAGTAATATGCCTAATATATCTACCTACCAATTATTCTATATGTAATTGATTTAACTTATTATTTGGATGAGTGTTAACTTTATTGACATTTTCTAGCAATGCTCACATAATAATATTCTTATTGTTTTTTACTCTTATATGTATATGAAATCACTATGAACTCTTTATTTTTATATGGCAACTCACATTTTTTATTTCGTTGCTAAAGCGGATTACGTTTTTAAAAAATGTGTAAATATTTAAAACGATCAGGTTTTATTAATAGACATTTAAAGTTTGGACGAACTTGAGATGAAGTCGTTGATAAAATATTCCATGAAGCTTAACTTTTTATGAAGGCTAATTGAATAACAATCGAAAGAACATATAGGTCATGATTTTTTTATAACAATATTAAGGATTAAAAATTAAAAATAGTGTATTCCTATTAAAATTGTCACTTTTTATACGACAAATATAATATAAAAATTAAAAACATTACGCTATTATATCTTATTTGTCATTGAAAAAATAGCTCATTGAGTATTAAAAATAAGTAATTTTTAGTAAAAAGGAATGCCTAACAGTCATGTATTATTTTTATGTATTCGTTAAATAAGCGTGGTGCAAGCTTCAACACATGCGAATTAATATAAAACGATAAAATTAATAGTCAAATTACATTTTATACATACAATACTGTTTCAGTTATGAACAATTAATTAAATTTTAGTAACTTTCAACGAACGAAGACATAAAAAGGACGAACACTTTGGTGTTAGGATAGTTGGTGGGACCATTGAAAGTGTATTTATAGGTACCTACATTACGGTGATATTCTGCATTTTCAGGACGATATTATAATATATTCTCTTTATCTCGAGAAAAGATAATAAATACAAAACTCATCACGAGAAAGTAACCACAATCGTATACCAGCCTTGAAGTTAACCCTGCTGCACTTCGTCCAAGCCACGAATTACTTCTGATGAACCCAAACCAGATACAGACGGCAACGAGACCGGAAATAGCTACCGTCACTACTCGCATGTTCGTAGACGAAGAAATGATTCACCCACGAAATATGGTCTGGAGCTTGCCACGTACTCGGCTATTTATGACTATAATATAATATAGTTATCTACAAAAATACTAAAATTATCCGAAATCAAAAAAATTAGAATATCAAAATTGAATAAAAGAGAAACATATATATATATATATATAATAGTTTTTACTTTAATTGATGTCTACATTAGTGGAATTAGATCAAAGAAGAACTGGGCAACAACTGACAAAAAAAAATGTGTGTTAAATTAAAAGAAAATTAAAAAAATATGTGTGGAGTATAAAAATAATGAAAGAAGTATGGAAAATGCTTTTTAAATTTTTATCAGTGACCTTGGAATTTTAATTTAAGCATTCCAAGTTCTTAGTTTTTATAATACCTATCTTATTTTAACAAATGTATTTTTTGTTTTAAGAATTTATTATCAATTTACATCTTTCTTCTTATCATGCATTCCACTTGTATTATATTAGTATTACATTAAGCTGCATCATCTACCCTCGGAAGTTCAGTAGCATGTAAATGTAGTTTTTCATCGATGTGAAATTTAAAAATTTGCTAAGAAGCAGTATGTTACAACAGCGTTTTATCAAATTTTATTGTATTATCAAAGTTTAAACATCGAAAGAGAATTGGCTAATGAATATGACACAGATAATATATTCAACATATTTGCTGAAATAAATGCAGAAAGTTTTGTTTAACAATCTATAAATATAAAAATGATTGACATTTGGCCATCCAAAAGGCTTACAGACTTCGAAACTACAAATTACACTTACCCATAATACATTACAGTAACTTATTCAATGACGAGGTATAATCGATACCTACTGAACAGCAAAGCGGTTACTTACTTCCCCCTTTTTAAATTTTTTTTTACCTAAGATATATTTGTTTTTTTTTTTTTTTTAATGATTGATAGCACTAAATTTAATGTTAAAATCTTTACCATTTCGGTCTTTTAGATATTATTCATTTTTGTATTTTCTTTTTATTTTAAAAAGCGACTGTGCAGTGGAGTTTAATTTTATGTTATTATTCGAAATCAAACTGTATTGGTAGGTGATATATGGATACATTTTAAAAGATTTAAATTAATTACTTACTAATAATATATATTATTGTGTATTGAATATTCGTATTTATATTATACATTATAATATAATAATAATACCAAACGGTGTTCGAAGATTTGAATATTATATTACCGATGTGGAAAATGTTCTGGAGTATCCTTTCAATTGTACCGAAATATAACGTTCTAATAAAACGATTAAAAAACTATAGAGTTGCCGTAATCAAAATTTGCACTTTCGTCGAACATCATACTAAACGCGTATAACCAACATCTCATTGAAAAATATTATATGGAATACATTTTTCGATTCGGTACTCTATTTTACGCACAGGCGTATAATACATAAGCTAAAATGTTTTATTTGTAAAGTTTCGAGTTGTAGAGAGAGAAAAAAACTCACATGAATGAGATTATTAAATTTAGTATGGAAGGTGGTTCCCATGTGATTTTTTGTACCATTAATCATTCGTATTAACATACGAGGCAGAAAATTTGTTTTTACCCTCCATTTCCTACCGCGTCAAAAAATTAAAAAGCCCAACGTTGTGGAGTTCAAAAAAGTCTATATATTACATCACCATGTAATATAAGTCTGAAAAACTCCAACAGAAGTATTCTCACTCAACCAAAAAATATAATATATACAAATACTTAATATACTTGTTTCAAAGTAAGTTAACTTTATGTTCAAAAATAAAATATATATCTATGCATCTATAAAGCGTCTATAATACATGCTATGGTAAGTATAATATACATGCATTTTTTTCACTATATACCCGTTTGATAATTGCAGTGACGTCTAAAACTTACAATAAATCCGATGAAATATTTTTCATTAAGACGATACGAGTAGTAATTTAAATAAATAATATTGCTAATGCACTTACTGAGCTCGTAAAGTTTTGGTTGTACCAAAATACACCATTAGTTAAAACAACTTTACGACCATAACATAAAATAATACATCAATGTTAACGATAACGTAAAATGGGGTAATGTTAATTATTTTATATTACTATCTTGTATTATTATTTATATAAAAAACTCCATCGTAAAAGTTACTTTAATAATTAAAAAAATTAAATACACTTGTGAACAACATAAATTGACGACTTCTATACACTTATAAATTAGGTATACTTAACTGTATAAGCTTATATACAAAACAAAGAAATTTTGCGATAAAAATTAAAAATTTACATTACAGCATATTTCATTTATGTGTGCAGTTTTGTTTGTTTAAAAACAATTAATAGAAAAAAATGGTTTTATTGACGAAATTGTTATTGTTTTGTAATATTTTCTAAGTTATAGTGATCTTTATCTAATAAACAATAAAATTAATTCTATAATCTGAAACAATAAAACTGTAATATTTCATAATAAATATTATATTATAATAATATAAGTATTTATTAAAGTAATAATCATAGCGTGGTGTATGATATTTAATGCTATCATTTACCATTTATGCATAAGAATTTAGTTTTTATGTTATAGATTTCTCAACGTACGTAAGATAATTTTCTTGTCAAATTAGATTCTAAGACTTTCAAAGTAATAAAATACAACACAATTTTTACAATCATGTATATACTAATTTGAATTTTCCACACTAAAAAAAAATTGTTAGCAAATAGTTATCCATCTTGTTAAACAATACTTAAAATTTATATCCAAAACTATTTTTATTAGTTATGTTAACTATTAGCACTTATTCCCAAGTTTTAGCTTTTCAATTGCTATAAGCTTATAGCAGTTAATTAATCACATTCACTGAATAATTAATGAATTATGAAATAATAAGTTACACAAATTACTAATAATAGTTATAAAATAATATATTAATCAATTACCATACCCACCTGTTGAATTATAATATATTATTGAAACTTTTAATAAACTCTATACGGTTGAGAGATGAAATGTTATAACAAATAGGTTTAGGGTATACAGGTATCTACACGTCAAAAAGAAATACAAACCTAATAATTTCAATGGACAATTGAAAACAAAATAAAAATGGATGATTAACTGTTAAGGAATAGTGCGAGATCGTTTCCCGACGTTCGTATAGTTTACATAATTATAATATAATATATTGGCAAACGACAGTTGACCAATTAGCATCTACAATGTCGAATTTACATGAGGGGGAGGAGGGTCCGCGGAGTCCGGACTATTGTCCCATGATGATGTAAATTTTTTTTTATTGGATTTTATAAAATAAAAATACTCTTATTATATTATAATATATTTTTTATTTTATAAATTAGAAGAATATTATGCTTTACACACGGTTGCCACATAACCTACCTCATTAGGTTATCATTATTATCTAAAATATTGTTGTTGTAAACATTTATAAACACTTTTAATAATTTTCGTTCAGTCTATCAGTAAGTAAGTATTCAATTAATAACCGTGATTATTTTTGTTATCAGTTTAGTATCGAATACTGAATTTAACGGATGCTATTTATATTATTAATTATTATTGCTCTTTTACATTTTGCTTTTGTGAGTTTTGTGGATTGATTTTTTTTATTATTAAAAAAATTTTAATGAACTCAAAATCTAAAATAACATTATTTTTTATAACGAAAAACTCTACCTCGTCTATTTGTTCGCCTGGGCCTGTTAGTAATAATACCCGACTGTAAAAGAATCACACAATAACGAAAAACAAAAAAAAATATTTCAAAATAAATAATTATAAGACAGTCATTTGTGTGGTTTTTTTGTATGCATTGTAATAAATCGAACTTTTATTACAGTGTTTATATGGGAGAGGAGGAGGAAAAGCCCCGCACGATTTCATTTGGGAAAATTATGTAGACCCGGGGAGGGGGGGCACAAAAAATTCCTAATTACGCCACTGAGACCTACTCGTATAGACAACCGCAAACGCTATCTATACACGTGTATATATATATATATATTTAAATTCAATAAAACCGTGTGTATTATATTAACAATTTAGTCGACATACCGGTGGCGGTCGGTTATCGTCGCGTCGAAATTTTTTCGCGTTCGGTTCGCACTCGCTCTGTATACAACGCGGCGGCGCTCCGTATAAAACCGCTACCAATATAATCATAATATATTAATATTTTTACAGGTATAATATACGGCGGCGACGGCGGCGGCGGCCCCAGGTGGACGGATGGTTGTCGCGCTCGGAAGAGTAGGAGAAAAGACAAAGACCTTTTTTCTATTTTGTCACTGCGGACAGTGTCGCCCGTACCGGTCTCGCGAGCGGATACGAATCCTCGTCCCGCGCGTGCGCGTGAAATCCACTGCTGAATTTATACATTACAATCCGTTTGAGAGACAACCGTAATAACCATATACAAACGATCGTCGGCCATGACGGATAGTGCTACAGGACCCGCTCGCCACTCGTTGGCAGTGGCGACGATAGTCGTGACGATCGCGCTGTGCAGTGCGGCCGCGGCGGGTGGCGGCACCGCCGGACCGAGCCCCGACAACCCCGCCGCCGCCGCAGCCGCCGCCCTGTCGTCATTGCTGACCAAGTTACCGCAACCGCAGTTACCCAAATTTCCGGTCATCTACACGTACGGGAAATACCAGACGCCGCAGCCGCAGACGACGAGTCTACCGACTTCTCCGGGCGGCAAACAACAACAGTCGCATCAACCTGCGCCTCAGCCACAGAAACAGACGCAGCAACCGCCTCAACGACCGCCTCAGCGACCGCCTCAGCAACAGCCTCAGCAACCGCCACAGAAGAGCCCGCCGAAACCGACGGCGGACCAACGACCGACCGGACGAGATCCGTTGTTGTACCAGTCGACGGCAAACGCTTCCGTGACGACCTCGCCGAGACCGAAGCTGGAGACGACCACGCATGACCGATCCATCATCACGGCGCCGCTAAAAGCTTGTCCCGATGGCCAACGGATGGGCCCCGACCGGAACTGCAGACCCGACTTTCCCGACCCCGAGGGCGATTAAATCAGATAATGGTCGACCGCGACCAAACTGCGCCACAATAGTTATAGCATTCAGCACGTCGATACTGCAAATATCTTAACGTGATTTATTTTACAGACATTGTTTTTACCCCCCATGTATTACGTGTAATATACATACATAATCATATCATGTATTCATATTTTATTTATATTCAGTGTAACCTACGCTTGTTTCCACTTCGAAAACGTTTCCGCGTGACGAAACCAATATCTAAACGAAATAAAAAAAGTCTTGATCATTAGAATTTTGAGAACAATAATTAAGACGCTGAGCTCAAAAGTGGCCTGATCCACTCAACCATGGTTCAGAGTAAATTAGCTTTAAAAGTTTTATTAAAACTACTTTATAGTTTCGATGTGAAAAATATTAATATTAATATATTTTTTGAGGGGAGAGGGATTATTTTTTGAATCTATTGTAGATTACATCTGCGGTTTTTTGTAACCGAAAACATTTGAATTCCCCGAGTTTATGTTGAATAGGTCACATTTAAATTTTTCATATAACCACTTCATAATTATAAAATGTGGTTTAGGTCAAATTTTTGAAAATGAATCAACTATATTATTGCACACTAAACATTTTTAATTAAGTTTTTTTATACAATCTCAAAACATGAACATCAATAATTCAGACTTATGAATTGTTTGGAATCACATAACATTATTATCATACTTTAAAATATTATAAAAACCGCGTATTATTACAACATAATATACTTACTTAATTTTTTTTAAACTTTAGTGAAATAGACCACTTTTCAGCTCCTTAATTAAGTAAAATTATTGTTTCATCACGCGCCTACAACAAAACCATGACACTGCGCCGTTTTCGCTAACTCTGCTACTGTCTCTAATGATATACAATTTTCACATCCCGTTTGTTCGCAATTTTCGTGACGTTTCAAACTATATAATCAAAGTAAGTTTTAAATTAAATTTAACTAACCTCCCTCCCTCAAAAAAAAAACAAAAAGTCCACTCACGGATATCCACAGCGCTTCATGCATATATATATATGTAATAGTATATATACCTACAAAGCGCGTCTGCACGATTATAAAATATAGTATAAAATAAATAATTATAATTTACCTATATTATCGACTGGCCAATCGTGTATAGTATGCGGCGGTTTTGACTTATGATACCCGCTGGTGCATTCAATGACGCGCACGCCTTTAATATCATATTAATATACATCATTCCAACAATTTCAAGGACAATTTTACGTGCACATAATATTATAATACGTAGTACGTACCTATAATATTTGTGTACTGCAATCCGACGACGACGTTATTCGAGAAAATCGTCATCCAACAATAATCATGACATAATCTTTTCGACGGGACGTCGCCACCACCATCGTGCAGTTGTTGTCCCGCCATCGCTGTATCGGATTCTTAAATCATTTTTAGAGTGATAATTAGCTACGGAGCGAATTTAAATGCTCTAAAAAACAAGAAAAATGCTATAAAAATACAATTTAATACTCTAATGAAAAAAAAAATTTAAAATGCTCTAAAAGTGATTTATTTTTGAAATTATAATTATTTAAAATAACTAATAAATTAATTATACAAAACTGCAAAAGTTATTCGAGAATCAGTTATAGGTAAAACTATATACGCAATACTAAAAACAACAGTACAAATAGTGCAATACGACTATACATTACGACTTCGTTATCGTTTTATCTTTATTATAGCTGGCATCGCATTTATCTGGTGCAATCTGTAAAACCATAATATATTTTGCTAGTAGAAATATGAATTATTTTCTTTTAGGAAGAAATCTAAATAGAATTTATCAAATTTTCTAAAAGCACTATGAAAAATATGTGAAAATAAGAAAAAATGTCTTAAAAACATATAAATGCACTTAAAATGTCAAAA
Source organism: Pentalonia nigronervosa (assembly GCA_014851325.1). Lineage (NCBI taxonomy): Eukaryota > Metazoa > Arthropoda > Insecta > Hemiptera > Aphididae > Pentalonia > Pentalonia nigronervosa. The sequence continues at coordinate 68,192 of JACXSJ010000442.1, read as the reverse complement.
AAAGTTCTAAAAATGCAAAACAATACAAAAAAAATATGTTACATTTTTTAATTCTTTGATATATATGAAACGAATTTTGTGCTCAGAAAGTAATTTTAAGACATTTAGAAAAAAATGCAATTTGTATTGAAATCCGCACTCCGGTGGTAACGTTTATAATAATTGTATACGATAACGCACAACGAAAATATATTCAAACGCTTGCAAATGTTCTATTATTTTACTGGTGTAAAAGATCAGAGGAGTCCTCAAGTATAGAACATCTCCCCCACCACAACATCAAAAGCCGTATTATAATATTGATATTAATATGTGATAAATAATTTTATTTAGTGCGTTAATGTAAATAATAATATTTGACAATAATAAAAAGGTTCCAAAAAAAGTATATAATATGATTTATAGTTTATAGACAAAGGTATCTGCTACAATTATGGGCTTTTTTTATTTACCTGTATGCAATATATGTCAGATAAGTCTGCGACGCGTCATACTTCTTTGTATTATTGCAATCTACGATGGCCATGTAATATTTATCGATTTATAGTCTCACAAAAACAAAAGACAAAAACGGTCTGTTAATTATTATTATTATACGTACAATGTACCTATGTTGTAACCACAAGCTCGACGAACATAATATTACCCTATACACAATATGATATTATTAAAACGTGACTTTCTTAGATTTATTTTGAATAGGTATTTTTCTTGACCCACGTCACACAAACGTATATGACGTGCGTGTCATATGATTTAATTTAGTTTAATTAGATTAGTACTTGTCTAAATTGTATTTTTTTTTTTAATTTAGAAATAATTTAAACAAAACATGTATTTGCATTATAATATTTTAGTTTATATATGTGATGAAAACTTAATTTAATTACTATTGTTATAAAACGCAAAAAATATTTTAATAAAATATTAATATTGTAAATTATAATTACGAGCACATATTAATTTAATATAACAATAATTGTTATGATATTACACAGATAACTGTATATAATAATATACACACCAAACAATAAAGAAAAATAATATTTATGACGCAACCAATTCAATAAATTCATTAGTTTGGTATGTATGTATACTTTGGTTTTATTTATTAGCACTGAATTTCTAAATCTTTTTGCGTACTAAATTTTAGTATCAGACAACCAAAACAATTGACAAATGCAATGATATATGTTCGCCTAATATTTGATTAATTATAGCTGTAATAATATACCTATGAACAAAACATTTGAGTGAAAATAATATAATAAGACGTAATTTAACATTTAAGATTAATTATACTAGATAACTCAGCTGTAACGTGATTGAGAGTTACAACCACAAGGTTATAGTGTAGTTGAATTAGGAAAGTTTATATGGTTTAATTATAATATTTAGGTAACAAACATTCTTGGTATAAATATAAGAGTAGCTAACAATCGTAGACAAAATATTTTAATGCTCAATAAAAATAAAAAATACATAAAGACACAAAATATCAAAATAAATTGGACAACAATTTTTTTTTTTTACAAAAACAACGAGTGTGTAATTTTTTTATCTTTGAATAATACTTTGAATATTATTTACGGTATTAGAGGGGAGGGGAGATGCTTACCAGTATTTAGCACTGATTAATTATAAATTGTAGTACAATTTACTACCAAAATATATTATTATAGGTAGCATAAGAAAATACAATTTTAAACAAGAAATGAGTTCATTATATTTTTATTTTGTTTTATTATTTAATGATCATTCACAATGAGCATACAAACAAGAATTATACAGATGTTGGAAAAATATTACATATTTTGTTCCCATATAACAAACTTGAGTAATGTAAATATATAAATCAACTTTATATTATACTTTAAACTATTGAATATAGTTTTAATGATGTAAGAAAATATATAGTGCGTGGGGTGTACTTTATATTTTACACTGTTAGATTTTTTTCTATTCCCTTGCTTAAATTATTTTCTGAATAGACTGTATGATTTTCATTTTTGTAATCAAAAAACAAACTGTATTTAATTTACTGGCGATTCCCACTTAATTAGCTTAGTTGGAATTTCCAAAATCATTAACAAGTCTTATTTTATACTCTTTTTTTCATACATGGCCTCTTAAAAAAATAAAAATATTTCATCTTTTTTATATATTATAGAAATATCGTTAGTTGACTAAGCAACTAAATAAGATAAGAAGAAAATAAATAGTATCGTATAAAAGCATCAAACATACAGTCTTTAATAAATATTCAATAAACAAATATATTATAAGTTTTTAATGTTTATTAATATTAAGTTAATTGTATTTCTATATTTACTTAATATTGATTATTGACAACGTTTAGTGTTTAAGAATTCTTTAGTGATAAAAAAAAACAAAAAAAATAATGAAAATCGATGTATTATTTATATATATATTTGTATTTATTATTTATAATTTAAAGAACTTATTAATAAATTATAGAAAATTATGTCCGTAGTCTAATAACATAGACATTTTAATATGAATTTTTTTTATATAACTTACATATAGCAATATAGGTACTTAATATTTAAATTATTTTTTACATGTTTGGCACTTAAATCATATAGTCAGAAATAATATGTTAGCTAGGAAATACACCTGTCATAAACCACGCGCTTCCATGATTGCATACAAAATTGTAATCATTCTATAAATACCTAAAGGTTATTAATACAATTGATGTCATGATGTTTATATATAAATATTTTTAGATTTCAAACTCCATTAGCTAAAGATATGAGATGGGTTACCTTGGCCCCGCCACTTACTAAATATATAATAAAAATAATATAAAATTATGTAATATTATTTGTAATCACCAAAAAAAAATTTGTAACCCACCCACATCCGATCAAATCACAATTTTTGTGTAGCGGGGCTGTGATACATGCGGATTACAAATTTTTTTTTTGGTGGTTTCAAATTATTACAAATGATATTACATAATTTTACATTATTTTTATTATATATTTAGTAAGTGGTAGAGCCAAAGTAACCCACCTAAAGATATGTAAGTACATACTAATAATAATAATATATATATTATATTTTTTACTATAATTGGGTACAATCCGATACTAAAATTCAAACCTAATATTGTGCATTTCCTTACTTGTAAACAAAGTATAACAGCGGAGGATAATATTATTAAATTAATCTCATAAAATGGTTTTCTTTCCAACCATCCCGTTCACCCCTAAATAATTGATTGACTAACCCTATCCGGTTTGCCGCAGTTCAATTTTTTCTTTTACATGGCTCAACCACTGACCGTGAACTATTGTGTCCACGTGATCTGAAAATGAAATACAAATACCCTTGAAGCATATAGTTATACAAGTAATAATATAATATTACCTAGAAACGTGATTATGTTTTGTACCAATCTAGATAGGTACCTATATATAGATAGGTACATTATTATATTACTAAAAGCGGAAAACGAATGCCGGTTACTATTTCTTAAAAGTAAAAGAAAAAATATTTATTTGCAACAAGTATATTATATCAGAATTTCAACCCCGAAGCGAGTAAATCAAATAATCTCATACGGATATAATTCAAAAATAAATAATCAATATGTATTTGTCATTTACGTATACGAATATATGCACATATAACTAATCAAAAAAAAACCCAAAGATTGTTTTTGAGAAGATATGGCAGTGCAAACTCATACCTCGTTATGGGCGACTATAATGTATTTTAAAGTTATTTCGTGTATAGCAATTAATAAAATTATAAATTATATTATATACTCTAAGCGTTCGCAATTGTAATGAAATTCAAGGAGTTTAATAAAGGCACATTTGAGGAAAATCAAAGAAAATTTAACTATTTCAAAACATACAATTATATTTCCGTAAAGAAGATGGAGAACTGTGTCATTCGTGTGTTTGTGCATTCTCATTTAATTTAAATAAACATTGTCTTAGTGAGTTTATATCAATCGTTCAAAACACCTTAATGATGCAAAAAAAGTCTGAAAACAAATTTTAAATCTTCGTTTTGTCTAGTTTTATTGCTATTGCAATATTACAATTTATTTGATTCACTTACAAAACTGCTTACCTTCATTTTTAAAAGTTTGGTGTGAAATTTGATTTCCTTATATTTTATATATCTATCCAAACAAAATATATAAATTAAATATTAATTATGAACAAAATAAAAATAATAATAGTTAGCCGGACAAAATGTTTAAAACATCATTATCGTCACTTAATATTATCGTTCATATTATTTGTTTAATATTATGTGCGAGAACAAATATATATATATATATATATATACCTTTGATCAGCTACATGCAGTGCAAAATTATAATATAATGTACTTATATACTGTCATGCTACTAAGAAGTTCAGTAACTTCAAAATTTTGAAAATTAAGGTTATACAATATTTTTTAGTAACTCCAAAGATATTCAATAATTATTCAGATAATATAATAAGCAAAAAGGTCGGCAAGTGGGTACCGCTCTGATGTACAGTATATATCGAGTGGGTAACTTTCAAGGATGTGTTAAATTTGTATTCAATGGTATATATTATTGTATACAAAAAACGATTCTGAAGGAAGACGGTCTGTCTGCATGCATAACTAAGTTTACCTATTTTAAGATATTATTTCTATTAAAATAATTAATTTTATTACTATTAATAATACAGCAGGTTCAATTCATTTTTGCAGAAAACGTTGCATTTAAAGTTAAGTGTATAAAATATAATAAAATATTTTAAAAGTTTCAAGAACCCTTAAAAAATATTTTTAAACTACAATGAAATAAATAACATTTTTATTTTTCATTTAAATATCTAATTTCGTTCAAATTTGAACTTAAAATGTCTATAAAAAATTATTTTTTTTTAATATATTTGTTAGATTTTTTGGTTACAATATTAAATACTTTCGAAAAACCTTGTTTTAAAATTTGAATTTTTAGCTATAAAATATGATATTTTTAAACATTTTTAACTACTAAATAATTTGCAAACATTTGAGATTTTGACGAATTCGGTTAAAATTTGAACTTTAAATATTTAAAAAAAAATTGTGCAGATATATTTTTATTATTTTTAAACAAATTATTTCAACAACTTATAAAAAATCTTTAATTAAATTTTCAAAAAATTTGACCTAATGAAAATTTTTTTTATTGATATTTAAAAAAAAAATATTGAAAAAAACTAAAAATTTCTTAGGCCAACAATTAACTTAAAAATTGTCAAAATATTTTTAAATTTTTTAAATTTTTTTTTTTTGTGTATAGAAAATGTTAATACCAAATAGTAAACATTTGGTGAAATTTTCAAATGTCTACGGTTATTTTTTTTTTTTAATTGTATCAAAATAATAAAATCGTTCACGGAGAAAACTGGTGAATATTATTCACCTGAATATCCAATGTCTAATTTCAAACGCTCATAAAAAATTAGTTGGACTTTCCGATAATTTTTATTTTTAAAAAAGTAGAAAAACTTATAGAAATTCATGTGTTGAATTTTCAAATATTCGATTTGAATAGAAAAGTTTTTATAAATTTCCTAATCAAAAAAAAAAAAACTGTAAAATTTCGTGATTTTTATGTATTTTCTCAAAATTTCAACTTTAAACACTTATAAAAAACTATTAGAGACTTACGCTCAACTTTTTTTTTAATTTTCAATTACAACAAGTTATAAACAAGCTTGTATTATGTTTTCAAGTTTTTGAAAAAATTTTTATCGGTTATAATAAAAAAAAAAAATAAATAACACCTTAAAATGTATTATGTTTATAAATAACTCAAAAAAAGTCAAAATATTTTGAAAATTTTCTAGTGTATAAAAAATACTTATATAAATATTCAGTTAAAATTTTATTATCTATTGTGATTAAAATCAATTTTAATTTTAACAAAATCGATTTTGTGGAAATTTGGCTTCGCGTAAAAATTCCCGTTTTTTCCTTAATTTTTTTGTTGTTTTTTCCGACGCGTTTGAAAAATTTTTTACTTTTGACCCTCCAAAGTACCAATTATTAGATTCACTTTTCTCCCAGAAAATATGCTCTTTTATTGCCCTTAAACATGGTGATAGACACAAAAAAAAAAATCACACATCATTGTAAAATCAATGCATTCCTCTCTTCGCTCAGAATCTAAAATTCAGAAGGCCATATATAACAAGAAGAAAAACAACAAGTCCGAGAATTTACTGCAATATTTCTTAAGAATCGAATTCCTAAAAACTTTACAATTTCATACTGCATATTGCTATGTTTAAATGCGTGGCCTTATTCTATGATGTAACTGCGTGTTAGGATATAGATATATCACCTTTTGAAATAACATAATTTTAGGAAATAATATCATTAGATTTAGATGATTCTATACTTCTAACAATGGTTTATTATACTTTATAATATACAGGACCGTATTTAGAAATGTTGCACCCCCGGGCTCAAAATTCATGGCGCCCATTTTCTATAAATTTTTTTTAATATCATAGTACCTTCAGAGTACAGTGGTGGCCAATTTTTTTTTTAAAAAGATTGAAAATTGTATAGAAGGTCTCTCATAAATTGTTATTAATGTAATTTAAAAAACAAATACAAGAGTTAATTTACAATAGCTTTTTATGAGTGCTTGAAGTTAGAATTTTTAAAAACATTTTCAAAAATACGAAAATGTATAAATTATTTTGTTAGTTATTCATAAAAAATCGTATTTTTATACCTATTATTTGAAAATTGATTGCTCTCATTACAAAGAAAAATTGAATTTTTTATTCATTTCATCTGAGAAAATTTTTCCGCCCCCGATGTGAGCCGCTCCAGAGTAAATGCCTACTCGTCCCCTCCTTTTAAAACCGCCCCTAATAATATAGGATTTTAAGTTTGAAAAATCTAACTGACCTTTAAAGTTGATTCTATCATATTGTTTTGACGGTTGATAACAAAATAACACGAGACATGAGTTCTACACATTTAATGAAAAAAAAATGTATGACACTAATATGACTTTGTAGATGCAATTCAAAATGCCAAAAAAAAAGATAAAATCATTGTGAAACAATTGTAAATTGTGGATTTTATTTATGGAAGGATAACAAATCTTAACTGAAAACATCAAAGAATGCCAATTGAATTTTATTATGAGACATCGTAGTGATGAGAACTGAAAGAAATATACATATTTTTTTAAACACGATTTCTCAACATTTCATTTTACAAAAGTTACTGAACTTCTTGGTAGCAGGGCACTGTAAACATATTATATAAACACAATTTTTAGATACAATTTTTAGCAATTATCTTATTAATTAATTCGATTTTAAGTTGCTTTTAAATGCAAATCAACGTTAGCATGTTTTGATGGCATTCAATTAAAATTTTAGTCGGGTTTTAATTACATTATGAACAGCACGTCGACTTTAAATATAATTATTAACGTTGCCGCAAGAAACTATACTTATTTTGATGTTTTTTTCATACAACGTAGATATCTGGTATATATATATATATATATATATATATATATATACTAGATATGTTCAAGCAATACCGGGTAATCCTTTGAACACAAGACACTCAATATTTCAAAACCCAATAATTGTAGTATTTGAAAATAATTTGTTCATATAATTTTAGGACGTTAAAAATAATATTTTTTAAATTTGTTATTTGTTTTTTGACAGCATAAAATGTATATGCATTTGTATTCCCTATTCCAAATAAAACATATTTTTAGGAGTACTTCGATACATAAAAATCAAATTTTGGACGGGTAGTTTATGAGTTATACCTAAGTATATTTTAAAGTTGTGATGAACTGAGTGAATTGGTACAGGGGAATAAAATGTTGATGCACATCTTACTTTCCTATACTTAATGCTCATCTAAATTTTAATAGTTATACGTTATAACTAATAAACTAATTAACTGAAATTTTATTATACAGATTGAAATAATCTGAATAATATTCTGCTTCGGAATATGAGAAATTAAAAAGAATAAAAAAAACTCAGAAAACGATTACGATATAAATAGTAAAAAATACATTTTTTTCCAAAAACGTTTTTTAACGACTTAAATAATGTAAAGAAATATTTTTTAAAACTTTAGTGTTTTCTGAAATAAAAAGTGTCTAACGCATATTATTATGTTTTCGTTTTCAAATCATACTGTATCTTGTTAGTTATGTTATGTCAGTTAGAACTTCTAGTAACACATTAATAAAACTGTAGATGTTAGGATGGTTAGAGTAGAACGACAAATTTAATTTTGAATGAAAACTTTCACAGCTGTTAGTGGTACAGTTGCAGTTAGCAAAAAATTGTGCCCAAATATTTATGAAAAACATAGTGTCCGAGGATATATAGTTTTTGAAAACATAGTCGGTGAATTTTACAATCCGATTATCTTTAGCGGGCAGTATTGCTAAAAAGTCATCAGTGAAACAATCAATAACATTGTCAAAATCCAAAAATGGTAATCCAAAAAAAAATTTTTAATAATAACTTTCATCTGTATTAGGTTGAGTGTTATAAATTTTAGTGAGTCCTAAACATTGAATTTTCTTCCACCAACATTGCCTTAAGTGAAATCGACATTATCTTATTTATGCATTAGAGAAGACTTCCGCTACAGCACTCTAGATGGCTGGTTCAAAATCTATAAAAATTTCAATAGGAGAGCACATTAGACCAATGGACGTAGAATGGCGAATTACATGTTGAAATGCACACTTGTACGTGATATTACTTATATATACCTATATATACTGGTTACGAGTAGTAAAATAATACTTGTGGTAAATATACATTATTTTTTAAGCCATGAATGGTAAAACGTTAAGAAAAGTGTTTAAGGCAACTTTTGAAAGTCCATCTACGTACAATTTATTTATGTCACATAACACTTTTATGTTTTTTGTCGTAGAAAAACCGATTATAGAATTTTCTTTGTCGTTGATAAAGAAAAATTGCTCACCTGTTAGTTTTAATATCCATAGACTCCAAAGCATGTCATTCTTTAATGCAACTTGGCATAGGGGGTGTATAAATAAACAGGTACGATAAATATTGTGTCGAATTAATGATAAATCATTCATTGTCAAAGTCGTTACATCGCCTTTCTTCAATTCTGAATGAATAAGTTTTGTAGGTTTGCAAGAAATGTCTTCTAAGGATTTTCTTTTCAAAGAATTACTTAATATTTGCCTATTTAGGACTTTTTCGTCGTTTTTATTGTGATTATGATCAGTATTATTCTCATCTATTATATTTAAAGGAGATAATTTTAAAAAGCACTTAAAGTTTTTGACACTGCAAGGCCACCGTTCTAGATCGTTTTTTAGTGTTTTGTGAAAACGAAGTTAGTAGCCTATGTAGAGAATAATTGGCTTCGATTTTTCACTATTTACAAACTCCATAACGAACTTATAAAATATACTATATAACACACTCAAATAGAATTTGTAGTCTTCGTAGATATACTGAGTGGTGAATAGCAGTGTAAACTAACAGACTAACACTATAATATTTTGCGTCTGAACTATCGACGTTATATTTTAAATAAGATGTTGGTTTTGATGCGACACAATATAAATAATAATATTAATAAAATTAGATTAGATGGAAAAGTTTCTCGGGCCGTAACTAACCTAGTGCTAAAATATTACCGGACCGCAATTCATCGGTCTCCGATATCGTTAATGACATGCCGTGCCGCAACTCACCTATAGCTGATATATTTTAGAGGTCTATTTTTTTTTTTTTGCGGGGAGAGGTAAATTATTGTGTTATGACACTGATCTAGAACAATCATGATGAAGGTGCGTATACCGTCGACTGAGAGTTCGTATCATCGGTATCAATGACCACTGACATAATATAAATACAATATCTATATAAAAATAAAAAACCCAAAAAACAATGTTTCATGTATATCCGACACATGAGCGTAATATTATTAAATACTAATTATATGTGTAGAATTTTATATAAATGCGATAAATTCATTTATTTTTCTTATTTTACATAGTATCTGAAACACATCAATACATTTATTTGAGGAAAATTGTTATTTTTAACTAAATTAACGTTCCGCGTTGTTACCATTTCTTCAAATTATAAAAATAATTTTTATTTACGAAAATAAATTTCAATTACATAAAAAAAAAATATATATATAATATAAGTAAAGAACGAAAAAAACAACAAGAATAATATATTAACTAACTGTGTACTTAAAATTAAAAATATATAAATATAATACGACATAAGTATTCGTGAATACAGTATATAAATAAACATAGGCAAGAGAAAGAAGGGAGAAATAATATGAACAAATAGATATAAAAATAAAAGTTAAGTGGATCAAATATTTGATATAAAGAATATGGTAGTGTTAAATAAATCTAAATCTTTAATTAAATTACCTGCAAACATAAGTATATTTGCAGGGGAATATAACATATAATTTGAAGAAATAGAAGAAAGATAAAATAAAAAATTATTTCTGTAGTTAGACTAGTTTACTTTAAAATTTAAACTTTGAGAATTTCGGAATAATCTATAATATTATGTAATAGTTTATACAAAAATGTACAGTTTAAGATTTTAAATCTTCTATTTAGGGGTATTATTTTTAAAAGATCACAAGTAGTTTCGTACCCTGAATGTGGAACTCTATTATAATGGAATTTAAATGATAAGTATCTTAGAAAGTTATTATGGTTACATATTTGCTCTGATGTTACCTTTTGAGTTTTATTGTAAAAAATAATGTAACGTTTTATTTTATTAGAATAAAATTTATTTATTTTAATTTATATGAATACATTGTTAGTATTTCTACTAGCTTTTACCTCCTTGATCCTTTTTTTATTATTCTTTTCTCTTCTACCGTTCTATAGAACTTATATACTCTAATAAAACATAATGTACTTTATTGTTCTATTTGTGAATACATTAAAGTTTTATTCGAGATAAGTAGAATTTTACTATAAAGTCTTATTTAAAAAATAAAAATAAATTTATATTACACTGAAAAATTATTAATGCAAAAAATTTTTCAATTATGAAACAACGGAATTATTTTATTATTAAATCATAATTATTATGTACGATTTCAATATATGTACGTATATTCATATACAATCATTTATGATATCTTCCTAATAAACAAGATATTATACAAATTAATTATTTTAAAGGTTCCTATAAATACCATGATTTTATAAAAAAGTTCTAACACTTATGGAAACATATTTTTATAAGATTTAAAGTCATTATAAAACGACATTTTTGAAAAAAAAATAATTGTTTTCCATTTTTAATGTAATAATTTTTTTAAGTTTTATTTTTTGAAGATACAACATATATATTTAATTACATATTTGAAATCAGAATATTTTTTTTGTGTAGTTTAATATATATATATATCAAATTTTAAATGAATAGTTGGCTAGGTTTAATTATTTAGAGTTTAGATAATCAGAGTAGCATAGGGTACCCCACCAAATATTAGTCCACTTTTCCGTTGTCGGGTTATTTAAAAATGTAAGAATTTAAGAAACAATAACGACAAAACAGATTTAAAAATACAGTTTTGTGATCTATAAGCATTAATAATATTCGAGAAAATGAGTCTTTATAGCATTTAAATACCCACCTTCATAAATTCTGGATGCTGGAATTGGAAAACCTTCCAAATTCCTTGGCCTCTAGATATAAAATAATATCCAAAAACATCCCTCCACATCCGTGGTTCTATCTCTAAAGATCTGTCGCGCTGCCGTAGTCAAATACTCCAAGTTACGCACCAGCCACAACCACCTACTACCGTAACACTCCTACAAATTAGATAACAATAATACATACTATACTCTACTTCAACGGTTCCCAAACTTTTACTACCACGGTACGCTTAAGAAATAGTTTGTGTTTTGTGGTACCCCAATGTTTCTAACTCCAATTTTTCATGAACTTTTTTTCCGAGTTTAAAATAGAATAATTTTCTCAATATTCACATACATCTGGCGGAACCCTTGAGATTGTCCTACGGAACCCTTAGGTTCCACGGAACACACTTTGGGAATCGCTGCTCTACTTAACTGTGGAGGAGACATACGTGAGTACACGACTTTCAACGTAAACTCCATCAAAAGTCTCTATATCATGATTTTATTTAAATTACCTTTTTTCGTCTCAAGTTCTCAACTTTTCCTACATTTGTGCATTTCTCTCCAAAAATTTTTCCTTTACAAAAGCCATCATTTATTTTATACATTAAATAGATTTAAAAATTTAACCGTATAAGCTTTGCAAATGTAATTTACGTTTTTGTTATTATTTTAATATTTTTATATTTTGTTTTATATTGTTAATTATAGTTGATATACAATAATAATATCTATGTAAGAACGAGAGTTTAAAAAAAAATAATAATAAAATAACCACCTTATATAAAATCGTGATACACTATACGCAAAAACATTAAATTCCAAACTTAATGTCTATAATAAAATAAATCACTAAAGAAATAATATTTAATAAAAAAAATATATAATTATTATTAGGAAAATTTAAATTACCGAGTTTGTTAACACATGGTGGTGTAGGTGGTAGGTGATCGTGAAATTGAAAATTATGCTGTAGAGGTGAACTAACAGCTATATTAACGTTATTAAAAGATTAATAATTCTGAATGTTTTACTCGTGTAACACGAATTTTTATTTGTTTGATTGTTTGTATTATATTATTTAGATACAACACTCGTAAAATTATTTGCCACCTAAAATTGCAAAATAAATAAAATTGAAATGAGTATACGTAAAATTATCATAGTCATATTTTAACGCACAGTGTATACCTATGTATAATTTATCAAATAGATATTATTATGATAAACGGCCAAACGGGTAATCGGATTTTTAATATAATATAAAAATATAATATATATTTTTTTTAACGCACATAAAATATGTAACAGCATAAACGTATCACAGGCTCAAGTGCAAAACTTGGCTCGATATACCAGTTCATTTGGTAATTTTGTAGGACGATCAAAAAATATTTTATAATAAATGTAACTGTGCGAATATACAGGGAGATAATCGAGCGTGCTCGCCTTTTTTTATCCTTTAATAGTGCAATTATTTAAATTTTGATTTTGGAAATTTTTAATTATATTTTAAAACTATGTTTTTAATTACTAACTCAGATTTTATTACTATTTAAGAAATGTTCTATAATAGCGGTACAAACTTATTTTTTGTTCTACAACCAACCTTTTCTACTATAAATTATTAGGCAGATGATTCTTTTGAAAATGTTTATTCATTTAATTATATAAATAATTGAATCGAAATTTGAACGAATATAGTTTCGGAGTTATTAAAATGTTTATTCTAAGAATAATATTCCTTAAAAATATAAAATTGGATCTAATGTTTATTTTATACTTTGACGACTTTTACAAATTATAAAATTCTTATCAATTAATATTTATAACAATGATTTTTAAATTATCATAACCCTCCCCCCCCGTATCTTCTAAACCTATTATCATGGAAATTATTGTTTGAATTTAATATATATATATATATATATATAAACCTAAACTTTTTTAAAAAAATCGATTCCTTAAAAATTTACATTAAAAAAAGTGCAGGCTCTCATTTGGAAAAAAGAAATTTCTACAGCCACAGAAGTATAGAACAATCCCTAATTAGTATAAAAATTTAAATATTCAAAAATATATAGACCTCATGATATATACTTCAAAATTCAAAAAAATTATAATCTGGATAAATTCATTAATAGAAGAAATATGGGGGTGAGCATTCTTGTTGAATCGCTCTGTATATTAACCCTACTTGAATAGTTGGCCGGTTTCCAACTGTTTAGTGGTCGGATAATAATTTATAGTTACCTGTTTTCGTTTTCTTATTCCTTTTTACTGGTTTATTTTTTCTTTGCCGCTGTAGGCACGCTTGAAAATCTTTATAAAAATGAGCGTGTGTGTGTATGTGTACGCGTGTTTGTGATCACAAAGGAAGATACATTGCTAAGCTTAAAAGTTGATGAAAATGTTTATCTAAAGACCAACGGTGAATCATTTGAATACTTAATGAACAACAGAAATATCGAGCTATTTGTTTCGACTTTGTAAGTTTAATTATTCAAATTAGAATTTTGCCCCTTTTATACAAATTATTATTCAGACCACAATTCCAACGATTTAACCTTTTCATCATGGCTTTTGTTATCGTCTAAACGCTAAAAACTTTAAAAACATCAATCGTGCGTTGATTTATATCGTCTATAGCTAGTATGTCGTAATAGCAATATGTATATGAAAAAAGTAGGTTAGTAAATGATCGCTCTGCTGTACAGTAAGATTCGAGTATTTGAATGTACTTCATCATTGAGGAGACAACTATAATGAATGTGTTCAATTTGAATTCATTGATAAATCATTGCATACGAAAAATGACTTTGAACGAAGACGGTCAGTCAGCCGACATAATTAAGTTTATTTTATCCTAATACATTTATACTGCTATGATAGTTGTACACTAATAGAGTATAAACTATAAACAGGCAATAGCTTAAAATTATTCTATATATTTTGAAAATACCACTGCGTATAGTAAAATATAATAATATATATATACTTAAGCATTTCAAGACACAACTATTCTGCGGTAGGTACTTGAGCCCGTTACCTATTCTTTATTCGAATATTCAATTTTCTCAACATTTTAACTTTAATTGTCTATAAATATATCGTGCTTATACATTTTTTAGGTTTATGAGTTTACTTGAGAACTACTTATGATGAACCTTGTGTTAAATAATCAAGCTTTAGCTAAAAAAGTTGAACATTTTATAAACTTTTAACTACAAAATAATTGAAGTACTGAACATTTTATATTTTTAACACCTCCCCCCTCCTCAAACTAAGTGTCAACTCGCCAATATAATAACAGAATTCACACTCAAAGTTTAATTTTTTTAATATAAAAAGTGTATTCGGATACAAAAAAATTTTTAAAAACACATTATTTGAAAATCAATACATTCATTGCTAAGAATATAAAAAAAATTAGATAAATATATTAATGAATATAAATTTTAACATGCTTACAGAGCATAAAATAATAAATTCTCTATAATTCCCTATATTATACTATACCTATTTACGTAATATATATTATATATTTCAGATTTACTGAATAATTTAATAATCTTAAAAATGATTATAATAATATTATAATATAATATAGAAATAAAGTATTATAATATTATTATAATACTTTATTTCTCTTCTTTTTTTTTATTGATAAAATGCTTAAATATCTATATTATATTTGTATATATAATAACAGTCCATAATATACTATATGTTTTGTATTTAATTTCTCTATGTTATCCTTATTACTTATTTTTTTTAATTTGTAAACAGATGGAATATATTTAAATTAAAAAAAAAAGCTATAATAACAATAGTATATTCGTATTTACATACCATCATAATTATCTATATTAAATAATAGTATGATGAGAATAATTTTTTGAATGTGACATGACAATTTGCCGTATTACTTTTAAATGATTAGCTATGTCACAAATATATAGTTTTATAAGTTCAAAGTTATCCACCCAAATAATCATATCTCACCGAACAGGTTTCCAAAACAAACGTCTCATGGTCATTATAGGTCTAATCAATACATTTTTTTAAAAATTGTCATTGGATTCTCAATAGAGCAATAATAAATTTGATAAAAGCTTAATTGTTTCTATTTAATGTTAGTAACTCAATTTAAAATAATTGTACATAATATAATCATCTGCAAAACAAATAAAAAAGCAGAAAAAACGAAAATAAAAAATATCGATGATTTAAATTTTCCAAAAAGTATCTCTATTTATTTAATGCTAAATCACTATATTCAACCATTGTTTAAATCTGTAATATTTTATCTAGTAAGGTAAGTTGAACTAACTTCGGGTTTAATTGAGCAATACTCAATAGGTTGACCACTACGAAATTTTTTTTTTTTGATATACTTAAATATGCTTTTAAAATTTTTTTAGGGTCTAGAAAATATTTTGAAAATTATAATTGAGACGCTTAAATCTATTTTAACAATATTTATAGCTTATTTACAAATCTTAAATAGGTGATACAATAAAATATTAATAAGTAAGTTATATACATAAAAGAGCAAGTAAAAAATTTACTACTTAGCCACACTACATGAAATAATACGCATTTTATAATATTAAATTATAAATAATGTGAGATTTCAAAAATATAACAGATATTTTCAAACTTTAAAAAATTAGATTAGTGTATTAAGCAATAACAGAATCTATAGTTAATTGCTTATGGTATTTCTATATGTGGAAGTACATATAACGTACGGAACAATGATGGTCCCAAAAAAATACAAAACAAAATATTAAAAATAATTCTAAAGAACGATTCAAGATACCACACGAGATAAAACACATGAACCTTTTAACAGTAAAAATAAATATTTCAAAATACTTTGGTACTTAACATAATTAAAAATAATCTTACTTTTAAAATTGAAAACTAATGTAATACTAGATAAATATCTAATATCAAAGTACTAACCATGCACAAAAAATTAACATAATGCACATACTTTATATATCGGTCCAAAAATGAAAAACAAAATATACACATACATATCACAAATTTATAAGATTATTGTATTATTTATTACATTAATTAGAAGACGACTTTAATAAGCAATGATAATTATTTTAGTAATATACCTTTATATTGTAATATAAAACTACAGGTTTTTATACATATTATCACATCATGTATGAATACATAAAAAATATATATTTATTTATATTGATATTTTAGTTATGCGAGAAAACTGTATTTTAATTATTTAATTGTATTAACTACTCATTTAATGAATTTTATTTGCAAATTGTCAACTCATGTCTACCCCCAATCAAGATCATATTAAAAGGGACGCATTATATTCTTAAAGAATAATAAATAAAAATATGAAAATATACACAGTATTCTTTACGTGCATACCCAGAAGACCAAATATTTCATGTGGGTCAAATGGTTAATGTACCATGTTACATATCTATTTATAATTTTCATCTTTATTTTTTAAAGAAAAACTTTAAACACGTTACTACACCAGTAAAACCCTCAAATATATACCCCGTTAAATTATTTATTATAATTATAAGATGAAAAAAATAAAAATGTAACTTTACGGATGAATTTTAAATTTTATAAAAAGTGATATTAAATTCCAGCGATGTCTGATGTGACTTGCAAGCCAACTGCTATAATTTTCCAAATACATCTAATGAGCACCAGAGTACATTTTGAGACTAAGTAAATTTTCCAACTACTCGTTTGTATCAACTAGTAGGCGTGATTAACTATATTTCGTAAAGTACATTATATCGCATTACTGCGTATTGTTATATTTGACAGTATAACTATAAATTAATTCACACATATATTATGTTATATGTTATGTACCTAACACATACAAATCTGGAAATTTAATATAGAATGTCCTTCGACACTTTCAAATCGATATTAGAATTGCATTGTTTTGTGGTTGAATCCAAAACAAAAAAATGTGACTTCAAACAAAATCAATGATAAAAAAATTATTTTTGTGAATCTGAATTATTGTATCGTCATTTTTTTAATTAAAATTTAAATACGGGTTCATCCTACTCAAATCATTTCTAAAAATTAATTTATCGCAAATATGAATACCCAGCACTGAAAATCAAAACAATTATAGAAATGCTTGCGGCCGTTTCAATTATGCAATAAATAACACATAATGTACACCTATTTACACTTAAAACCACCTGACCAATAAAGTGACAAAGCAATTTAAAACCAGCTGATGTCAACAAAATGTTTTTTGTGGTTGTTACATAACTCATTTTTGACACTTAAACTAATTGAATTCCTAAACGCTGACAAACACTATTTTAACTTACCGGAACATACATTTTTCGTTTTCTCAAAAACAACAAATATATTGAATCTAAATTAAATTTTTAGTGAAATATCTAAAAAAATTGCATTTAAAACCGTAATACCATAACATACCCATGTTTTTATAACTTCATAAATAACAATTCACCGTTTTAACTATCTAATGAAGAAATTAAGAATAACCAGTGATAACTTAGCAATAATAGTATGAATTTCCTATAGTAGTTAAACAACGTATTCCGATAACAGTAACTGTGATTAAAGTGTTTAAACCAAATATATTTTGAATTTTAATGATTTTTATGAATACATTTTTTAATAACTAACAATGGTAACGAAAATCGGCTTCGAAAAAAAAATTGTATCCAGTCCAAAAAAATGAATATTAATATGGCCCAGTACACACTGGAGTTGTAGCAATTTCGTTGTTACTTGTTCATAATGTATTGGTTTAAAAGAAATCTCCCTCGTGACTTAAAAATTACAACGTACCTTTAATTAATTTCTAAAATAGAAGTGTATAGCACAAAGTTCACAAATTGAATAACTTTTTGCTCCACCTTTCCAAATGCACAAGTTCAAGTAGGTACTTTCAGCAAACATAACCGAATTTCGCTCTATTGCGGTCCGCCTGTGATAAGTTGTTTTTTGTTTTCTGGTTAAGATGTATATGATAAACAAAAACACACAATCTCTATGTACGATTCTTCATATGAATCGTTAGAAAAATTTCTTGAATTCACATATAGACTGTTAAAGTTGGTGGGTACCTATTTATTTATGGTAATACAATAATTCTTATTTAAAAAAAAAACTCAAATCATAAATACTTCACACATTCTACGATTTAATCAAACAATACATTTTTGGATTCATGACAAACTGTACATCTCTATCGCACAATATCATACTTAAATTATTTTTAATAATTTCCCCTTGAACACAGTTGTTTACTTTAGTGCATATAAATGTTATGAGAATGAATTTATTATTTTTTTATGAATCTGTTTCCAACACATATCTCTAATTTTAAAATTTAGTACAAAACGTAAACATAGAGTTTTTAATAACTTTTTTAAACGTACTCACATTATTTGACATTTACACAATTTTCCAAAATTATTTTAAACAAATGACATTATTAAGGAACACATTAACTAATAATAATAATTTATTCAGTTAAATAAAATGGTCGAAGCCCAGTAGTACAAATAGATTAAATATAATATTAGTAATTATAAAAGAAATATAACATTACATACAATAATAACTTATGCAACAAATTTACAATAAGAATCTAATAAAAAATAGTTTTTTTTTTTAATTGACAGGCAAACCCAACATTACATATAAGCGTTGTTCGTGTGAGCATTTAATATCTCTCTTAGTGAAAAGAAGAAAAATTAACTCTACCTGAATTTATTACCTGAATAAATGACAAAATAAATAAATAAATGATAGATGCAGGCACAACACTTAAGTTTCTTTAAAAATGTATCGAAACGTCTTTAAATTATTCAATTTGTATTTTATTTGGCTTATAATATAGCTATCACTAATATTCAAAAACGATGTGCAACAAATGAACACGATCCACATACTTATACATCGATTCAACATTTTACAATATATTATCATTATAAATTAAACAAAAATACTTTTTCATGACTTAAAAATAAATTACACTTTGCTACTACTAAAACAAAATATAGACATATAACAAATGTATAGGATTATTACATTACTAATGTCTTGTGACATTATTTAAATTATGATCTTAATAATTATTAATAATTTTAGTTTTATACCTTTATATTATAATATTTAACAACACGGTTTTATATAAAAAATTTAATTTTATATAAATATAGAAAAATTATTTATTTATATTTATATTTTAGTTATACAAGAAAAACGCATTATTTTTATTTAATTGTACAAACTGTTTAATAAATTTTTATTTTTCATTGTGAACTCATGATGGGTCCTCTCACGAACATGTTCAATGGGACCCATTATCTTCTTGAAAAACATATAAAATTAAATTTAAATAAAAATAAAAATAAATGTAATATTTAACGTTTAAAATAAAATATCCTCAACACTTACCACGCTTATTTGCTTGTTAATGTAGAGATATACTGCAATGAGCTTTTCATGGTATAAATAATTTCCCAATACTGAAATAAAAGTTCACAAATATTTGTATTATTTTCAATAACGTATAATACACAATTATATTATACACAATTCAAATTATATTTAAATAACTATATTTAAAAATAAACAACTAGGCACATATATTTGTTATATTTAGAAACGAATTAAAAAAAATAAAAATTACTCCATTTTATGCATCAAAACTAATCAAAGTGCGAATGCTTTTATAAATCGACAACAAGATAGGAAACGATGACGGACATTTAAATCCGCCGAAGTATAATTAAAAATTATCATTTGAAGCTTTTCAACATCAAATATGAAAAGTTCACTATTTGTGGTCTGTGCAACAACGATTATTCTGACACCAATATCTTTGACGACTCATAAAACACATGTGATACGTATTTACTGAATAAAGTAGGTAAGAATCAAATTTCTTTATAAATACGTATGATGTAAGTCGTAAGACAAATACAAAACAACATATTTAAATAATATGATATTTTTCACTACAAGTATGTAACAAAACACATGTATTTTGCACTATCGAGACGGACAATCAATCTAACCAGCCTTGTTTCTCCTCTCCCCTCCCCTTGTATTGAAACCAAATATTATAAACACGTTTTCAATATATTCGAAAAATCATTGAATATTTTACGTTTCTATTCGCTTATTAATCATAAAATCATACCAACGAAACAAAATTTGGCCGTAGTTTTAAATAATTTATAACAATTTCTTGTAAACTGTAATTTGTTCTCGACACGTATTCTGGCCATTTTAAATATAATATTTAGGTTTTATTTGATATTAAATAAAACGTATAGAACATATCATAAAATTTAATAATTAATAAGTAATAATACTCTAAGCTCCTTGGAACTCGTTGGCGGTGATACCTCGTCAATCTTAGCTCTCTATAAACAGCGGTTTACAATCTCCGTTTGGCGTTAATGTGTATCCCGTCGGACACTGGTCCTTAGAGTCGTGTCTTATGGGTTTGACGATAAATCTCGTGATCAAAAATCCATTTTCGTCCGTCTGGTTTTCGGTTACCGTCTCCACGTTGGCGATCGTCTCCAACTGTGCCACGGCCGTTCCCTCAATAGACGTCGTCGTCGCGGTGGTGTTCTTGGTCGTTCCCTCGATGGACGTCGTTGCGGTGGGTTTGTTGGCCGTTCCCTTGATTAACGTCGTCGCGGTCGTGTTCTTGGACGTAGACGTTACCGTAGTGGTATTCGCCGAAGACTTGACCAAAGTGTTCTTTGCGATGGTGTTGTTGTTAGCCGTTCCCTTGATTGATGTCATCGCGGTCGTGTTTTTGGACGTAGACGTTACCGTAGTGGTATTCGCCGAAGACTTGACCACTTTGGTCTTTGCGGTGGTGACGATCGTGGACTTTTCCGTGGCGTCCATGTGAGATACGGGAAAATTAATTTTATTAGACGACAGTCTCGCACTGGGTTTGGCTGGCCTCGACTTGTTGACAACCGGATTCTGCGAGATAATAGTCTCGTTCGCCAAAGCAACGACGAAAACGATGGCGACGACAACGGCCGAAATCACGTGATTAAACCAAATTTTCATTGTGTAACAAGAATATTAATTACAGGCGATTATGAATTGTGTCTGTGGTGACGGACGGAACTTTTAAATGTATAATTTTAGGTGTTAAACGGAAAACTTTAATGGGCGCGTTAAAATGTCGTACCGCCCGAAGACGAGCAATAAACGTGCACGCCACAGGTGCACATCACATACTGGCTTCGTAATATGACCAGTTAAATCTATACCAGGTTTGGTATGCGGTCTACTAATTTTAACCTTGCATTAAAAATATACTTCACCCCACTGTTAAACGTATATTTTCACAAGGAAGTATCTGACCGTTTTGACAGTCCGTTAAATGTATACATACACATCGTTGAAATACCTATCTTTAAAACAAATCTACGACAAAATAACACATATAATTTGCATTTTATTATAATATATCATGATTTATTGATGCAAGTTTTATAAATATATATATATATATATTAAATGTTATATTTTTGTTATAAAAATGTACAATATTATATAGTAAGAATACAGTGAGTCTGTACATCATCGTCAGTTCAAAAATTGTCCGAGTATAATAAGTACGAGTAGATAAAATTATATATATTTGTTATAGTTTTGTGAAACGATTTTTAGAGGACTGTTATTCTTGGTATATATTATATTTCAATGACTCAGAAACCACTCGTTTTAATTTTGATGTATCTAAATAACAAAAAAATTATATGCTTCATAATTCACTTATTTTTGTTGTTAATATTCTCTATATATACAAAGAAATTTGTTCAAAGGTAAACACTTATTTTCAAAAACGATAATACATTTCGATAAAAGAGCGTTTACAGTTTAAATAAACATATTATCCTGTATACTATATTATTATATATCTATATACGAATTTTCCCTGCTTAATAAAGGTGCCTTTACACTTTATTGTGTCATCCATAATTTAACACGTCGTGTTAAAATCTTAATGTTTTAGTTAACCGAACGTTATGGTTATATTTTTAATATACCATATTACCAGTAATGTATGGTTCAACGGTTCAATTTGTCGTCAAGTGGTTATCAATTATACTAATGATAAAATACTTTTTAAAAATATGAAAGGTTACACTGGTCATTGGCATACTTCTCTATTAAAATAATATGGTTAGATAAAATACCACAACAAATTATGGACGACGCAATAGAGTGTAAAAACATCTAAATATAAATAATGAATATTTTCTTTAATCGTGTCACTTCATATTTAATTATTTATTTATAAATAAATATATACGCCAATTGATGTTTTACATATTTTAAATATAAAATAATACACAAAGATTGATATAAAAATAATAAACAAGTATATTGTTTAATTTTAATAAAACTAGAAATAATTAGTCCACAAATTAAACATTTATTTGTCCCCATTTAATATGTTTTCTTTTTTAAATATGAAACAATATTTTAAACATTTTTATGAAAAATCACATGATTATTCTAAGCTTAAAAATAAAACTGCTAATGTTTTCATTCTATTTTCTCATCTCTGCTACACTGGGTGCTTTTTTATTCAGACATGACTATTGGTATATACCACTTATTTATTACGTTTTCATATATATATTTAAATAATATTATATACATTAATGTGTATCTGGTTTGATTAATTCTATTATAAAATATCCAAAATCACAACAATTAATTATTATCGTTGTACGTCCTACATACTATTTAGTATTTTCACACAAGTACCTATAACATAAAATGTGTCCATTAAGTCAGGGTAATAATTTTTATTTCTTTGTTTGCCTTAAAATGTAATATTTCTACACTACAAATAAAACGAATAATCTCATAATAAAATTTTAAACTTATAACACTGGGCCTGAGTAGGCCATTTACATACATAGGCAGCAAAAGCCAGAGGTTTGCTCTTCTTAATTCAAGCCTGCAGAATATATGCGCGTAATCAATAATTACCCACAATGATACATACATAAATTATCAAATGTGCTTTACAATAATTATTATATTAAATACAATTTTTAATTTGAGTTTACTTAATAGTACCCTAAAAATCATTAATTGCTCTGAAAAATAAAAAAGTTCCTTAAAAATCTAAAATTACAAAATTAAATTTGTCCAATGAATTAAACAAAAAACGAAACAGATTTGTGCCAAAACTATCATCGTGTATAGCTACTTTCTATAAATAATATCAAGGCTCATTGAAATCCCAGATCAATAGTGATATCTAATCAAACTATTATTATTACTGATTTCAAAGCTAACATTTAGTTCTGGTTCACTTGGTAACTCTTCAAATGTCCAAAATGTTTGTTGGCAATCCGCTTTCATCGATGGGCGTATTAAATGTCTTGCGTTCGTATACACCGTTGTAACGGTCAGAGTGACTAACAGAGAAACACAAATCAAAAAAAAATATCGCTTCATATACAATTATAGTTATTTTTTTTCAAATAAATTCTTTATGTGCTAACCTATGCATTCGTCATTTGATCAATAAAAACTTCGTATATAAATACGCGCTTCACCTCTTGAGATTTATAATAATAAATAAAATCACACTCTTATCACTAAGCCAATTGTATTTTAATATTAATTATTATTACGAGAGTTGCATCTTTATTGTTATTTTGAACTCTACACATTATCTATTTAATATTTTGTTGTTTTGTTATTGATTTTGACAGGTTTCCACTAATAAAAGTCTATATATTAAAGTCCCGAGTTCACCGTGCTCGCATATAATAATAATAACAAAGTCCACTCAGATAAATAATACCTATTTTATCTCTATATTTCGAACCGAATGAGCTTTGTGCGAGAAATATATTAGTTATATAATGATATTTTACACGCATTTAATTTTTTTTTTTTATGTACAGATAAAATAAAATCTTTTACATTTATTTATTTCTTTATCAAACTTTCACGAAATGATCACGTTTTGAGATTTTTCAGTTTGATAAAAAGTATTATACAGAGTATTTAGTTAAATTTCTTTAGTGTCTCACTATTATCCATGTATGATTATGTATTTTACTATATTTAAAATAATAATAAATTTTATTTTTATATAACTTATACACAGCTATTATATTTAATATTTTTGTAATTTCATGACGTATAAGGCATTTAGAAAACTTATAATATTATATATAGTAAAAAGAACATATAATTTATGTTTTTATTATTTTGATATTTTATTTTTTTATTTTAAAAGTATACTTTTTTACTTAGGAGTTATGATTAATAATTTTTTTGTATAGGTAATCATTGTACAACTTAACTTCTGAAGAAATGGATAGATCAAGATTTGATTTTCTAAAAAAAATTATTGCATTAAATTAAAAATTTGCTTGTTAATTAAATTGATAATAATATAAAGTACCTAATTAAAGGCTACAAGTTGTAATGAACACAAGGGCCCTTCTCTCACCATCTGTTGTGATAACGTCATCAAATTAAATTTTTTTAGTAATAAGAATTTATTTAAGTTTTTACCGAACGACCAAAATACTACAGAGATCACTGTATACTTAATCATTTTAAACCACTATAACTATTATTTTTGTTTGATTTCATACAATTTTATTCTGGTTGGCCTTGTCAATTATCATTGTATTATAGTTATGTAAATGATATAAGCATAAAATGTTTAATGTAAAAAGTACATACATGTAAGAGCTACAGCTGCTAAATTATATGTCCTTTTTTTATGTTTTATATTGTATGCAATAAATAAAATCAAAAACATATTATATTATGAAAAAATGTATATCAACCTTTTACCTTTTTCCTAAATAAAAGTATACAAAACAATAAGTCAAAAAGCATGATATATATTATAATATGTAATTTAAAGATCATTAATTAGCATTTTTAAATTTTTGATTTTTACAGTATTATTTGTAATTATAATTTATATGCATATAAATAAATATTTTAATTCACATATCAATTTATTTTAAACATTCTTATATTTTGAACGTATAGTACTATGTAAAAATGTAAAATTATATCATATTATATGTATATAAAATTTCATCAATGAATATATTATTTATATAAACTTATTACACGCCTTTAAAATTAAAAATTAAACGACCCAATTTTAAAAAATAAAAAGCATAACTATGGAATTTAATAAAAACTATTAATAGGTATGTTTAATCATAATTTGTTCAATACAATTCATACCAATACTTAATAACCGCATTCTAAACAAAATTGCATACATTATATTTAGCTATAATAATATTCGATATTTTTCGTAATGAATTTTTTTTTTTTTACTTTATCGCTATTATTTATTTTAAAAAATAAGAAAAATAATCACTAATAACATTTAAGCATTTTTTGGCTTTCTCATAATATTTTATATTGTAATTAACATTTTTAAAAAAAAAATGTATTTAAACGATAATACTGTATACATATAAATTATTCCATTAAACTAATTTATTTAATTAATAATAAGTAGGTAATATACCATTTTAATCAGAAAACTGAAAAACGCAGTCTCCGTTAGCGGCACGGGTTAGTCCTTCCACGCAATCAGATCCCTTCTTTTCTGGAGGATTTATGAAAAACCTTATCTGAATAAGACTTGATTCTGTTGTTTTCTGGTCATCGCCGATCACAACTTTCTTGGTGATAGTGTTGGTACCGTTTAACTTGGTGGGCTCCTGTGTGGTATTACTCGTATGAAACTCTTTGACCACAGTACTGTTTGATCTTTTACACTTTTTCGTTGTAGTACATGCAGGAAACGGTTTAAAATTTCGTCCTACGGGAACGATTGGTGTAGTAATGTTGCTTTTTGTAGTACCATTGATCCGATTTTGGTGTTTGTAATTAAGATTTTTATTGGTCGACGTTTGATGCACGTGTCTCGCGTACAATCTCGTCACTACAAAAGTCAGCAACAACAACGCAATTATTGGCAATCTCATTGTTAAAACGATATTGTGGTGTGTGACGTTTTTTCACCAGCTACTTTTGCATTATTTCCCACGTAGCGATCAAAAACAAGACTGATTTAAAATGATCACCACTGTGCGCGTATAATGCACGTATGAAATATAGCTGCGGCTCCCACCTTTTTAGATTATTACACATTAATACAACCATTAATAATAATTCATAATATAGGTACGGTCATAACACGAAATTAGTATTTATTTAAAGTACCAACGTATCTAATTATTTCATAATGTTTTTAAACGATCTTGTCCGATTTCCACTGCCCCGAAGTCAAAGTACAATACTATTTTAATATTGTGACCAGTGAACTACAGACTGTGCAAAATGACTAGAAGGCAAATAGAGTATAACAACTATACCATTAACTATTTATGGCTATAGCTTATAGTATAGCTTAAATATTTGTATTAACTCAATATACTTACTTAAAAAAAAATGGATTTTCTTTACAAATATACCACTGAAAAGATATTAACAAATTCGAATGATTAAACCAGAATTCAGTTTAACACAATATATTATTATAAAATGTTGATTTTTTTTATTTTATCTACTGAAATCAAATAAAAATAACTTTTTATTTCTGTACTAAGTTTTTATTTTACTCATAACAACGTTGTTAAACACATTTTTTACATTTCTGTAATACACAAAATCATTTTTAATGTTATTTACATGCAATGTTATATCATTGAAAATGATTGAAAGCAATAAAACAATTAAAACTATGTATCTAGATCATGGCTACAAATTAAAATTAAAATATGTAAAATTCTTAATTATTTTATTTAAAAGTAAACATCAATCAATCATTAATTTGATAAAAAAATATTGTCAGCAAATTTGTCATTTAAACGATATTCACAACCTATTCAGTCGATTTAAATAAATAATTAATATCCAAAATTGTTCAGTATGAAAGCGGTTTTATTATAATCGTATGTTTTGTTAGACATGTTAACATTTAAAACATATAATTAGCAAAAAAAAAATGGTTTTTTACATTGATACATATGTAAATTTGATTACAATATCCCATTTAAGATTTATTTATATGCGGAAACCATATATTCAATCATCCGTGAACCTAAGAGCGCATTCTCCTTTACTGTCTCGAACCATTTCTTCTGGACACTGCTTCAACCTGGGTCTTATCAAAACCATTTGGACATTTTTCCTTAGAATTGTACTATTTGCGATACGATTTTCAATCTTTAAGCCGCTCTCGTTAATCTTATTAGATCTTTTAGCTTTCTGCGTATAAATGTTCCATATCCAACTTTTATTCACAGCGTCGGAAGCAGTTTTTGCAACACTGTTTTTTTGTAAATATAAATAATTACTGATAGTATTTTTACCTTCAGGATCCATTTTAATATTTGAGGGTGATATTGGCAGCTGGCTCCTGGTCGAAGTTCTTATCAAATCTCTACCGTATGCTACCATAGCTATGCAAGCGATCAACAACAAAAACGACAAATTCATTGTGATTTATGTAATATTCCTAATATTATACGTTATAATATTTTACGAATAACATAAAATATATTAACAAACGATATTGTAATAATTGTTTGCCACGGCCTAACTACTGATAACTGATAAAACACCAAACTGCTATTACGATTTCTTACCACGAAACACGTGTAATAATAATATTATATACATAATCAGCTAATTTAAGGCCCCTCTTTTTCAATTTATAAAATATAGGTATTACCATATTATTACTGATAATTAATGTTAATCGAATTATTAATTTATCATCATAATATACACCACATTACTAATACTTTATAACTTATTATTTTGTTGTTATCGATTTATTATTGTTTTTTTTCCAATCGAAGTCAATTAAATATTACAATGTATATACCTATACTCATCCACATTCGTAGAAACCCATTGACGAATAAAAAAACCCACCTGCGCAGATTGAAATTCCTGATATTTTTATCTTTTTGTATTCGCATTAAACAAAATCATCCTCCTACAACACATTTAACTTCATGTTCCTTCGTAAGTACTGAATAATTTTTGACAATTATTATTTCATCTTATTTTATGTTACTATATAGGTATATTATTTATTAAAAATATGTATACTTTAAAATAGTAATAATGTATCCATGACTTTCTAATGCAGTGGTGTCCTACCCGAAGTCCTTGATAGGTTTTTATGTGGCCTTTCGTAAGTTTTAAAACCATCAATTACCTATATATATTATAAGAAAAAATGATTAAAAATAAAAGCTATTAATATAAGGTATACAATACCCATGCCTTATATTAATTAAAAAGTATGTGAATGTGTTATCGTTATTACAATGATAACGATAGCGCAATAAAATGTATTATTATAAAAATATATGTGGCTCACGACAACTTCTACTTACTTAATATTTCCAAAAGGTTGGACATTCCTATTCTGATGTATGTAATTAAAAAATACCTTCATAATATATATATATATATGGTTATGTATTATAATAGAGATAAAAGACGTTTTCACATAACTATAGTACTACATTACTTCACTAGTATTCCTATTCTTTAATATAGAAAAAGTTAGGCTTATGGGTACCATTCTACTGTACAGTAGGTGTCTACAAGAGTCACTGTAATAGATGGTTTAAATTTGAATTTAATGATATAAAACCATTGTATACGAAAAACGATTCTGATTGAAAACTGTCAACCTGTATTCCTGTAAGTACCTATATTTAATGATATTATTGTTCTTAAAATAATTTTTTTTTACTATTAGACATTAGTAATACTAGTAATTACTAGGTAGTAATACAGTAATTAAAATCGTTATTCTTCGTTTAAATATCTAATGTCATCCACATTTGAACTTAAAATATCTATAACTAACCTGTCATATATGAAAAATTGTCGTATTTTTGGTGAAAACTTAAAGTATCTACGATTATAAGTTGTTTTACGTAAAAATCCTCGTTTTTCCTTAATTGTTTTTTTTCCTTTTAGCTTGTAGCTTTTGAAAATCACGGTGAAATTTCAATTTTGTCCTTTCAAAACCAAAGCATCTCTTCTACTTTAAAAAATGTTTATAGACAGAAAAAAATAGTTATCATTAAATTAAAATCAATACATTCATCGTTTCGCTCGGAATCTACAAAATAACCAATTAAAATCTTTACTATGCGTGCGTGAAACGATTAGGTAGGTTCTTACTTTCCTATAGCAATTTAAAGATGTGTTAGTGTGAGGTAATATACGATTGACGTTATTTAATTTATAGTCTATAAATACTGTCAAAGATCAAAACCTTTATATTTTGATTGTGTCAATAGGATCAATATATGAACAATTTATTATTTTACCTTGTACAATTTCCATTAGATATTGGCTTATATTAAACTGATTGAATAGTAGATTACAGCTTTTACGTTCACCGTAGTAGTGATTAAAGAGATTGATAATGAAATTTTGTTGTAAAATTTATCCTTTTGATCATCACTACTTATGAAAATCTACCTTAATACCTACGTATAAATAAGTAACACAATAATATTACACTTTTCCAAAATATATCAACCATTATAGTCATCATTAAAAGGCTCATATTTATATGAATTAGGACCCAAAATATATAATACAAAATTGCTTAAAATATTATAAAAAGTATAAGTATGCAAGATATGTAAATATATAATAAATTTATGAACAGTTTATACACTTGATAATTGCAAAATGCGTAATTAGTAATAACTAATAAGTATATTATATTATAATAATTAATTAAAATACAAAATATTATTGTTTTCATTACAAAATAGCAAAATTATATCTTGATAATAAGACCTAATTAATCATAATTATTTTGAACCAATAATAATAATTCTGAAAATTATCGGGTTTTTGAAAATTATTAACCTACAAATTGCCATGAATAGTTCCTCGACATTAAACAGCTGTTTACAATAGATTGATTGATGTATTCACAAAAAAATCTACAATTTAGTTTGAAATTTGTGTATAAAATAAACATTTTTTACTAAACTAGTATCAAAATAAGCAAAGCGACCAAAGCATTAAAAAAAAAAAAATATTTTTTGCCACTTATCAACTGTCAATTTTTGTGCAATATATTTTCTATCGACAATTATAAGCAATTATAAACCATCGGCACAGCACTATCCATTACAGTAGATTCCAATGACGGTGTTCACTGGAAACATCAGCAAAGCGATTTTCCAAATTTTTTTTTTCATTATTTTTTGTTTGATTGTTATATTTCTTTCCAATCGTGTGCATATAATATTGTATGCAATTTAGTCGCCCTTAATTATTATAATAATGATTAGTTTGATATATTATATTAAAAATCTTCCGTCAATGGACGAAAAAAAAACACAGTATATTATTATACGACTGCAATTTTGACGAGGACGATAGGCAGTCAAGCAAAAATGTCTTTGTGTGCAATCATGTCCTACACCAGAGCCTGCAGATAGAGGGGAGCGATGAGGTTCGATGTGCCGGGATGGGCTGATATGGGGAGGGGAGAGGAGGTTTACGAGCCGAACATAAATCTACGAACGAGGGCGTTTTGATGTATATATGCTATACGATGGCCTTAGCGTAGAACTTTGCCCGTCTAATTATAGCGAACGGGTGCGGTGGAGACACCCCACCAACTGTTTTCGCATATATACATACATACACGCACCATACCGCAGCATTATTAATCCAGGGGCCTGCTGTGGAAGGACGTGGGAGGAAGCTTCCGCTTAAACTTTATTCGGTACGACCGGTCCGGTGCGGTTTCCGGTACAGTCGCCATCGTCTCGGGGACCCGAAATATTATGTACCTACACACCAGCTATTTCGTGTTTAAACGACGAACAACTTTATTATTATATTATACTATACATGCATTTACTAAGCATAGATACATTATAATATGTATTATAAACTTACATATATTACATATTATGACATATTATGCACACACACATTTAAACACTTATTTATATTTATCTATAGGCATGTGGTCCGTCGGTCGGTATACCTAATGACATTGTTTTTTGTTCTTTATTTGCAAATACACAATCTACTGCAACAAATCAGCACAATAAGTATAATGCATGTGATTATGTTTTTGGATTACAGACATGTATGAATGAGAAGCTTCTAACGTAAGTTAGAAGCCGCACCAATTATAACGACACAATAATTAAGTTAAAGTTGAAATTAAGTTAAGAAATATAGGTATATATTATATATATTATATATATTATATATATTATATATATTATATGCAGGGTGATTATTCAAAATTTACACTACAGCCATTTTTTCATACAAATATTCAAATAGTGAAAAATATATAATACAAAGGTTTTTGATTTAGAAACATCTTTTATGATTTCATAATTTTATAATTGTTTACAATATTTTAGGGGGGTTTTCAGGGTCAACTTTAGAAATTCAAATGGAAACCTATATTTTTTTTTGGCAAACATAGTATGAAGATATTTTTTAAATAAATTTTAGGGCATGAACAACATTAATTAATGCAAAACTCTATGCTTGAGAGTTATTTAAAAATTTTAGAAATTGCATTTTAACCACACGCTTAATGCCGACAAGTAGCAAAATAAATGGTGTTGTCACTTATCACACCATACGCCTCTTTCGCAAACCCGTATAAGAATAAAATGAATCATAATTATAATTCGTCTGTCACTGTTTAACCACAAATACTACATATTTATTCAGGAGTGCAAGGGTTGACCTGGAGTACCCCGTGCACCTAGTCATAATAATGTTTTGGATCCTTGCTAAAAAAAATACTTAAATACATATTAACAAAACCGTAACTAGGGTGAGGCGAGTGAGGCGTTTGCCTTAGGCACCTGATGCTTGAGGGGGGGGGGCAAAAATATTAAATGATTAACTTAAGAAAAAATATTATTGACAATATTTTTTATTACTACACACTAATCCGTAAACATAATACATATTATATTTTTAATACGTTCAATGCCTTTGTCGATGGATAGTTGACAAATATAATGTTCACTTTGATGATTTATAATTTTTACAGGCGATGGGATAACGTTATGAAATTTATTGTAGGCGATCGATCAAGTTCATTTTCAAGAATCTAAAGATATAATTGATTTTTAATTTTATTTATTTTTAGTTTGTATATTTAATTTTTCCTCGAAATTACGATGACATTGATCGCCGATAAGAATATATAATTCGCATAATTTTAGATGCAATTTTATTTTGCACAAAAAATAATTTAGCATTTAGAGTATTGAGCACAACAATAGGAAATAAACATTCTGGTATTTTTCTAAATTTAATAGAATTACTTAACAAATATGATAATATTCTAAAACAACATCTTGTAAATCATAACAAGGGAGCTATCAGTTACCTATCTCCAAAAATACAAAATTAATTTATCTGTTTGTTGGGACAAAGAGTTCGAAATAAAATATTATCTAAAATAAAAAAAGCAAAATATTTTTCTTTGACTACACTCCCGATGTGTCACATAATGAACAAATGGCTGAAGTGATTCGTTATGTTGATATTGACAATGGAAAAATTACAGTTGAAGAAAGTTTTATAGATTTTATAAACACAAAGGAAAAAACTGGAGATGGGTTGGCTATGGAAATATTATCAAAATTAAAAGCTGATGAACTTGATGTACAAAATGTACGGGGACAGAGGTATGACAATGGAGGTATCATGTCAGGAAAATACCATGGCGTTCAGGCAGTTATATTAAATAAAAAAAAATTTATCCACATTCATTTCATGCGCTGCTCACTGCCTTAACTTAAGTGGCATATATGCAGCATCAGCTAATGTTAGGGTACAATTTTATTTGGATGTGATTCAGAAAATATATACGTTTTTTGTCAAATCAACTACTCGATGAAAAATGTTAATGGATACATTAAAAATTTCATTGTAAGGTCATTCAAATACGATATAGGCTTCAAAAGCACAAGCTGTTAAGGCCATTAACTCACAAATAAAAGATGTATTTAAGCTACTACAAAATATTTCTGACTCAGAACTTAATTTGGAAACAAAATCAACAGCTAAAAATGTACTTCAATTGATCAATTTTGACTTTCTCTGTTTACTTAATATTTGGAATCAAATTTTAAGTAATATAGATAGTGTTAATCAAGCTTTTCAAAACAAAAGCTTATCGTTGGAAAAAGCTTTCAATTTGCTACTCGGGCTTAAAAATTCTTTGAAGGAAATTCGCAACACAACTATGGAAGACAATTTTACAAATGCTACAAAAGTTGCAAAAGAGTTGCAAATATCAACAACTTTAAAGGAATCAAGAACAAAAAAAAGAAAAAGATTAAAACTTTATGAAACAGATGATGATGTGATAAATATTTCTGCAGAACAAAATTTTCGAATTACCATTATAGACTCAATAGATATTCTTCTTACTCAAATGACATGGCAGTATGAAAATTTTGAAAAATTATGGAAATTATTATGGAAATTTCAAACCATTTTGAATTTCTTTCCGGTCATTCATTAACCAATATGAATTCACACGACTTGCAAAAGGCAGCTACTGATCTAGGACTTAAATATAATGAAGATATAAATACTGCGGAAATAGTTGAAGAAATTAAAGATTTTAAACATGCAGCTTTATCAATTTTGCCAAGTATTGAATCAGTAACGTTTTGGATTTATTACAAATCATTCGCAATTATAAGCTTAAAGAATCGTATCCAAATATTGAAATTGCTATAAGGATTTTTCTCTCAATGCCCGTTATAACAGCTTCATGTGAAAGAAGTTTTAGCAAACTTAAATTGATAAAAACTTACTAAAAATTTACAATAGTTGAAGAGAGATTATCAAGCATGGCCATATTTTCAGTAGAAACAGAAACTGTAAGTAAATTAGATTATGAAGAAGTTATTGACAAATTTGCCGACACAAAAGCAAGAAAAATATCTTTGTAAATAATAATTATTTTATTTTATTTTTTATTATTATTAATTATTATTTTGAAATACCTTATAAATTTGTAAATTTCAAATTGATTTGTTTACTATAATATAAGGTTGAGAATTATAAACTTGTGGCTAAAAATATTATTTCTTGTTTTGCTCGAAACCTAATTAAAAATTTACAGATTTTCCTAATCTTATTATTTTATTGAAAAATAATAAAAACTTGGAGTGTGTCAACCGATCACCCAGAGGGGAGGGCGCATTGCTAAAATTCTACCTCAGGATAAAAAAAAGATCGGTACGGCTTTACATATTAAGTACCGTATTATATTTTCCTTAAAAAAAACCTAGTTCCTAATACATTTTCCACCGGACATAAAATTGACAGTAATATATAAACTAATAATAGTTTTTTTCATCATTTAAAAATTGAAAATTGCAATGAATCAAAATATATAAAAAAAAATTGTTTATTTTTCTGTTACTTATTGATTAAAATATTGTTTATTTATACTAAAGAAATATGATATCGATAACAATGTTTGATCTTATCGAATAACAGCCTACCTACATGTACCCGTTCGTAGATATCTGTAAATTTACAATCTTTATATTTCCTAACTATTGCGTTTTAAAAACTCAAACGGATTTCATTTGAATTTATTTATATTTTCTACACTCTACACAGTCTTTAAAACTAACAATTTTTTTTCAAAATGTTTGTGGCATAATAACCAATAACCAATAACCAATAACCCGACTTTTATTAGGTTTGAATTGGATTACTATAAAATGGTAGCAAAAGCCACAGAATCGAGTTAATTGTCAACAAAAATGAAGAATTAAAACAAGTAAATAATCTATTATACAATATTACAGTTTGATGTAAGCGAATAATTTAGGATTTAAAATAATTTAACACTTTTCATAAAAAATATTTTTTATTACGCGTGAAGGTTTAATTTTTAGAAAATTTTTTTCTAAGTAATTATCTAGTTTATTCTATTTCTTTACAAAAAAATGACAAAAAATAGTATGTGTAGCTAACCTAACAATATTAAGACTTAAATATAAAAAATAAATAATAATAAATACTTAAATACACTAGTATTCTTATAACACTTTTTTTTTAAATAAATTATGAGCTTCTTTCCAAATCACCGATTATTTTGAATGAAAATGAGACATACACTGAAGAGGTCAACAAGTTGGAATTGAAAAAAGTTAGTATTTCAAAATAAATAACTATCCATGAATTTACAATACTGAATATGATTATGGTTCAATGTTAATTAATTAATAATAATAAATCATAAAATGAACCATATTATTACTATTTACTACAAAAAATTAACCAAGTTTAAAAATTGTATGAAATGTATTATAAATACATAAGCAATGAATGATGTATACAATACAAATATGTTTTATATAATCTATGATGATAGTATGATAATAATATCATTATGTACACACGTTAAAATGTTTTATTAGTATTTATATTAAAATATTATTAGTTATTATTATGCATACTATTATTGGTACACTTATTTATTATACTAGTTTAAATTTTAATATAATATATATGATATATATATTATATTAATATAATATCATAATATTTAACATAAATAGCACCATTAAACAATTAATACAATCTGTATGAATCCATTTTTAGCAAAAGAAATACTAAAATAAGGATCTTATTGATCAATTATAATTTTTTTTTATTTAAAAAGTTAAATTACAAATTCCTCTATATACAGCAAAATTTACCTACCTACGTGTTTAAAAAACTTTTAATTTCTTATTTTTATTACCAACTTTTAAAGTATTTACGGAGAATATACCATAGGCGGTAGGCGTATTATAATCTCTTATACAGGTGCGTGAAAGCGGCACATTATTGTGATAACTGATAAGTGACACCATAAGCTACTTGTCGGCGTGATGTCAAATGCAATTTCTAAAATTTTTAAATAGCTCTCAAGCATAGAATTTTACATTAATTAGAGTTATTCGTGTACTAAAATTTATTTAAAAAATGTTTTCACATTATGTTTGCAAAAAAAGTATAAGCTTCCATTTAAATTTCTAAAGTTGATTCCCCAAAACCCCCTAAAATATTGTAAACAATTATAAAATTATGAAATCATAATAGATGTTTCTAAATCAAAAAAAACGTTGTATTTTATATTTTTCACTATTTTGAATATTTATATGATAAAATGGTTATAACATAAATTTTGAATCACTCAGTACATTACTAACATAGATCATTAAAATCATAGATAATAAACCGAAGATAAATATTGAATAAGGACTAGGGAGTATCATCCGTTTACATAGATATACTATTTTTAAGTCAATTATTGTTGTATTTTAGAAGCTAGCCTATTTATATTGTTTGAATTACTTATAAATAATAACACTTAAAACACTATATTTTAGACCCTCGGCGAAAAGATAAATGCATTGATATTACAATTATGTATTAAATGTTTATATTATAATATTTAAATAATTTGACTCTTTTTTAGCGATTTATAACTTGTGAATTTTTCTGTTATTTTTAATTATAATAAAAATAATAATTAAAATCCTTAATAAATAAAAAAATTGTCGAAAAGATTAAATATTCATTACAAGGTTCTCGTAAGCTATTATTACAGCTATTACAATACATAGGCGTAGTTGTTTTTTTATAAGCATTTAAAGTTTAAATTTTTGAAAACTAATTCGTCAAAATCACATACGTTTGTAAATTATTTTGTAGTTAAACATTTATAGTCTTCAATTTTATAGCTATGGCTTAAAAATTTAACACAACGTTCATCACAAATAATTAAAATTAAGAAATGTAAAAAATATAAATGCAAATTTTTTTGCAGACATTTTAAGTTCAGCAAAATTAGATATTTAAACAATGGATATAATTACTCAATGATAATTTTAAAACGTTTAGATTAATTTCCAGCTACCTATGCCTATATTATTTTATAGTTTTATTCACACCGTTTTGGTGTTCTACGTTAAGATGGTATTGACTCAAAAGTTAATAGCAATAATAAATTATATAAATATATTATATACTGTTATAATAATTAAATATACTTAGTGATATAGGCGGACAGGTCGTCTTCACTCAGAATTGTTTTTCGTAGGTATGCAATGATTTATCATTGAATTTAAGTTTAACAAAATACCTATACAATACAATGACATACTCAATGACGAGGTGCGCTTGACAGTCAACACGTATACTGTACAGCACAGCTATTACCTAGTTTCCCCTTGTTAACTATAAATATTGAATATTAATCAAAATAGTTTTTAAATAATTTATATTTTTCTTCTGAAATGAAATATATGGATTTCTGTATTAAAAAAAAAAAAAAATGAAAATCTATTAAAATAAATAGATCTAAAAAAGTAACATTTGAATCGGAAAATTAAAAAAATTAACGTGTACGCCAGTGAAATGGGTTGTTCCGTGTACCTACGAGAGTATCCCAGCGAAAATTACTACCTGCTTGACCTCCTCCTGTACGTCGAAAACATATATAAATATACACGCGCACGTGTTATATATTATTATTATTATATTTATATACTCGTCGTGCGCGTACTACTCTATGCACACACACACACACACACACACACCTATATAACTTATAAGTATAATATATACTGTATATTATGTATTAAGCGACCGAGAGACCCGAGAACATTCCAACGGCGGTTAATGGCTTATATTATTATTACCATCATCATCGTCGTCGTCTCACTCCCCGGGGCTGCGTTTATTGTTCCGGCGGCGGACGACAACAAAACCGGATTGGGCCCCCGCCCCCCCCCCCCGCTCCGCGCAGTGTTGTCCAACGGTCGGCCGCGTTCGCAGATGACGTTCTTTCTTCTTTCCGTGGACAAGTATACTAAGTACGGCAGGGTTCTTTCATCCGTTCTGCGGGCACCGACCAATCGACCAATGCCAACACGAATATTGTTGCGATATCTCAGTACGTTTATTATCGTAAATATTGGTCTGCGACGGGAGTTTCCAGACTCGGCGCCGTTACGGGCGGTAGGTGTTCCAAAAACCGTATGCGGCGTTTTTGGGGAATCGCGCGACCGGCAACGGTCCCGTCGTAAGGCCACACTGCAAGACCGGTTGTGAGACATAATAATAATAATAGTGAGGAGCAGAAGAAACATTACGTTATTTTTTTTTTCGGATCCGATCTGACGCCGGAGCAGGCAGTAAAACCGAGGCACTCGCACCGCGCGCGTCGTCGCACGAAACGAACAATTTTCGCCTTCACGTGCCGCCGATTCTTCTCTTCTGGTGAGCAATAATACGATTTTTTCATATAAAATATTTTTACGCGTATAATCGAAAACTGTACATGGACCGTTTATGCTTTCTAAACGCATGATTCGGGCAAAATGGCGACATTCTAGACTAGATATCGCATCACTGAACCGACGACATTAGTAGGTTTATTACGAAAATATAATGATATAAAAAGTACCTACTGACAACGACGAAAACATTCCAGTTTCGATACCTACCCTAAAAACGGCTAAAACCATCGTACCCACGATATACGACCCCCATAATACCCTGATCGTTATACAAACATTGTATAGGTATTATTTCTTATCGTAATTTTCAAAATTTTGATTTTAATTTTTTAAATGTAAATAATAATTTAAAATATAGTACGCAGAAAATAAATAATTTAAATAATATTGTAAAAAATAGTAATG
This sequence comes from Pentalonia nigronervosa, assembly GCA_014851325.1. Lineage (NCBI taxonomy): Eukaryota > Metazoa > Arthropoda > Insecta > Hemiptera > Aphididae > Pentalonia > Pentalonia nigronervosa. Next base: position 28,643 of record JACXSJ010000442.1, on the reverse strand, counting down.
ATTGTTTAGTCCTAAACATGAATATTCGAAGTATTCATAAACATTTTAATGTACTTTTTTTTATTTTTTAAGTACTTAGAAATTAAATTTGACATAATCTGTTTGTTTGAAACGTGGTTAGAAAAAGATACATTCGATTTTCACATTGATGATTTTACAAATTTTAATTATTATAAAAAATTTAATAAATCTGATGGTATAACAGTATTTATTAGGAATTCATTTAAAGTCAATTCAGTAGATTTAGGGTTGATTAACTATTGTAACTCTTTGAATCTCGATATTTTAAATAATGATTTTGTTTTTAATTTAATTTGTGTGTATCGATCTTCACGTTTATTGCAAGAACATTTTCTAGATAGTTTAGAAATTTTTTTGGATAATGTCGATAATACTAAATCGTATATAGTTTTTGGTGATATCAATATTGATTTAAATAAAATAGACGTAAATGTTATAAATGGGTTCTCATGGTTATAAATGGGTTTATATTGATCATATTTTTCTAAAACATGCAAATGATTTTGATAGTATTATGGGTTATATGTATCAAAATAGCATAACTGACCATTATAGTAGAATACTATCTTTTAATAAAAATGGTTTAGTTAAACTAAAAAATAATATTGCCGATGAGAAAAAAATTGATTATGTTCTTTTTGACAAACTTAAAAACATCCTTAACTAAGAAGATTGGGTAAACGTGTTAAATTCAACAAACGTAGACACTGCGATTGAATTTTTTTTTTCTAAAATAAAAAATTTAATAAAAATTTGTAAGGTAATAAAATGTATGCGAGCACCTAAATTAAAAAATGGATTACATCCGGTATTGTAATATCAATAAGATGTAGAGACAAATTATTTAATAAATTAAAAAAACAACTTTTCAATTCTAGTCTTAAAAATAAATATAGAAAATATAGAAACCTATTAACAAAAGTAATCAAATGTGCCAGAGTCATGTTCTTTTCTAAGAATATAATTAATTTAAAAGGAGATCCTTAAAAAGTTTGGGATTTAATAAATGAAGCAATGTGTAATAACAAATAATAACAAAAAAATAAATATTTCATCAATTTTAGATTCTGAAAATAAAATAGTAACAGATATCACTAATATTACTAATTGATATTACTTCGTTCAAATACTGATAAACTATTTAATACTTATGACATTCTTAATTTAAAGAAATCACATGCTAAAAAATTACTAACAAATTTATATTTTTATAAATTTGATAGCGTTAATTTCAACCACAATTATTCTACCCAGTATGTTTATTGTATTTAAAATATATAAATATAATACCAAATTTGGTAAAAAAAAATCCATTTAATATAGGTATACATTTATGCATGCAATATGATATCCCTATTAAACATTTTAATAATTATGAACAATACAAAAAGTATATTAAATACGGGATAAAAATTTGTTTGTAAATACCTATATACCAATTGCATTATATTTCAACACTTTCCAGTTTTATTTATTAATATTTATTATTATTATTATTTATTACTATTAAGTTATTTGACAATAAGAATAAATTAATGTAATTATTTTTATTTGTATAATTTTACCTCTAAAATAAGAACCGTTATCTCCTCCACAAGTCTAGGTTTTGAAGACAATCATTTATCATTTCTATAATTTATTTGTATAATATTTTTTTAAATGCAAAATATACATATTATTATTATTATTAAAATCATAAAATGGTATATGAATAAATCCCAATTTTTATAACAATATAATATTTTATAATCATCGATGTATACACTTGTTAATTGATAGCGAACGGCCGCGCCAATGACAAATCCCTAATCGGGGGGTTGTATTATTATAAATATTGCGTTTTGAATTCAAGATATGTTTCCTATATTCTTCTAGTTATACCTATGTTTTTTCGTATATACACGAAGTTTATCGGTTTTCCAGATCGTTTACACAATTAACACATCAACGAGGTATTGTCAATGACAATACCTCGTTGAAATAAAAATAAAAAATAAAATAAAAAGTAGTGATGGGAAAAATCTGGATGTTTGAAGTTCGAAATCCGAAATCCGAATTTTACTGTATATCCGGATTTTGAATTCTAAAATCCGGATTTTGTATTGAATCCGGATTTCGAATTTGAAAACATTGAATTAGTGTTCTTTCAAGAATTATTTATATTAAATACAAAATATCTACAATTTTTTTAAAATAAATTGATATTTTGAACATGTTATTTATAAACTTTAGTACTCAAACACTAATTGTAACTAGAACTTTATTTAAAGCAATTAACAACATAAAAAAATATATCAGAACTGTAAGGTATAAGTTCAAGGCTTTTAACTAAATTTATAAGTTATATTATAAACATTAAATTAAATTAATATCACAATTTACAAGAGTATCAGAATAATTACATAAGTACACGAGACTTGAAATGTTTACTAATTATTGAGATATCTAATTTAAACCATCGTCATCTTGTCCGAGAATTAAAAGAATGGTCATTAAGTGGTGTAATGAAAGTGTTATAATTAAAATACAGAAATTTACAATGATAAACCCAAACCTCGAATTTTAAGATCCGAAAATCCTAGTTTCAGATTTCAAAATCCGAAATCCGGATTTGGCAGATTTTTGAAGAATTCGGATTTCATTCCCATCATTAATTGTCATACTCATATATCTGCACCTGGTCATAAATCACGAAAATGTATTGCGTAAAGCAGAACTTTGAGAAACCAAACCACCATCGCGAACCGTCGCTGTCGTTTATTTAGCCGCTCGTGAATCAAATTATATCATTTAAATATTTTTATTTTTTTTTTTTTTATTGGAATTTTAACATAAATATAATTACATAAAATCACTCAAATAAATATATTTACATATTTCGCACTGTTCCGCTACCATTAGAGAGATATTTTAGAAGAACGGATGAGAATGGAATATTGCACAAGTTTCTTCAAGATACCTAATCACTTTAATATTTGTCTTCGTATTATGCAATTTGTACTTCGATTTCGTGTCAATACGATGTAAAATCTCAAACATTTCAGAGAACCCAATATCATATTATTATATTGTTGTCACTGGATGGTTTTAATTTAAGCACACTTTGCTATGTCAGAAAACATTTTAACGGAATTTTGAAATATTGTACACGTTTTTGAACGTTCCAAAAAAGGTTTAATGCATTTTTCAGATTTACTTACTTTACTTATTTTTACGGAACCCCTCTGCGTTGGGTTAAACAAAAAACTTGAGACTAATCTTAAAAGGTCTTTTAGTATTCACTGGGTCGTCAAACGATCGAATGGCGCCAAAACGGACTTAGCAGAGTATTATTAGCGAAAATACGGAAATATGGGCACGAGAGTGGCAGCAGCTCATTTCTCAGACAAGACGTTCGCTGGGGTGCCACAGCTGCTAGAGGACCTGCAAAAATTGGCCGACGATCATGAATCAGCTGATATTGTGTTCCTTATTGGTCGGGAGGAAGTACCTGTTTATGCCCATCGAATAATCTTAATGACGAGGTTAGTGTATTATTATCTATAATAAAAACAAGCATTTAAATTCAACACAGATATAGCAACACAAATTACGAGTGAAAGCTATTCTTCAAATTCTATTTATTTATAAATTATAAACCAAAAATAATTAACAACAAAAACAGACAGTTTGTCTGTGCTCTGTGCAATACTATTATATTCTACAAGTCGTATAATTAGTCGCCAACTCGTAATTATCTATATATATATAAACGAAAGTGTCCTGAGTGACTGATTCATAATCAACGAAGAGCCGAACCTATAAGAGCTATTGATTTGAAATTTTGATGGTAAATTAATATTATAATTTCACCGAACACTAAGAAAGAATTTTCCAAAATTCGCATTTTAAGGGGATAAAATCAACAAATAACAACATTTTACGTATAAATTGTATAGCTAATACATCGACGAGTAAGGCTTATAAGCCGTGATCTTCTAACTATACATTATATGTATATCATATTTCATTTGCAGATTCTAAGGCATCTAAGCTATAATAAATTGTATGGTGTGTGGTGTGTAATAAAATAATATGCGATCGGCGACTTATAATACAGTATACATATTTTTTAATATTTTTTATATAATCTTGCCAAATAACAAGAATACATACATTTTTATACATAAACCCGGAAACGACGGGTAATTTAGAATTGCCAATGAATTGCTATTGGTTACATATTATTATATAACTACTACGATAAGTAGATTTTTCAAAAATATATTTATAAAACGAATAAACATTTGGCACAGGCAACACCAGGCGGGACAGCTAGTATTATATAAATAACATTTTTGATTTAAAAAACTTTAACTCTAAAATATAAAATGTATTTTTTATTAATTAAAGTTGCTCCAATAATTGAGAATTCTTCATTCCGTGAATTATGTTTTTTCATACACGTTATTGCATTTATTAATATTGATTGATATATTTATAAACCGACTGCACGATAAAAATAAAAAATAATTTTATTAAGTTTATAATTTACCTCATTTGTGTAATATTGTGTATAATGCAGTGGTTCCCAAAGTGTGTGCCACAGTGTGAACCCCCTCGAAATATATTTCTACGAAATTCCCCTCATTTCTAGAATTAGAAATATGTAATTTCAGGAAAATTAATATTAGCACTACCCCCCACCAAAAAAATCCTATGTGCATTACTGTGGGTTTCACGTACTTGAACATTATTTATCATGACGATTATTCGGATGAGGTGGTGTAAATAATTATACGTTTTGTACATCCTCTATCAGTCACGCGTGTTATATTTATGTTATAATTTCTACTTAATCAAAAATACTAAATTCCTTTTTTTTAAGCAACATACTATCACCTGGTTCAATGCCGTTCAAAGAAATATGTAATAATATTATACCTGGAAACTGCAAGCGTTAAATCTTTAACTAATACACACCTAATATACTTGGTAATAAATTACCATACATTAATACCTACCCAATGGATATAGTACCCATGTTTTTTTTATGCTCACATATAATTTATATTTGATTATTTTAAAGATTTGAGTAGTTTTTAATTAAAATATATAAACATCAATTAATATGTTATTAATTTTTAATTTATACAATTATAAAAGAAGATACATATTATTTTACGAAAAAGATTTCAAATATTTTTTATTTACGAAACCATAATACTGATTTGCACAAGCTATAATACCACAATTATTTATAAAAAAAAATATTAATTTCCAATGCATAGTGACAAACAGCATAATTGTAAGTTATCTTCTCATAATTAGAATATAATATAAATATATAGGTTGTAGATATCTGATTCCTAAGAAGAAAATGGCGTACCTTAATAAAATTAACGTCATAAAATGTTAAAATAACGTACAAAATGTTATTAAATTCTGTATAATGAATTATAGCAAATAGAAGTAGTAAAAGTTAGGTTAGTAAATATTTATTTGTTTATTATTTTAGTATTTGTAACGGGTATACTTCCATAATTTTACGTTTTATCTATCGTATAGTTGTGTAAACAATTTAATATATAATTGAATTACTAGTTTATTTTATACGCTTTTCTTGAATTGTATAATGTATTATTTTATGTTACTTCATGTGCGTCATTTGTTATAATTATATAGCGTGCCTACTGCAGCCTATATATTATATATTGCTTCAAACTTCCACATAATAGTTCAAACTTTGTTATCCGAAAAATAATCTGTGCACCATTATAATAAAAAATAATCAGGATAGGTACCTCACACATTGTGTGGAATATAATAATATAATATCGACTTATCAATTTTTGCATTCCGTAGTGATGTGTGCGCTACGGTAAAGAAGACGGTTGTCAAAACCGTTATATATATACACTATACGTACTTTGCCATTTCCTATTACCGCGCATTACCGGGTGTAACCCGCGTACGCAATATAATATACGGCTAGACCGAATTGGTTTTTTTTCCTGTGGAAGACCGATTTCCGTTCAAGATGACATACTCATTTCCGCGAGTTCTCAGCTGACGGAATAAAATGAAAAGATCACCAGCAACAACGTCTACGACAGAAAACCCATTTGCTCCGTCGACTATATAATATTGTATATACTCCGTCCGCTAGAGGGTTGACAAATCCAACCCTTGTACACGCTGCAGCAGCGTAAAAGCAAACACATCGAATAAATTGTGCGTGTGCGAAAAACACCGTGCTTATATACATACTCGTGTGTGTGTGTGTGTTTTTTGTGCTCGTGGAAAAAAATATTATTCTGTTGGAACGAGTCGCGATTCAATATTTACACTCGGGGAAATTTATAATTTCCTCCTATCCGAGCGAGTAAAGGGAAAAGTCCGGAAACGCTGACGCAAATACACCTAACCTTGGAATTGCAGATACTGGTTTTTATATTTTCACATCTAGTCAATGTGTTTACATCCCTCGGATTTCAATCGATTGTCTACAAACGAACGAATAAATAAATCGCGAATGATAATAACCGATAGCTTTATATCTCTATTATAACTTATAAATCATATGCGTATATTATTATGCATTTATACATTATACAAAAATGATGGTTAGGTTACTCGATTAGTTGTAACTGGTTGTTAGTTACAGCTACAGTAACTTATAGTTACATTCAAAGATACAATTTAATTAATTATTTATGTTTATTTCGTCAAAAAAATTATGACGTTAATAAATATTTGTTTGTATTAGGTGTTTATGAGAAGTAAATGAGACAAATATATTATTATGTAGTCGGTAAAGAAGCAATATCTTTTAGGTCAAAAAAGCTAATTTTCGAGAGACGCATAAATTGATTTATTATTTTATTATGATTGTTTTAGCAAACATTAAATGTTTTTTCAATACAATTAAATTTTACAACACCTACGTCTTACATAAATATTATCGAATTAGTTGTATTTAGTTAATATTTTCAAATGATCATAATGAATGTAAAAAAATCTTAAAGTAGAAGTGGTTTCAGTCAACTATTTTTTTATTTTTAGTACTTGCTTTTTGTAGAGTTGAATTTTGTATGAAATTAATGGAATTGTTCTTTGATCCAATCGGCCGAAGACGATATTCCCGGTATCATTAAGTGTTGCTTGTTGTTACACATAAACTCGGAAGATTTTAGAGCTTTTCTTAATTATTTTTTTTTTTATTAATTACAGCATACCTATTTATTTTTATCTGAGAAGCACAGATCCACTCTGTATTTATTTATTTAAATGAAAAAATACCAAAAACAAATTATTAAACAATATAAGTAAATACATAATATTCTAATAAATAATAACGTTAATATTGATATAGTATGTCTTCAATAAAATATCTAAATAATATAATAACATATATTCATATTCTAATACATAATGATTACTTTCGAGCAACTAAACGGTAGAAAAAGGAATGAAGGATACTATCATGCAGATGTATTGTATAATATCTATTCTTCTTTCTCTAGATTCGCTTATCTCTTCATAAAAGTGTTGTGCGTGATAGAAATAGTTACGTAAATCACATTAAATAATTCTCTTTAAATATATTTTAACTATTATTCATTGACGTAGTTGAACTGTTTTTATTATTATTATAACAATTAACTTTATGGTATTTAGCTATAACTATATTCTGTATTTTCTTTTTTTACATGGGTATATTTTTTAATTATATTATTATAATTTTGTATTCTAATTTATAGTTTTTTAACCATTTCAAAATAAATCCATGTAATACAATCACTGTAAAGTATCGAACGTAAGAAATCGAATGCCATATCAGAATAAAGATTTATCTTGTGGACTGTAGTTATTGCAATAAGTTTTAAATTTAACAAAATAGATATGGTAAGTTTCCTTAAAAAGTCTCATTTACTAAACTCCAAGAGTTTTTCGATTCAACTCATTGACATGAGATAATTCTTAAAATGTATATTATAGTAATAACCTGAAATTATGTTTATAATTTATCACGCGCTCATAAAAACAATGAAAACCAAACGATGTATAAATACTTTTATCGCTGTCCACTCAACATATAATGTTAATTTTTATACATGAGTATGTCACTAATTAATTTACCATACGTGCTCACCCCTACTTTTCCTTTAATAATAAATTTATTCAAACTCTGATTTTTGGAATTTTAAGTTTACTTACGATTTATATTTTCAGATAATTAGATTTTTATATATCTTCTAAAAAATGTAATATGGCGTTATAACCTTATTTTTTTTTAATTAGAACAATGCTTTTAGATTCTGAGCGGGGGGTGATCAATATATATTGATTTTACAATGATGTGGTTTTTGTGTGATCTATCATCACGTTTTTGAGTTGAAAAAAATCATTCAGCTTTCGTGGTGGTCTCTGGTAGAAAATTTGATTTAATACTTTGGATGGAGAGGGGGTTCAAAAACTGAAATTTCTCAGAACTTTTTAAATAATTTTGAAAAATTTTAAAAAAAAATTGTGTTTAACGGGAATTGGCCATTTTTATTTGAGTTAATAGTAATAACTATTGTTCTTTAAGTAATAAAAGCTTTCTTATATTGACAACAAGTGACAAAAATTAGTCACTGTAACGTAATAGGTTATACGAGAATGAGCATAGAGTTCTTTGGCTTTTTACGTTTTATTATATTGATGACCAATTCAAATGAACGCTCTACTTTTTTTATCCTCGTTTTATATTAACCGATCGGGAGTCATACGTATAGAATTATCGGTAACCATATAACAACGCGAGAAGATAGGTATTTGTTTGTCTTTCAAACGTTCCTACAAGCCAACGTGCCAGATGATAAACAATGGAAATACTATTATATGTACACTACTATGTAGCCGGGAAAAAAATCGCAGCCTACAACTCGTTTACAATTTCTGCTTCTCTTTTGTACTTGATCCTCGTTTATTTCGACAATGATAAATCCGAGACAATGAGAGAAACGGGCAGGTCGTTTATATTTAGGCTCTGTGCACTGTAACGTAACGCTTACAGAACCATCGTAGCAGCGACACCGCTCCGTGGATGCGAATGTGACAAATGATTTGATAAAATAAATAAACCCACCGAACAGCAATAAAAAGTGATTAGTGAAGTTTACCTTTCCGCTGCACCACCATCGCCGCCACCAGTGTGCTTCAACTACAAGGATTTAGATTACCAGCGTTGAATAAAATACGAGCGTAATTCAAAATGTCAACAGCGAGTGTTTAATCAACGAATATGATGTTTTTTCAACCGTAAACGCGTGCGTCTAATAATTCAACTATAGAGTTTAATTTTCTCGGCACACATCCAACTCGGAGGGGATGTCGAAAGGAAATCGTATTTCTAAATACATTATTGGTTGCAATTCTTGTGTAGAAGAAAAATATAGTATGGAACAGCGAACATAAATAGTTAAATATTACAGTACAGTATAAAATAATGATGTACAAAATACATAAAATGTTTTTAAAATACAAATAAATAAATTGTTGTTCAAAAAATTCTAATAAAGATTTCGAATATACAAAACTCACGTTAAAATTGTAATCTAAAGTGGCAAGTGCCTCTAACTATTATGTCTGCTATAGTTACGCAATACTTTAAAATGAGCTTTTTATACTGATGTAAAGAGTAATATTCCGTCAGCAAAATGTACATATCAATGTAAAAAAAAATAATTCCGTCGCGCTCAGTATCTAAAACTATAATATGCCAAAACAATAGATTCATTATTTTTTTTAAATGTCTGCCAAAGGTTATACACATTTTCCTAGTAGATCAGTTTGTTTGATATGTATTGTAACAATGTGTGCTATATATTTTTATGTGATACAAGTGCGTACAAAAGCGACACAGAAAAAAGATTGAAAAACCTACTTTAAAATCAAACGAAGACAAACGCGCCTACTTACAATACCCGCGTCAACAAAGTGTACCACTCGCACAAAAGGATTGTGCGTCGTTTCATACATTTATTTTTATTTTTATGCAACGTCTATACACAATAATTAACGTTGTTGGTAGCAATTTCAAGACCGCCGGCTAATTGAACCAAGTCTGATTATTTTCGAAATACGCGCTCGGCCGGGGCGAAGTGCACTGTCACCTTTGAGAGATCAAAAGATTTTTGTGCAAAGGGCGGGGAACAAAAGCCCCGCAGAGTATCATTACACGCACACACGCATACCGCACATGCAGATATTTATTTATGTATATATATATTTCCCCCGAGGCTCTTGTAAAAAATCCCAAGTTTTTTAATACCTCTTTTCAATGATAATGACGCGGCGGCTCCCGTCAAAGTCAAAGGAATAAGTTATAATAAGGATCTTTTTGTTCTCAGGCGTACACGCCTGGGCACGTGCTCGCATACACGCGCACATATGGCAACCCCTTCGACCTGCTACTTAGATCGTGAAGAAAAAACGCACGACCCATCGACACTATGCGAACACGCGTGTGTGTACGAATGTGTTTATGTAAAGTAGAGCACTGACGCTGTGTTACGCACAAAAAAAAAATATTTTATACGTCATACTATATACGCTACACAATATATAATAATATATGTTATTTTATGCACTATATAATATACGCGCGTTACGTACAAGTATATATTTTTTCATTTTATACACATGAGTCCAACGCCAATATTACTGTATACATATGAAGCATACATTGTATTATATAGGTACCTACAACGAGTATTATGCATTATATTGTCATATTTCTGTGTAGGTTATATACTGATATAACAATATAGCTTAGTAGTTTAGGTACACGTATACATATATGCCAATAAACATTTATACCTAGTAGATATTATAATATAAGTGAATGCGCATTTCAAAAATCAACAGCTCTAATTTCATCGACAATTGTATTTTTTCTCTCATCCAGAGCATTTGTTTTTATTCTCCCTTCGTGTCGTCACACGAAAAGTATGTATAAAGAATAATATAAAACGCGATTGCATAATAACGAAAAACGGACATAAATATAACGCCTAAGAATACGTTTGTACTTATGATAACAATAATATAATATTGTAACATATATATAGTGATAATAATAACTCTTAAACCCGATGACAGATGAGCACGCTGTAACCGCCACCGCGTCTTCACCATTGGTTTGGTGATGCGTGTGCACTGGACGGGTAAGTGGGCGGGAGTGTGTGCCACCGAGAAAAGGGTTAGAATCGGGAATTTTCCGAAGTGCACGCGGGCTCCGGGCCAGGGTGTCCTCGGTGCCGCTGCAGCTTCTAGCCGGATTACGGTCGTGTACTTGGAACGTTTTAAATGATGAATGGTCCCGACCCGACCCAGTCATATATATACATATATAACGTGTAGTGTGTATACCACAGTATAAGAACAAGCCAACATGCAAGTGTGTGTGTGCGTGTGTGTATAAGCCTGTGAAATATTGCTTTTAGTGAAATACAACGCACAATGCAAAAAGCCATTCATTTACCACTCGGGTTCTTCAAGCTCGGTGAGTTTCCGCTCTTACACACAGATATACACACACCTACACCACTACATGTTCGTATACATATAACACTGCACGTATAGGCCGTCTGGGTTAATTTTTACGCATTTACGCCTCTATGAGTGTCCATGATATGCCTAAACAATAATAAGTAAGAGTGTAAGACGTCTACTGTGTGTGCGTGTACAGACGTATAAGATAATGAAAAATAATTCTTTTATATATATATACTTCTCCTATCCCCATATATATTTCGTCGATCCGTTTTCGTTCGATTCATCCCAATTATTAACAACACATGTGTATAGACAGAAATAGATATATTATTAGATTATGTTCTTTTAAAAAATCTGCAAACCTATAATTATAGTAGTATTAAGCAATTATTAATTATGTAATAAAAATATAAACTATTTATTTGAATATATATTTAAAATAGCAATCACGTACCTATTATGATTGATATTTTCGGATACATATCAAAGTGCATTTAGTTTTAAAGTTTCGATAATTTAAAACCGTTAAAAAAATATAAAAATAGACTATAGACACAGACACCTAGATAATTTTTTTGTATTTAAAGAATTGTCGTCCAACTAAATTATAGCTTATAATACCATATTTGAAACTGAAGTGTATACCGCTGAATGATTTCCCAACTTCCGGAATATTTAAATCTATAAAAATAATTTAGTTTAATTTCTACAGAAAAAAAATTATTTTTATATTACAAAATTCATATAAATAATAATATTCATATCCAATAGCAATTAAAAGAAAAAAATATTTTACAAAAAAGTGAACTATTAATAGTTAAAATCTTAAATTACCTATTCAATTCTTCGTGCTCTAACACGAGGTAATTGTTTTTTTTGTTTTTTTAACTTGTTAAAAGTCTTTTACTTATTGATGTTATATTTTTCAATTTGATGGAAAACATAAGTGTTTTGTATAATCTTGTCTTTTTTCATAAAAACAGCCTTATTATAAACAATCTAATAAATCTTGAAATTGGTGTGTAATCTGTTTCTCTATATACTTAAAACCGTTTATGATTCAATGATTGTACAAAATTATTATGATGGTCCAATTATTATATGCGTAGGACTATTTTCTCTAAAAACTATATAACATTGTTTTCCTCCACTGTCCATTTTTCTCCATAAAAAAAAGATTAATGTCCATTTTTCTTCAAACACACAGACATCTGTATAGAATTATTTATATTTATGATAACCTAGCTACTTATATAATAACTTTTTTCCATCCAATTTAATAAAAAAATGTTAAAAAGTTATTTCATATATAGGTATTGGATTTTTGTATTACTTATATATTTTGTATATAAATTATCAACTAATATTTCTTTTCATTAAACAAGTATTCATTTGTAGTTGAAATACCATATATCTAATTAAAAAAATGTATAATTGGTAATAATTCATAAGTAAATAATATAATAAATGTTAATACATGAGTATATTTAATATATTGATATTAAATACTTGGCTAACTAACCCATTTATGGTATTTGGTATTAATTTTATTTATATTAAATATATGATAAAATATAAATATATATTATATATTATATAGTCATATTTTTTTATTCTTTTTTTTTTATAAAAATAAAAAAACAACAATGTATTGCTCTGATAGCGGAGAAAAATAGACAATAGAGGATAACAGTATCTATCGTTATTGAAGTAAAATGGCTACAGCTGATTGTATACACTTTTGACTGTTGAGTTTTGTCTTAGGCGACGCCTTTTTTTCAACGTTGAAATTGTCAATTTTTTTTCACTGGCATATTATTTACAATCAATAATGCTATATATAATTTAGCTTATTGTACTTATCGTTTTAATAACAAATATATTGTTACAGGTGCAAAAGCTTCCAGTCGGTGAAGCGAAGTGAGATATGTCGCATACCCGGTTGTTCCGTATCGCCGTCCGCGCCCGGGACGCCGACCCCCATCCGGTTGCCGCAGTTTCAGGGCGAGACTTTCAAACAATTCATCAATTATGTGTACACAGGCAAGGTATATATAATGTTAGAATACATACATAACTGGGTTGAGCATAATTTCTATAGTAGCACTACTACTGTGTACCTAAAATAAAAATTAAAAATCAAGATGGACATTTTTAAATATGTCTATAGACGCGTGCGTGCATAATAAGTTTTTTAGAAAACGTTCTATAAATAATATTTTTGTCAAATATGACTTTCTTTTTTTGTACATAGTGCCTACTTTGTTTTTAACGTGAAGAAACACGTGCATCTAGGACAGTGGATCCCAAGCATATTTTCCTGCACATTTGTATTACATTACGTATAACTATTAAAAGTCACAATGTATTTTTGACAAACATTTTGTGTTTCTTAATAACTCAAAATTGTTTTAAATAATATTTTTATTATTTTTATGGGTCTAAAGTTCAAATGTTCACGGCAAACCAAGTGTTCCTCACACACCCTTTGAGAAACACTGATCTATAGATTGTTTATTGCTGACTCTGCAATATTTTTTACTCCTTTTTCATTTGTACTATAAAATTGGAAAACTTAACTTTCTATTCCTCGAGTTACTGAGAAATTAAATCTTTAAAGTATCCATCAGTGAAAGTCGTAAGTATACAATACCTAATTATAAATTTAAGTAATTCAACAAAAAATTACGTTACCCGGAAAATTTTACTCTCACAGGATGGGGGGAGGGTGAATTTATGCTAGGGCTATTATTATTAGAATCCCCTTAGTTTTGACTCTTATGGCAGGAAAATAAAATAAATATTTACAGATGGATGCTTCCAGTTAAGGTAATTATTTTTTTAATCTCCAAATGTTACACATTCGAAATGGGGATTATTTATTAACTTTTCCTTGTAAAATGTTGAGCAGGTGCGTGCAAATAATTCAAAACTAAAATCTTGGGTATCAACTTAATTCTGTTCCATAGACTTTCCGTATGGAAAACTTTTAAGATTTTCTTTAGATTTAAATATTATTTGTTTTTACCCGATTGAAATACGTATAGTTCGTATTCTAATATTTACCTACTCAATATTTATTTACAAAAAACGAACATATATAATACACGCATATATTTAGTGACCCAGTAGAGTAATAAATTTATACTTTCATTAAAATTATAATCGTGTTTATTTATTACGTTGTAGTGGAACTTCCAGGTCCCCAAAAAGTATGCTTAACCCTCATAATTATTATTCCGGTACCATAGTGATTTACGGCCGCGTAGTACGCTGTCACAAGTTCAAGCTTACACCCATGAAAAATTATATACAATTTTTTTGTCGCTCTAGCTGTGAAAGTTCAGGTGCCGGTATGGTGGTGTGCTTGGTGTTTTGTTCGTTGCTCAGAGATAAATAATAAAAAGGCATACTTTATGTTCATATATTATAGGAGAACGCGCGTGTGCCAGCCAAGTAGACCACATCTTTTCTCAACGATAAAATAATTTTAATGTACAAACTTAAAGAAACCGTATGCAAATTTAATTTAACTATCGAAAATTGTAATTATTATTAATATTCACTTCTCTAGTAAACACGTCAATAAATAATATTCTAGAGCCCTGCTGATAATCGCATTAGCATTTCACATTTAATTGAGTAAGAAATTAATTTCTGAATTCATGAATATGGCTGATGTATTCTCGAGCATGCGATGTGATAATGTACCAGCTACCAATAATGAAGATGTGGATAATTATGTACTAAGTATAATACTTTATTGAACAAAAAAAAAAACAAATAAACTGATCCGATGTAAAACACGGCGGAATTGGAAAGGTTTACATTCTTATGATTGATAGCATAAACGATCCTTTATTAGCGCAAAGGAGTAGTGATGAGCTCTCGCGAAAACTGCCAGAGGAACCGTGTACTGTATTCACTTCCCTAGAACGGACTCTCCTGGATCGGAAGACGCCAATTAACTATCAGCCGGCGCCCAGTATTCAGGAGAAGTATTCAGCTGACCTGGCAGTTTTAGTGCCAAGAGGTATCACATACGCCATTGCGTTCCCACGATCATACAATAGTAATTCGTAATTAATTTATAATAAAAAAAAACGTACAGTTAAAGAAAAATATAATTTAATGACACTTAATATAACCATATTCGGTTATTATATGGAATTTCTTATGTGGTTCCAAGTTTCAGCATGTATATTCCATACCATATATGTATAAACTTTGTATAACACGTATGTGTGTGTTTCTAATGCCTATAACTTATTATTGACAGTATACAACGCAAGTGACAAAGTCGTATTGTGTTTGCCTTAATTGGAAAGTGTTATCGACGAATTCACCCATGATTATAGTTAATCATGTTATGGCCATAAATACTAAAATACCTCGTAAGCTTCGAATTTAGATGGTAGATTAAAACTTTATTTCCTTCTACTCTGATCTCCTGTGACGTATATAGATAAGTAGATTATATTTGTCAAATATTTGCAGAAATTACATTTAAATGTTTTTCTCTTAACAAAAGAGCGTAAATATGTTTTTAACCAAACTTTAATGTCATCTCGAGTACACCTATCTCGCCGTACTCGAGTGAAGCGTCAAGTGTTCTCATCTGTAAATACTCGTTGCAGATTTATAAACGAAATTTGTGAATCACGCTCGACGTAAAACCAGAAAACCCATCTTTATTTCTACTGGGTTAAATACGATCAATGTGTTTAGCATTGGCGCGTGTACCACTCGAATTGGATGTATTATTAGTTATTATTAATGATTTGTTTTCCGTGGTGTTTGATCATCATCGGCATGTTACATTTATATAGATCGTTTTGCAAGATGGTGGAGTTTTCGAAATGCTCACGCTGGCTCAAGAACTTGGCGTAGAAGACCTCCAAAACAATTGTGAAGAGCACGTAACTTCAACCATGTCCGTGTTAAATGCTTGCACATTTTTGGCTGCAGCTATGGACATACAGGACAGAGCTTCCAGTAAATAATCTTTATGTTTTACAATTTTTTCCATGCACTTTCATAATATATCATACACAGAGGAAACACGTCAATCAATAGTCAAAACTATAATATCTTACTCGTTAATGTTAAAATTTATACTAATCACACTCAATGGAATCCAAAAATATATTTATTTAAACAATCAATTCAGAAAAAAAAACATATTTTTAATTTCGACTGATTGTGATTACTTATAAGTAATCTTTTCATATTAATAAGAAAAAAATAACATTGGCCTTTGACTAATGGTCGTACTTTGATTGCATCGTATCGTATGATCTCTATCCCAAAAATGTTAAATATAAGTGTTTTAATTAATAATGTATCATTGATTTTATAGTATACAGTAATATATTATAGAATAAGAAATAATATCTATATAACAACAGTAAGTATAGATATTACAATTTGATTGATATCAGGTTTATAAATATTGGTTAAATTTTTGGAATTTAATTAGATGTTTAGTATTTAAACTAACGATTCTCGAAAAAAGACTTTGTTGCTTTTGGCGTGTCATACCCCAATGTGTATAATGCAGACAAATGTACAAGTTGCAGTACGGTTACTTATGATAGACTGTTAGCAGGTGGAAAGGGCGCAAAATCGTTCGTCGATCGATGCGTTTCGTTTGTGGGCGAGAACGCTGCGAAATGTGTGAAAACCAACACGTTCCTGAACCTACCTAAGGAATCACTGATCAAACTCATCTCGTCGGATTGTGTAAGCGTGACCGTGTTAAAAACTATGATAAATTTTATTTTATTTTTTAACCTCTTACGAAATCTTATCGAATGAGAGAGGATATATGTATACAATGTGTGTATGTGATCTACTTACAGCTGGCGCTCGAAGAGGAGGACGTATGGCGAGCAGTGGTGAACTGGGCAAAATTTCACGCGGGTGTGGTGCAGCGGACAGCTCACTGGACTGAAGAGGAACGGGCAAGAGTGTGCCAACACTTGTCCGGAGTCATCAATCACGTCCGATTATTGTTGATAGGTGAAGCATACACTTCTCTTTAATGATATTAAAATAATATGCGTTAAATTTCAATACTTGTTAAAATAATATAATGTTATGCAGTTGATCCCGATACATTATTATATAATATACTCGCACGATATAGATATGCACGTTATTATAATATCTGTTCTAACGGAAACGTCGAGTGATATTATCGTTTTTGCTTCAAGATTAGTTGTAGCAAACTTTTACACAATATATTATTTTATATCGTATATACAAAAATATAATAAAAAATAAATCTTATTTATATATTGTTTAATACTATCAGTACGTGTGATTGTAACTTTCCGCCATCTTTTGACATTTTGAAACCAATCAAATATAATAATTATTTATTTGTTTATTTATTATAAATTTAATGAACAACATGTTCTTAAACAAAAAAGAAAGTATAATAGATTATAGAAAAAGTACAAAACAGATTTTAAACAGATTAGGTTTTCAAAAGCATTAATAATAATAATAATAGACACAATAACAATAATAGCAGTAGATAAAACTAACAAAAAATTTAAAAATATTATAAAAATCAAATTCTGAATGACAGATTAGTTCACATAGGTATATAAATTATTAAATAAATTTAAAACATTAATTTTTAAATAATAACGAGACATATTAAAAGAATCCAGTAAGGTAAAAATAATATTGGCTATTAAAAGAGCTCATGGAGGATTGAATTTATACCAATGTTTATTATATAAAATGGAATGTTAAACAAATCTAAATTACGGGTGTGTTTACGAAGAATACGGAAATTAATTTGGGCTAAAATTTCAGGACAAATAACAAAACTATTTGAACTATCAAAAATGAACATTGTATCAGTTATTTACGTCTTAAATCAAGATAATGAAATTCTATAAAATCTTGGAGGTGATTTATGGAGCAATTTGATAAAGAATAACCTGAGACATGGGCTATTTTTTTAAAAAACTTAAACTGAATATTATTTAAATTACTATTGTAAGTTGAAAAATCACACGACCAGATGAGGGAGCCAAATTCGAGATTAGATTTTACTAATGAGTAGTAGAGAGTTTTTAGGCAGATAATATTTTTTAAATCATTCGTATTTCTATTGATAAAGCCAAGCATTTTGTAAGATTTATTAATATTATAAACTACATCTAAAGCGTTTCTGATATTTCGATAATCATTGTAGTGGTTAAAATCGGTTTTATGGACGGTCGTTTCACGTTTTTTTTTTTTTTGACGGCTTACAGACTCCCAGGTGTTTGCCGAAGAAGTGGAGCCGACGGGTGCCGTGCCCATAGAAATGTCTCTGGAACGGTACCGTTACGCTGCGTTACCGAACAAGTTCAAAGAAATACCAGACGACCATCGTCTGCAACCGCGAGTTATGCTCAAGTTCTTTTCTGGGTCTCATATTTTAAGTCAAGTGAGTGTGTGTCAACCACTAACGCTGTCGCTTATGACAAATTCGTCATAAAAACCAAATTATAATAAACTTTTTTTTATAATCACTTGCATGTCTTAAAAACAATATATCAATATTAAATCATGACATTCTTCCTCCTCAGATACACTTAAAAATATAAAATTATGTGATATGTTTAGGATAAAACTCACCTGCAACGCATGTTAAACCAGTGGTACGGCAGTGTGAAACAATGTTGGAGATTAATCTACAGAGCTTCCACCGACGGGTTTTCCGCCGAATCGTTTCACAAGCACTGTGATGGCGTGTCGCCTACCTACGTTTTAGTATTGGTAAATTATATCATATTATTCAACCATAAATGCAATACCGTTTTCTTTATTACCGTCCTGTTATACATTTACCTATGCAAATTATACTAATCTAAATACTATCTTTTAATTCTATGCATATATTATAATATATGTATTAGCTGTGCTTTTCGCATTGTGTAACTTTTGGAATTTTAAATTTTAAAATATAACGGTCGACCTAGTATAGTATAACATTTGAATTATGAAGTGTAATTTAAGGGCCCTATTTTTATTCTACGTTTTCCCTATATTTCACCCAACAAACAAATATTTTAATTGTTTCCCAATTTTACACGCGTTCACATTATTTTAATACACCACCAAGCAAAATAGTCATTAAAAAGTTCGTCAAAATATTGTGTTCGTGGTAATTACACAAATGCAAATCATACGCGTAAATGACTGTATTCATTATGTTATTAGTTATGATAAACGTCATTACGCTTTTACAAACAAACAAAATAAAACTTAAAATTTTTCTCCCTCTAAATGTTTACACCCTCGTCATAACGGGTGCACCCCGTTGCTTTATGCTATTGATGGTCTCTTGATATTTACACGTTTTTATAGCACGTTAGTTTTTTGTTTGATCTGTAGAATGTAAAACAAAATAAAAAATACGTTATTTCTTCTTTGAATACAAACAATGGAAAATTAGAATTTATCAATTAAATAAAAATATACCAATAAAACAAAGTACCTACTTTTTCCTCTGGAAATAATTAACACGTTATTTGTGCATCGGGTGGTTAAAATCAATAAACAATGGAATACATTTAATTATTTGTGTTCACTCGATAAAATTATTAAGTTCCGTGTGAATGGCTTTCGTTCTACATTACAGTAGAATAGTAGATATTTTCAAGGCACGTTCTGTAGGAAGAATTCGTTTTTATAAAGAAATATTTCTCATCGGTAATAACCGGTCTATTATAACCGTTCACGTTTAAATTGTAGGTGCCGATATAAAACATGTGCGTGTCACTTGGATTCTTGTATTTCAATAAAACCACTCTTTATAATAGTCATCTATAATGTATGTCGAGAGAAAAATGCTCTATGAAATATCGCATAACCCCATTTTGTACCCTTATTGTGTATTTTATATTATAATAGTATAATATATAGTATACAACATAGTGTGACCATTATCTCGGGTTTAAGTTTTCCGACTCTAAAGTCGCTATGACACCGAGTGGTTCGCGTGATGTGTGTATTTAAAGTACAAATACATATTTATATATACATATATTTTGTACAATCTGACATTTGCACACACATATAGGTGCACCCCAGAATCATCGTAAGTTTTAAATGGATTTTTATTTATTTCCCATCATGTACAGGGTGTGAACGGCTGGCTGTGCGGAGGATACAGTGACGTGCCGTGGGGTAAGAGTCACACCAAGGGTGCTTACATGGTGTCCGACAAGAGCTTCCTATTTTCGCTCAGCACCACTCAAGACACCCCACCGATAAAATACGATATTGTTAAAAAACCGTACGCTATTTGCTACCATCAAGAGTAAGTATATAGGTTTAATTTCTATACTGATTGCACTGCTGCATTTGAAACTCTTTACCCTACACTTTAAAAATTATAATTTTCTGCCCAAAGTAATAATGATAAAAAATTAAACGAGGGGTGGTAGGATAACCGAGTGGTGATACAAATGTTGAAGAACAATAAATATAATTTGTCTTCAATATATATTTTATAATATGCAGAAACAGACCGCGTACACTACCGTTTCAATAAATCATTAACGTTTGAAAATGTATAAAATTACACGTATTTATACATAGTTTTTGATTAGAACCAGTTATATAAAGTACTTATAGCATCGTATTCTCCATGTCATCACCACCGCTTTATATAATTTCAATTAAATATTATCCTGATCCAAATTTCACATAATAAATTATTTCAACAATTTCAGTATTGAACATCATGATATTTTTAAACTATTTAGGGATCTATTTTGTGTAACTAATAAAATTCATGTTATTTCTCATATTATAAAACTAGTAAACAACATTTTTTTTACCACCATAAAATAATGATTACAATCATATAAATGGTTTTATTTTAATAATTTATATTACAGTATAATTTATATAAACATACTCGTGTTTATTTTAGAATTGATAATTTCATACCTTATCATGGTTTAAGATTACCAATCGATACTTAAATAAATAAACAGAGATAATTGAGTTTTTAGTTATATATGTATATTTCCATTATCGTTTGTATGACTAGCGTGCTAAAAAATATATTTTTTTGTTTTCATATTTAAAATAACGTATATGGGTACTTCTACCTACATTTTGTTACGCAAAATGAATGTCCAAACTCCAAATAATAAAATTGATTTCACAATATCGGGGGGGTCATTTTATTAAACAAGTAATATCCAGTAAATTAAACTTTTTTTCGTATTTCCCCAATTGTAAAAAACTATTTCCTTTTTATTAAACGAATACTTAATCTCGGGAAGTATAATCGTGGCCAATCGTGCGAAGTATAAAAGATACTACTATTATAGTAGAGTACAATAATAATTTTATTACAATATACTGCATACGCTTACAGGATAGGTCCGATATTCGGGGCCGGGGCCGACTTGCTGATCGCCAACAATTGCAACGCAAACATGGACAGTTACAGCAACCTGCCGCACTCGTACGACGGAGAAAACGCGTCGACCAACTCGCTAATGGGCGACTACAATTTCACTGTAGCCGATTACGAAGTGTTTACGCCGGTATCGTCGTCGTCGAAATGAATTGACCCTGCTTATACGTTTTTGTCCACCAGACATGACGACTATACTGTGTTTAGATATTAAGGCGAATCAGAAGAGCAAACTGATCAAAAATAAAAATTTTAAAAAATGTAAAAATACATCTTCGAATGAAGAAAAAGAAATTGTAGTATAATATTAAACTGTGACGGAAATGCGTCTAAAATATATTATACGAGTATTATATAACTACTTCAGATATTATATTTCATCTTAACACGCACATCCAAATCCAATTACCAGAAAAATTTCTCGAGTCTTCATCCGATCCCCTCCCTCCCATAAACGTTTGAAAATAGGACGACCGATAGCCCGCGTCGTGCCTAATGTATTTCATTATCCGCAACATCATTAAAATATATAATATTTTATGATTTACAAATTAAACTCTATAATACTAAAACGTACCTACATGTGTGGAGTGTGTGTGTGTGTAACAGGAAAGCTTAATATGTCGGGTTGGCAGAGTATGCTGTATATCAATCCCCCCCTCTCCCATCGGAATGTCTGGAAACATTTTTAAAAGTTTTACACGCTATATACAGTATTCAAGTATATGTAAAGTTACAACAAATATATATGTATTATGACGTAAAAATGAGGCATGAGTACATCGAGTTGTACAAAAGAATATTTTTTTACGATTTTTCTCATACATCTCTCGTAGTATATCAGTAGTCGGTACGAACATGACATTTACAAATGTGTATTATGATATCTTACATTATAATAATATGGCGTAGGTAGCGACGATAAATCATAACGCGAAAAAATACCATATGGGCATATTGAAAAATTATGATTTTAGTTTAATAAAAAAAAACGCTGATCGTCCACTGAAGCGAACCATATAGACGAGGTCAACCTTTTTTTCCGTCGTGTACGTTGACGAAATCGGTGAAATTGCATTCGCAAACATTGTTACGCCTTTGAGAGGGATTTCTCGCCCGTCTTGGAGCCGTCAGACCGTAAGATTGAATACTTAAACCCGAACGCCTTAAATGTGCTATATATACTTACAACCACTGACATAGGACGTGAACCTTCGTTTAAGTATATTCAAATTAAATAATAAATTACCTGTCATTTTGCATTTTTTCGAGTTTGATCCGTATATAATGACAACGACGACAACATCCAAACAAATCATTTCGGTATGTGATTAACTCATCAGATGTTATTGTTATTATATTTAATATATTTTTTATCTGAATAATATATTATATTATAAATGTAGCTAGTAAGTCGTAGCAGTGTATGCGAGTGGTAATATATCCAGATACCTAATTCAAATTAATAAATATACAATAACAAAATGAATATATTTTGGGTATACGTTTGTTAAATATTCGCCATCGCCGCAATACCATCTAAAAATTAAATTTGTTTAATTTTTTTTCCAAAAAGATTTGTAAGTTCTATTTATAAGTATAATATTATAATATTATCGATCGTTATTTCTTATATTTTGTAATAATTTATTTTTATATTGTATTTGATCATATGGTCACCCTATTGGCCTCGACTATGCACTATTATACGGGTATTAAGTACGTGTAGATTATCAGTAAATGGTTGAAAATAGATAGCTATTTTGGCTTGAATGTTTATTATAATTGTTTTAGATTCTAAGAGGAGCGAGAACTGTATTGATTTTATAATGATTTGTGATTTTTTTTATATTTTTTAATCTAAGGGGAGCGATGAATGTATTGATTTTACAATGTTGTGTTTTTTTTTTAGTGTCTCATCACGTTTTAGGGCAGTAAAAGTGCTTCGATTTTCTTCATCAACATTTTTTCTAATAGAAAAGTGAATCTAGTTGGCAAGTCTATAATAATTTTTTACAACCGTCTGATGTTAAAATTTTAATAAAATACGTAAAAATCACGAAAATTTGTAGTTTCTTTAATTAAGAAATTCGTAAAAATTTTCTATTGAAATCTAAAACTTGAAAATTTAATACAAGGTTCTCTAATTTTTCTACTTTTCTAAAAAGAAAAATGTTTATTGAAAAGTCAAACTAATTTTTTATGAGCGTTTGAAATTAGACATTGGATATTCACCTGTTTTCTTCGAGAACGATTTTCTTATGTTGACGTAATTCAAAAAGGAATAATCCTAGACATTTCACCAAATGTTTAGATTATCATTTTCTATATGCCAAAAAAATTTAAAAATATTTTAACAGTATTTGAACTAATTGTAAGCCTAAGAAATTTTTAGTTTCTTTAAATTTAATACAAAATTCCTTATAAGTTATAAGTTGTTAAAATAACAGATCAAAATTAATAAAAATACATTAGCACAATTTTTTTTTTATAAGCACTTAAAGTTCAAATTTTGAAAAAAAAATTATCAAAATCTCGAATATTTGCAAACTATTTTGTAATTAAATTAAAAATGTATAAAATGATCAATTTTATAGTTAAGGATCGAAAATTTAAAAAAAAATTTTTCGTATGTAATCAAAAAATTAAAATATTATATTTGCACTGATGACATTTTCAAATCCAATGTTTTCTGCAAAAATTATTTCAACCAACTGTATTATTTATAGTAAAATTAATTATTTTAATAGTGATAATATCATAAAATACATTTAGTTATGTAGGCTGGCAAACCGTCTTCGCTCAGAATTGTTTTTCGTATACAATGATTTAAACCATTGAATTCAAATTTAACAAATCCATTACAGTGACCTCACTAGACACTCACTGAATAGCAGAGCGGTACTCACTTACCGACCTTTTCTTTATTTTTTGGTTACACTATTAACTACTTACGAAAGATCTAGTATTAAATTTTCAGTCCTTAGTTATACAAACTGAACTTTTTTTATATTTTTAATTACAAAACAATTTGCAAATGTTCAATATTTTGGCAAAATTTAAATGCTTATAAAAAATGTGTGCCTATGTATTTTTAATATTTTTGAACTGCTATTTTTTTTTTTTATTTTAACGATCAAAATAAAAACTGATTCTTGGTATATTATTTTTAAAATAAACTGAAAATATTATGTTATTAAATATTTACTTCTGGTAGGTAACCTTTTGTATTTAATTATAAGTAGAAACTTTGCCTATTTTTAGTGATGGTTGTTATTCATAACCTAGGCCACGTAAAAGGGGAGACAGAGCGTGTGAATTTGCATTTTTAAAAAAATTAACCTAAATGTGTGATTTTATATTGATAATTTTGTAATACTAAATAATTTATCGCATATTGATACTTCCAAGTTAAAATTAAAATCCAAACAATTTGCTTATGATAATATACAAATATATATTTGTATATTAAGATTTTATAAGATTTGGATTTAAATATTTTACTCTTAAATAAGTCATGATTTATTATGTATATTTAACTTTGGACAAAATACAGCAAAAAAAAATTAAATCATATATTACAGAAAGACAACAATCGTAAGAAAGGCCAACAACGTTACAAATATTTATGTTGAAAATTAAGTGTTATAAAAACACATTATAAAATTTGAAACAAATAGCTTAAAATATGTCTAAATATTTTGAAAATTTCAATGATTATAGGTAATTATAATTAATGTAATTTTCAGAATGTTTCAAGTTTGTGTAATCAATATTTTTTTAATTAAAACTAAATAACAAAAATCGGTGAGGTTAAATCGTTATTCCACCTATACGTTTAAATATAAAATATAATACATGCCATCCTCGAAGTTGAAAATTAAAATATTTTTTCTTCTATAAATAATTTACACGGACACAAATTTTTTTTTAAAAATACACACACACACATTATTGAATCAATACATTCACCGCTCCGCTCAGAATCTAAAAATATATTACTTATAATTTATTGTCATTAATTTAATAATCGATATCAATGTACCTAAAAAAAGAGTAAATGGGACTGTAAATCGTGTAGAAAATAATAATATATGTACCTAACAACAAAAAGTTACAAATCTATATGATCAATATTTTTTAAATTTCAACAATATTAGCGAAGGAAATACCATTAATTTTCGTTTAAATATTTAATTAAAAAATAAAAACTACAGCGTGATCAAATTCTATAAATTTGTACCAACAATGAATATTTTAATAGGTACTTTTTTCTGGGGCATATTATATGTATAAATTACAACATCATAGTAAACTTTTAAACTCACAAACAAATCTTTTTAATTTATCCAAAAAAGTATTACCTAAGTAATTAAATAAGTACTTGATGTGAAATTTTTGTTTCTAATTAAAATTATCCTCTTGTAAATGATATATTAAAAAATTCCGATTTTTACATGGTTTCCGAAACGTCTCGTTTGATTTATGCGAGATTTTGGTTGATCGTCTCGTTCACGACTACCTACGTATTTATTGTGTATATATATATATATATATATATAATAATTATTGTTTTGATATACGGTGCTTTAAACAAATTCTGGCAAAACGAACCACATGCTAATCTACAGACTGCTGACTTAATGCCAAGACGCGGGACACAGTGCACAGACGATAATAACACAAAATATATTAAATTTAATCTGCCCTGTGATGATAATGTAGAGGTATACAATACACGCAACGGTATCGATGCCTCATCAATACCTACATATATTTGCAGTAAAAAGGATGGACCATCCGGTCTACACATATAATATAACTAGTAATCGATATAATATAATATGTCTTATATTATAAGTGTGCATTGTACGAGAAAACTGTGGATAAAAAGCACGAAAATTATTAAAAATTATTTTATGCTGTATATCGTTAGTATTTTTAACTGTAAATTGTGACGTGATGAATGTTTTATATTACGTCTAAATTCGAGCAATTTCGCGTCATCGACGAGACACGACTAAACCTATATATATATTTACTAACTACTCGTATACATGCAACTGCTGTGATTGAACGTGTCAACTGCCATATAATTCGTTTATACATACAGTGTACATTTAAATTATTTAATTGAATATTATATCATATACCATGACAGAAAGCCGTCATAAATAAATTCAGTTCGGTATTTCTGCGGAGAATTTAATTAAAAAGCGTAAATTGATTTATTATTATTATATTATTATCCTTGACGCGAGTGTATCGTTATTGTTATTAAAAAAAAAGTCAACCTTACGTTGACAATGCAATACATAGTATTATTAATATTATCGTTATTTTTTTATTATAGTTTCGCGTAAAGAATCGTTAAATTATAATTATATACACTCATACCTATGTCATATTAAGAGTAAGAAAGCAAAAGCCAGTATTTTATCTAATAAACATGAACGTAGTTTTCTCCGAAAGCAGAGGGTAATTCAAAATTTTTATGATACAGCCATTTCTCCACATAAATATTCAAAATACAGAAAAATGTATAATACGAAAGTTTTTTATTTAGAAACATCTAAAATGGTTTGTACATTTTATAATTTTTACAATATTTTGGGGGGTCAACTTTAGAAATTCAAATGGGAACCTATATTTTTTTACAGACATAATATTAATACATTTTAGTACTGGAACAACATAAATTAGTGCAAAACTCTATGTCTTGATAGATATTAAAGTTTTTATAAATTTCTAAAGTTAACCCTCTAAAACCCCCTTAAAATATTGTAAAAAATTATAAAATGTACAAATCATTTTAAATGTTTCCAATTCAAAATCTTTCCTATCAGGTACATTTTTCTCTATTTTGAATCAATAAAGTGGCCGTTACGTAAATTTTGAATCATCTTATATACTTTTTCACTAGTCGCTATTGATGCGGAACCTAAACAGTAAATATACTGAACATTTTATAGATTAAAATTGTAACACTACATCACAGGTGTCGATGTGTGGTGAAAAGAAGATTGTCTTGGCCCTTGGGCAAAATAAACAACACCAGCCGATAATATTGTCAAATATTATGTATGTGCGCATGACTGCATATTATACTTGGGTCCTAGCTGCTGGCCACTAATATTCGAGAGTACTCAAGATTTTTATTGGATATTTTACGCCGAACTCGCAGGCGATCCTATTTGCTACACTATCAATATAAAATAATATAATAACAAGAATATTATTAAACTTGTGAATTTTACGTCCATGCACGCAATATGGTTGCCAATAACTACTAAAGTAGCAATAATAAAAATGATTGTTAAGAGTATGTCAAAAGACGATTTTTAAAAACCATCCATCATGACAAAACTTTTAATAGGCTGAACATAATCTTCCTTTGAACACGAACGGTTTATGAAGTAAAGCTGCTTAAAGTTTAAGGCCGACAAAGGTCGTATCGCGATCGATATAGCGTGGGGGAACGTTTGAGACATTTTATGATTCGCAAACCGCAATTGTTGTCCGAAATACGATTCTACAACAATTACGGCAAAGAAGTTGGTTATACGGAATTTAATTAAGTTAAAGAAAAAATACGAAGAAGAATTTCTTTCCTTTGAAAGTCGACGCGTCTGTATACTTATATTATATATATATATAT